>JANQDE010000042.1:1078302-1553714 GCA_037157785.1 Cephalotes varians | reverse complement strand
CTCTCTCTCTCTCTCTCTCTCTCTCTCTCTCTCTCTCTCTCTCTCTCTCTCTCTCTCTCTCTCTCTCTCTCTCTCTCTCTCTCTCTTTCTCTTTCGATAGATATATCTTGTCAAATAAAATGAAGACTAAGAATTATAAAGAATTGAAGAGTTATAAAAAAAATTGAAATAGGATAGAGATAGGATATAAATGAGGGGAAATATCCTGTAGCATCCCGGGAAAAAATTATATATGGATATATTTTATATATAATTGTATATAAAATATGTCAATAATTATATATGATTGTATATATAATATGAAACATTTTTTTCGCGGGATAGCAATGCATTTTTTTTTTCTATGTAAATGTCTTTAAAGATCTTTTTATTTCCAAGAATATATATTGCTCTATCCTGTTTTATGATAAGATTAAGATCGATTTCACTTATTGTTAATAAATTACATAATTACATAATTACGAATAAATTATATAAATTATATAACTATAAATTATATGTAGAGTAATTGTTGGTATTGATCCAAATAGCTCGAAATGACATGTCCATTCAGCATATCTCTCAAATCCATATGCGATATGCGGCCGAATAACCCAACGGATTTTGTTCCATACATGCGATATATACTTTGTATATTTCATTAGTAGATGCTCGGTAATCGCGTTAATTATTGGCGAGATTACGACAGAATGAAATGCATGAGTGATCCTTTGCCAGTGTACCGACAGAGCCGCGACAGCGTAACGTTTCTCTCGGTTCATTAATGTAATTGAGAGAGTATCGCGCGAAATAATTGCGCGCGACCAGTTTTCGCGGAATTAAATATATTCCATTCTCCGATTAATCAGCGAAGTTGAAATGTTTCGCGCCGCTCGCGGGTATTGTACGCGAGTCGCGTTTCGCGGATCGCCATTAAAACGCGCAACGAAATTGAATAGACGTACTACTGACCGCATTAATGCAATTATAAAGCAATCGCCGTTACGAGCGCGTGATCTAAGCTGAAATGAAACGGAGTAAAATATGGAAACACGGCCCAGAAGCAATTTTAATCATTCGCCAGTAAAACGAAAGCGCAAACGAAATTAAAAACGACCAATTTTTGCAGCATTAGCGAAAAAAGTATTCTCAGTATTTTTAGAGATAAAGAAGAGAAGGATATTCGTTAAACTTCTCTAAAGTCAATTTTCTAGGTATACGTGTATAAATTCGAGACTCTGTATTTTTTTGAAAGCAATCAAAATTGCATCTTGATCTTATAAATTTCTGACCCCTTTCTTTTTCTCTCTCTCTTTCTTTCTTTCTCTCTGACATTTGTGCAAAATCGACGTATTGAAAATTTTAAAAAATCAGAAACAAATTCCTTATTTTTTTCTGATATCTCGCGTGAATGTCAGAGTCGCAAAGAATTTCTTCGGATCGCGCGCAACCGTCGGGGGTGGCCCGAGGACGAAGCGGGATCGAAACTGGTATTGCCTCGATTGTATCGCCATGCATCCCGCTGCGTCGTCGCTTCTTCGCGATGGGGCACGTTGTCTCCTTCGAAGAATATGGATATTATGCATGAATAAGGACAGAAGTACCCTTTTGTGCGTCTCCATCTCGCGTCTAACCCTCTCAGTTGGCTAATTCGGGGATATGCGCTTCCCTGGCGCAGTCGGCTGGCCTGAAAATCTGCATGCGCAAGCACGGCGATCTACGTGTTTGCGAACGTGCGGAGTTCGATAGCAGCTGCTGGCCCCGCAGAATTTTTTATTCCACCAGCCACCAGGTACTCGCGCATTTAGAAAAGCGGAAAGATGCCGGATGAGAGCGTTCGAATTCTTTTTTTAAAAGTTTGCAAACTCAACCGTGTAAAGATTCGAATTGTTTCGAATATTATTCAAAGGGGAGATTTTTTTTTTTAAAGTCTTGTGAATGCTTGAAAGTTTTGAAATCCTTGAGAATCTTGAAAATCTAGTCTTGAGAATATCTTCTTTGAATGTTTGAAACGTTTAAAATTCTTAAAAATGGTATTGTTTTCTATGTCTGTGTATAAAACCGAACGTGGTTTGAAATTATAATATAAAGCGACATGAGAGAAAATAGAATAGAATTTCAAAGTGCTTCAAACTTTCGCGATTTTAAAATTTTCAAGATGTTTGAGACTTTCAAGAGCTTCAAAATGCTTTGAATAATATTTGAAATAATCCGAGATTTTCATCTATTTGAAATATCTTGCTCAACGTATCTAGAATTCATCACTATCAGTCAACTTCCGAAACAATAACGTTCGTCGCGATACGCATCTAAGACTCGATTGCGGCCAAGGATGAATCAGTCGAATCTTCTTTTTCTTGCCAATCCAGATAGTAATGGATAGTAACGTAACTGATCTCGTTCGATGGAGACTTACAACATTGGTACTACATAGTAAGTAGCGCTGCGGGATTTAATATCGCGCTCTGAATCTTGCGCTCCAATATGCCGATCGAATATTTATCAAGTGAGCACGACAAAGTAAGTACGTTTAAAATAGTGATTCGATGGAAATCGCGAATCGTATTGCGAATCGAAGCGACGTAACTCCACTTCTCGATACACTACTCATCGCGTAAGAAACAACGTCAAAGCGGAATTGCCGTTTTTATTACGTTAGCGATTGGTTTGATTTTCATTTGAATAAAATCCTCGTCGGCTTGTCCTCCTCACGATCTGGGATTCCGTTCGGCGCGCCTATATCGCGTAAACATTCCGCTTCGACGGTGTCGGTCGTACTAAAACGACAATACGGCGCGGACTCGCGTTTCTGCAGTGGACGCTACACAGCGGGGATGCATCGCATTCCTGTGCCACGTGCATCGATCGTCTATTTTTTCGAGAGTATCGTTCGTGCTCGCGAATCGAAACCGCCGCCTGACGCGGTTCACGCAGATTGAATTGATTTCCGATTCGATGAGACTCCTCTCTATGATGAACTACAGTCGATCATAGGGTCGAAAAGTTAGAGAGAGATAGGAAAAGAGAGATAAATAGCGAGAGAGAGAGAGAGAGAGAGAGAGAGAGAGAAGAGCGAAAGCGGGATGTGATGACAACGTACTGGTTGAGGGGCGAACTAGGACGCGGAGGGTGAATCTAATGGCAGATTCGCGTGGCATGCGTATACTGCTATTCAGAATCATGTGGCATAGCTCGTAAATGGAATAATCAGTGACACGAACAGAGAATACGTTGTTGTCCTGATTCTCTCCCACGCGATCTCCAGCATCCTTCTTCTTCCGTTCTCTCTCTCATCGCGGCCTCTCTTTATCCCGTCTGAGAACGATGTCGTGTCCGTTGCTCCCTGCGGAAATTGTCCTCTCACTTTTCCCTCTCTCTCTCTCTCTCTCTCTCTCTCTCTCTCTCTCTCTCTCTCTCTCTCTCTCTCTCTCTCTTTCTGTTCTGCTCCTCGTGACAGTTCGCGGAGGTTGTAGTGATGAATAATCAGCGACTCGACGCGCCTCGAAGTCGCGAAGTTAACTACTGAAAACGATCAACAACGACGATAGTTGAAACTGCTATTTCGCCGTTCGTGACAGGAAGGGTCAAAAGTTCGAAGTGATTTACCTTTTCTTTTACAAGAAACATAAGTTGCTTTCATTATTATTAATGAGACAGCCTCAGAGATAGCCGATTTAACCCTCTAAAACCTAGAATAATATATTGGCTAGTTTTAAAATATTATGCTCTAAATTTATCTTTAATTTTTACAATCATACTTTTTTGCGAAATTATTATTTATTGGTATTTCAATATGAAAAAATATATATTTGACAGCGTGTTCAAAATTGGAAGTTAAATGGCGTAAAGACAAATTAATAACAAAGTTTAATGGCGAAAGATAAATTAGACATGTAAACATTGAAAGTATTTCAAATAGATGTTATTTTATTTCAAATAGATGTTATTTTATGATAAATTTAATATATCTCAATTGCAAAGATATTTATTTTTCAACTTGTAATAAATGATGTCCTATCAAATTTTTCATCAGAAAATCAGAAAATGTTTGCTTGGATAAAGAATATTTAAAAAATCTGATTGAGAAAAATAAATTTAGTAATGACATCTCTCATGATATTTTCAGTATGTGCTATTCGCTGTTCTTTAAAGTAGGCCGCCATTAAAGTCCGAATAAGCTCATACGCGCGTATTAGATTCGAAAGATTTTAATGGAAATCGTGGCGTTCGAAAGGATTAGTTGTCAAATCCCTTCGGGATATCCTTTCAAAGAAGGCACGACACATTGGCTGTAAGCGATCCTTAATTAGGTCGTCTCTATTATGTTAATAGGATTTGCGCCTGCAGTCGAAGTAGTGAGAGTCTCTGCTGCGAGAGTTAATCTCCCAACTCGTGTAGGTCAACTATGGCCACCGTGATCCACGAGGACCCTCGATCAAGAATAACGCGCGACAGGAAGGCATGCGAGCGGGAACGATTTCTGCGAGATGGAAATGGAAAATTCCCACGGCTCGTCGATACGAGGGTGGATGAGGGTGAGAGACGGCAGAAGAAGGGCGACCTCCCTCGAGGGAAGGGTGGAACTCTGAGACGTAAATTGCAAATGTTCCGGAGAACTGGATAATCGGATAATCAGCCAGACTGTTCCGTCTCCGCTCCTCGTTCCGCACCGCACCATCCACCATTTCCAATATTCCGCTTTTCTCGAGACATCGGCCGATTGATTTGGGATGAGTTACGGGCGGGAGAAAAGTCGGCGCTACTTTTGGTAAGTAGTTTGTTGCTGTTCCGATAATGCATTATATTTCTTGTCTCCCGTATAATCGTTGAAAACGAAAATCTTTGTTCTTGAATTTAATTTCCACGCTCTGTTCAAATTAGAAATTCTTCGCAATAATACTATATCATAAACACAACATTAGCCTAACGATTCTGATACAAAGACGCACAAGGACACACGTCCTTGATGCGCGCTATTAAAAATCAGTCATAGTTCGGCTCTCGGATCGATCGTTCCATGCGCCGCTTATTACTATTGATATAGTGACAGATTAATGAAATCGTATAACGCGAAAAATACAAGAGCCCATTGTTCAAATACTATCACGTCACGGATTCGATCGCGCGTAAGATCATGAGCATCGCATAAATTTGCTCGCGCGTGCATTGAGAGTTTCCGCAAGAATTTCTATCGTTTAAAATCTCTCTTTCTCGGTTATATTCGTAAAGTGCCGAAGCGGTAGTTGTACAGTCTTTATTTTACGGTGAACTATCCATCTTCGTGAATTGCGAATGTGTATTACGTGTGTGCACGAGCAACAGGGGAGGCTGTTATGTCGCGGAGATGTTGCAGCAGACAGTGAGTGATTTATATATTATAAATATAATAAATATTATAAATTGCGATATTTATTATTTTAATACTTATTATTTTGTTGAAATATTTACATTTATTTACAAAATTGCATTGAGAAATCTATAATTTAATTGCAATATCACGTAAATATGATGATTTTCTAAAGAAATTAAATTATTTATACGATAATTTTGGCTCAGTATCAAAAAATATTAATATCGATTTGTAATATAAAAATCATTCCCGGTTCAAGACATTTTAACTTTAAAGACAATAGTAAAAATAGTAAAAATCTTCGATATGGAAAAATAATTTCTTTTTTAACAAATTTACTTCCGGCGTTACGCGCAAGATTTTAAAATAAAAGACTCAATATTTTGCAATGCGATATATATAAGAGCGAAATGATAGTTTGTTACAGTATTCGAACGTTTTATACGTACAATTAAAAATCTCGTAAATCCGCAGATAACAATTATTACGTTTCATTCGCACGAAGTTTTTTTCACACTATCTCTATCTCTTTCTCTTCATTTTCGCAACAATTAATTGAAAATATTACTTGAAACGTGTTCGAACAGCCTCGTGCTTTATTTCGCCAATATTCATCTCGATAATAACAGACAATTCTTTCCTCTCACTGTGAATTTTATCATTTTTTTTTTTTTTTTCGTAACGATAAACTGTGCGGATAGAATGCAAGAATAACCAGTGATGTTTTTCGGGAATAATCGACAATACAAGGAAAGTCAGTGAAGAAGCTACAAACCGTTCGATTGCAGATCGGTTCCGACTTTTTCGTAGATGAAACAGATATCGAGCCGGCATGTCTCATAGTTTGCGATGTTCAATATCGTGGGCCGCAGACCGCAGACCGCAAACCGAGAATTCAGGGGAGAATTCGCGCAATGGGTGCACTTGCAGGGGCACTGCTGATTGGTTTGGACCGACTCGCGCATTTAAATTTGATCGAACGCGCTTCATTTCCATCCGATAGAAAGGTAGAGAGAGAGAGAGAGAGAGAGAGAGAGCGAACGAATATCTTTTCGAGGAGCTTATCTTGCCCCGTTTCCGTTCCGCCGATAATGTTTGACTTTGATTTCATCTGGAATTACTTCGCGACTTTGCTGCCAAATATTGACCTGTGTTGGCTCTTTAACTTGCAGCGTGCAAACTCGCGCTCTCGTTGCTCATTATTAAGGTGTTAAGCGAGAAACGTTGTTCTAAAACTGCTTCTTGGATTAGCGTTATTTAGGAATAGATAAATCAATCAATAGATAAAACGATAATTAACGATAATCTACTCGCTGTCTTTCTAAATTTATTTGTTTAAACTTATTTATTCGATATAACTTACATGCTTTCCAACGTATCTTGCCCTTATCATTTTATCTTATCTTTTCTTTGTCATGCACGTATCGCATTTTGAATCTCAAGTGTGCAAACGTTAAATAAAATCAAATAGCAACGGATAACTCGTAGTCATTAATGATAACAACTTCAGGCACAACGGATCGCTCTGCTTCGCGGAACTGTCAACAGTTACTGTTCGAGATAAACTTTTGCTCGTCTACCTCCGACTGATGAACTTCTTGCGCGTTTTCCCATCACGGTGCGCTTCTTTGTCATTTTCTTATCAAAGCCTTACTGAGAAAAAACGCTGTGATAGTCACTCAATGTGTTTTTTCACACTCGCGTATCAGCTTTTCAAGAAAACGCTGTCGCGTGTTTATGCACTTAGGAAAATTACGGAATTAATGTAAAATTAGAAACTTGTGTATTTTATTTTTCATTATTCAGATATTTTAGTTTAACGTTATATTAATTCGGATATTTTAATGTTATATCGATGAATTCTTTTTTAGTTCTTGAATAAATTATTTATTGGAGAAATTTTGGTAATTTTGTATGAATACATCACTTAGTTACTTAATAGATGAAAATTGAAAGTCGATTAAGTAATTGAAACCGTTTAGTCTTTCTTTATTTAATTACAAATTTGAATTTGCTACATTTCGATATTATTAGATAGTACACAAGATTTATCAAATGAATTTGAAAACAAGATTTCAGCGAAATCATGTTAAAGCAAAATTGTGGCACGGATTTGGACTCTTTTTCGCATTTAAAGAAAAATTTTCTAATTTTATTTAAAAAAACTTCGATTTTCTAATTTTAATACATAATAAAACTTGATGGAAAAAATGACAAATTTTCTGTTTGGTTTAGTATTTTTAAAACCGTTTAATATTTTTACAGAATGCTTCTTGATGATTGAATTAATTAATTTGATGTCTTAAGATCGTAAATTTGATGTAATATAGAATCGACTAACAAGCAATATTATCAAACTTAAATATTATAAACACGTTATTTATTAATTTTTTATAAAATTTTGTTAATCCTTATAGAGTCACAATTTATGTTTCCATCTATAATGTTTCTATCATTAATTAAAATGTTTGATGATAGGTTATATGTTATGTTTTATATTAAAGTTTTTTATATTAAAGATTATAATATATATCACTACCGTCTTGAATTCGCCTTGGTCTCGCCGAAGCCGCTTCGAAATTCGCACATTTTCGTAAGGGTTGATGCGCCGTTAGACAAAACATCATCGTCCCTCGTTGCGCAATACAGGCGCAGAGAGATGTACGCGGAGATGCGTGAGCTGATGCAGTCAGGGGTAGTCGCACGGAAGCTCTTTGTTCGCCGAGATATCTCGCCGGCTCTCTCGTCTTTTCGCCATCCGATGCATTCGCCGGAGCGTGGTCATAGTATGCAAATGATTACGGCTGCCGCGTTTATTAGGACTGCCATAAATCCTGGCCCTGGAGAAGGAGGCGGTTGCCACCGCCACCGTCGTCTTCTCGCTACGACGAGGGTTTGACTGAGACAGCGTCCCTCTCAAAGGACGAGCTTTAACGTCACGCAGACGGAAGGGTCCTGAAGGTACGGTGGCTTGCAGACGGCGAGGATGTCTGCCTCAGAATGATGCGACGTTTACTAATACGCGAATATTAATAAACAAAACTCGGATTAATTAGCCCGTCGTGCATAACTTGTGACAGACTCGTCTTGTCTTGTTAGGATTTCAGTAAGGATGCGGGCTAAAGAGGATCTTTTTTAATAAAAAAAAAAAGGAGAGCGGAGAAACGGATGAACGCCAGGTTTGAAATAATCTCATGAATATTCCGCCGATTTGTTTTATTTCGCGTTTTGTATGCAAAATAACGAGAGTATCGCGAGAGATGTCGATTACCTGCTATTTGGAAATGATAGCGTTCTGTAAATATGTAGCGCGATAGAAGAAAAATAATTTTAAATTTTATTAAATATAAAAGGAATCTTAGGGAAAGTCTTTCTTTGCTGTTTTTTTCGATTTTGTAATATTTATTATTAAAATTTGATTATTGAATCTCCGTTTATTTCGTTTATTTATTATTGAATTTCTGGAAATTGATTCAATGAAGAATAAGAATTGATTGAAAAATAAGAGTTTTAATTTTATTTTTAAATAAAAAACTCTGAAATGCGAAAAATTAAATTCTAATATTGAGCAAACTATAATATAATTAAGAAAAAAATATCAAGGCTAAGTTAAGTACGTAGGAATCCACGAATGAAACATAGCGTTATTTTATTGCATTCTGCATGCATGCGACGGATAAATCGATTAAATGAGATTGTCGAAATTATTTTGTACGTCCGTTTGTTTGATCACGATAAAGAAACGAACGAGATACGATCTTTACAATTACGAACGGAAGTGCCACAAAGGAAGCGCACCGCTCGTAGTTTCCGCGAGTAAACTGCATGAACTATGTAACTTTGGCGGAAACAACGCTGCTGCGATCGCCTCCGGTCAAGCCTCCAATTACATTGTGTAATTGGATAGTAAGAGAATAGCATCGCGAGCAACTACCATTTCGAATGATCACGTCGCGCTTTGTGCGATTAATTGTTATTGGAACTCGTGAAAATAATTGATCACGGAAACGTGCTGTCTTTGATATTTGATGAAGGAAAACTTAAGTCGGTCTTTAAAGTCTAAAGTCTAATTAAAAGCATTTGAGGAGAACTCTTTAGTGATAATAAACATACCGTGTATGTATATAACGCGTCTATCTGAAGTTAAGTAAAATATAATAATTATTTTTTTATGAATTGCACTTTTTCCAACTCTACATATCGCTCAAGTTTAAAAATTTATAAAACGAATTTCGTATTTCCTGCTTCGCACAAAAGATGTTGCGCACGACGAAGAGCTTACTCTCTAAAGACATCAGCCTTTTTATCTGCACTTCCGTCTTTGCTCTCGCTTTTCTTTTATTCCTTTTACGCTATTCTCTATCTCGCCCACCCTCGCCCTCCTGCCGTCGACGGTTTCTAGGTGTCTCCGTTGCGGGTAACCGTCGGAATCGCTTCTTTTTGCTCTTCTCCCCGTCGCGCGATATCGCCTTCTTTGTCGATCTCTCTTTTTCTCTCTCTCTCTCTCTATCCTTTTTTCCATGTTTTTTCTCCTCTTTCTGCATCCGGTCCGCTTCAGACAATCGGACGCGGTCCTCCGGAGGAAAACGGGTAACGATCGGGTTGAATTCCGCGATAATTGCTGGAGGCTTCACTTCCACTTTGTAGACGCAGACAGACGTGATTCCGCGACCGAACGGATGCATTTTAATTTCGCGGTCCTCAGAGACTCGCTTGCTGATTCGATCCCCGGATTTTCTCGATGTTTATTGTTTTCGCATCGATACCCACGCGGATTTCCCTCATCGTTCGCGAGTATCTCCTTGACGATTTTTTAAAACAAGATGCGCGTCTGAAGTTTAATCAGCCTCCAATTATTTTACTAACCTAAATTCGTGAAATATAAGCATGGAAAAGATGAAAGATTAGGTATACGAAACAGCATTGATTATTTAACTAAGTACTTACATAAACAACAATTGGGGAGGAGATTAGGAACAAGAAAAAGTTAGTCTGCGATAGTGATGAAAATGATTGTAATTTTTATTTTACATTCTATTGTTTCATTTTACATTTTTCTACAAATGATGAATACGTATAAAACTCTTAACTGGACGCTATTCATAAAGATTCCCAATTTTTCTACTCCCATTACGTATCGAAATTGCACAGTTTTATTTATTACTCGCGGAGGAAACATAATGCTAAAATTGCTCGTGCTTGGACGAACTAATGACGCACCGCGAATGCGTTATTCGCCCCGCCAATTTTGGCCCCAATCAACATCAATCTGACAGGATTGTGCACCAGCCACATTTTAGTATCCATCATTGAGCTCGCCCTACATACATATATGCAGAATATTTCATTATAATTATCATCGCCAAATGTTTCAATTCGTTCCTCATTTTGGAAAAAGAATATTTAAATAAAATCAAAATCTTACGGTTCTAAAAGAGGGATATGATACATGCAACAAATCGGTATGCAAAATGCAAGTCCTCGTAAAAAATCCGCGAGGTCAAAATTTATGAGATCGATGTAGCGATCCTCCAGCAAAGAGATAGCTTGATTTGACTGTAATGTTTAACATCGTTTATTAGCATCGCGCAAATAGACTTTATCTCGCCATAATTTCGCCGTATTGACACTCGCGGGAGAAATTATGAATTACACCGCGGAAAAGAGCTATTAAAAGCTCGCGAGAGAGAAGCGAATCGGTGGGTGAGTTTAAGGCGAACGAGCGCGGCGGTGTTCGCGTCCGCGCAATTACCGCGCGCGCTAATGACGTTTTTAATATTCGCGACCGTGTTAATTGCCAGCGTTTCTCGCTGATGCGACCGCGAAGAGATTCTGCCGTTGTCCAAGGAGTACCGAAATCCCGGAAACGTGACGTCGGTCGAAGTAACCGTTTCAAATGGAGTCGGTAAGAGATTTGCGAGTGGTTTTATGGAGAAAGTTCAGTGCACGGAGCGCATCCCGTAGACACTAAAGAACATTATGACTGTTTACATCTTTCGCATGTAACGACACGATCCGGCACTGGATCGTGTACGCACTGTGTTTTATCGTTAGTGATGTTAAATATTTTTAGAATCACGTAAACGATACGAGCGCGATAAGGAAGAGATGAGGAGGGAAGAAGGAGTAATAAAGAGTTTTGCAAGCTCGTTAAATTGCTATTGGAGTGATGCGCGGTCGGCTTTATTTGTCGCCTCGTAGCGTTGCGGAAACATAATCGAAACTGACACACTCGCGATTGCGCGTTTAAATAATCTCGGAACCGGGGTTATCGGTCGCAACGCAACGCGCACTCGGTCCTTCATCCCCCGTCGGCGTTACCGGGTAATTATTGTAGGTCGGCAGCGCCCGGTTAATTACAGGGCGACACACCTACGCTCGTGCGCATGCGAGCGAGCCATCTGATATGACGTATGACGAGAACGAAATCACTCGTCCGGATTTTGCAGCTCCATCGGAACGGTCTTTAATTCTTGGAGAAATCATAGTATCTCGAAAAGGTTTCTTTACTTTTTAGAAACTAGAAATTAAAAATATTACTTTATTTAAAAATGAAATAGCTAATATTTAAAAATACCTCTGTTTGTTTAATTTTGAGGGAAAAATTGTAGATGGAAGGAAATAATATGCATAAGACACTGAGCGACGAAGGTTTAAACATTAGTGTCGTTTTTTCAAGTCTGTCCAAAATTAAAAATTTTATATTCCATTGCTTTACGGCGGCGCGCTAACGTTACATCTTTCCCGCTGCATATTTTAATTAGATTCTGAGGTGGTCTGGTTTACGCGCGCCGCCGGTGTCGCTTGAATATTCCATACCGCTGGGTCATCGGCTCGCGCAATATGGCCTCCATTGCCTGATAATTATTAGGGAGGGTTTCAGCCCTCGACGCCCCTTTGTAGGTGCGAGGCGCTCGCTCGGACGAAATAGGGCCGTAAAGAGGCTGTTCTTGTTGAGAAGGGGGTGAGCAGGGGTGAAATTTCGCGCGTGTTCGAGCCCATACAGTTACCTTGGTGTGGTGGCCAGATGTTTAAGGTCGCTGGAGATCAACTTTAGCGCACGAGAATTATTAGCGGATTTTTGGAGCTCCATTAAAACAGTGGTTCCATTAAAATTGCTATTAATTTTTGACGTAGTATTGTTGCATGAAAGATAAAATTATACGTCTAACATTTTGAATGACAAAATTATGAAAACTATTTGTCAACGTTAATTGTCGTAATTGCATGAAAAATTTACATCTTATAACTTACGGAGATTAAACTTGTAAGACAAATACGTTAAATAGTTCGGGGAAATTAAATTTTTGTTTTGCGAAAAACACGGAGCAATTATTTTTTTTTCTCCCGAAGTGCAATATTCATGCAATTGTGCGATATAATTACTTAGCGCAGAATTTACTCGCTTGGGCAGTTTGCATGTTCGCTCTGGACAATTGCAAAGAGGTCGTAATAAATGTCGAGCATTCCAGCGAATAATAGCTCACGCTGTAACGAAAAAGATGAATTTTAATAATTTTATTCCGTTCTGCAATATATAATGTTTAAAAAATTATATCGAAAATATTCTCAGCATAATGCACGAAGTCATTAATTATTATTAATCAGACACTGATTTACACGGGATTTAATGCAAATATTTAATATTGTAATTATTCTCCGCGAGAAATATATTATGCCGCGATAATGATTATCATTAAAAAAGCGGTCAAATATTTTGCAATTACATAATTACAGAAGGAAATAGAATAATTCTTCCTCTCTTTAATTTCGCTTTCTCAAATTCTTTCTGCAGCTAATTAAGATGAAATAGAGTTATCGAAAGATAGACAAATGAAATTGATATGAAGAAGCCTAAGAATCCGAAATAATTATGTAACATAATTCGAAGACGTTACAATTTTTTTTTGCTCTTTAAAAAATCGTTTATCTATCCTCCCTTTATCTTTCTTTTTTTCTCTGATTATATTCTTTAATTAGAAAAATATATAGATATGTGAAACATTAATATTAAAATTTAGATAAAATATATTTGGAGGGGGGAGTTGCATGAATTTGCAGAAAATTTTAAAATAGTTTTTTTATATCGTAAATGTTAACGTTATAAACAAAGAAACGCGTTTATTGCAATGAAGGTTGAATTACAATTCTTTCAAGAAAAATGCATCTTATCATTGAAATATATTTAAATGCGTTTAATTAAAATTACTGTGTTCTATAAGAGAAAAAAGTAACATCTATGTGAGTAGTTTTCGGGACTGAGGGATTTATACAGACATTAGCGGACAGTAAAGAGTAAAGTCAAATTTCGCGGACGGTGATGCGAATTCGGCACGAAACGAAGAGCGTGGAGTGCTAGCGGTAGAGGTTGACCGAGGAGAGGAGAATCGCGGTAGATGAGAACGACGAGGAGGAGACGAGACGGATGGGCGGATGGGTGGCTGCAGCCATCGGAGAGAGGGAGAAGGGACGAATAGGGGAAGAAGGGGATGGAATTTCGCGCGTGCTCGGCTTCATCCCCCTCGGCTGCCGCCACCGTCGCCGCCGTCGCCGCCGCCGCCACCGATGGATGCTGAGGGTAGCTGGACCGCGCGCGTGAGGTGTCAGTTCTGCGCGCGATCTCCTTCCTGAAGGTGTCAACCTGCTCGCGATTTGTTCTTCAACGTGTTCGCCAGAGTGATCACGCACGATCGGAAGCACGCACACTCTCCCGCGGTTCTGCTCTTCTCTTCCGCTCACCCTCTCGTTCGCTTTTCCTCCTCGTTTTCTCCCTGCGATTCGACGAGCTGTTGTGGAGCTCTCTCAGTGAAAAACTCCCTTTTTTTCTGGACGCGGAACAAAATCGCACGTTCGAGCCTGGCACGTGACACGCCTCAGCTGACGACTATCATGCTGGCCGGGATCTTCGAAGGCAACAATGTACGTGAAAAATTGCTCACGATAGGAAGTTCGGTCGCGTGCGTATTGCATTTTTTCTTTTGCCAATGTGCACGCGGCTGTGAAACCAGAGAGAGAAAACGACATTAGTGGTCATATCTATCAAAGGAAACAAAATCGTCGGATGTGCGGCATTAATACCAGAATATACACGAAATCATCATTTAGATCGTACAGTGTTTTCTAATGGAACTGTAAAATTCGCATTTCTATAAAAATAATTGCAAGCAATATTGACGTTAAGGTCTGCGAATTATAAGAGAAAAATATTTTTTTAAACGATGAAAAAATATATCAATATACTTTATCTTTACTTTATTAGTTTAGAACTTGGAACAAACGATTAAGATAATAACACATACAAACAATATTATTCTAAATATTCTAAATATTCTGGTATTAATTTAAAGGTTAAGAATAATTTATATTACTTCATGGAGCAACAAATATGTTATATATGAGTACGTTAATATTTAAATTCTCACCTGTTAACGACTAACAATAAATCTCTATTATCGTGTCCTGACGTTATCGAGCGCGAATTGTAGCATCTGGCGTTTCGCATTTTCGTTCAAGTATTACTCGGTCTTTATTCCCTCGATCTTCCACAAAGCACGATGCTAAGAGAATTGTGCTCGCGTTGTCGATAATTGCACATTGTGGTAGCAGGTGTTATGACATATCGATATGTCTATACGCTCTATTCCGCAGTACGGATTTTGTACCGTGATATTATTACGGGCGCTGTCTATTCTACCTTCCTCTTTTCTGTCATGTTTAATAACGCAAATGGAGGTGCGAGATTTTTCCGCGCGTTTGTTATCTTCCCGGAACACTTTTTAGATTAAATTTTTCACACATATTTTTCGTGCATGCATCTTTGCATCTACCTATGCATTTATTATTTTTCATCCTGAGATCTTGTCATTTTGCCTTATCATATTCATCCGTGTTATTCTTAAGAATATAAAAACTTAAAATAAAATTTTTTAAATTTAAATTGCATGGATCGCAATTTAAATTAGATTTCAATTGTACATATATTACACTTTAATTATGTGCCTAAAAATTAAAAATTATGTTTATTTTTTAAATTTAGTATCGATTATGATGACGTACGTTCAATCATCATATTATTTATATATATAAGATTATATATATATAATAAGATATATATATAAGACGCAGAATTAAATCATACCAAGTGCAAGAATGTGAATACGGTTCTTACAAGATTTCTTAATGATACTTGCGTATCATGCATCAGTGTACTCAACGAATGTTTCGCGTTCATAACGATATCTCTTTCTCATTATCATGTTAACTGATATCGACCATATTTTCCCAGTGATAAAAACGGACCCCAATGTCATACTTTCAAAAAATCGACCGAAAAGTTTCATTGAGCTGACGTGCGGATTAAACGTTTGTTCTTCGCGTGTCGCGATATTCCAGCATTAATAACGTCACGCGAATGAACATCGTTAGTGAATTTATTCTGCAGCGCGCTCGAATAAAGCGAATTATCGTAGGCAGATACGGCGGATCGTACATCGTCGAGGCAGGCTCCTCAGGTGGCGATAATTCATCAGACTCGAGTAACTCGACCGCTCTCCGCGAATGATTAATTAATGTCAGAGGCAGCGCTCTCGCTCCCAATTTTCTCTCCTCTCTATCAATCTCGCGATGGCTGTTCGATAATTTTTATTATTCCGAGCACTATTTCGCGATTTATGCCATGTCGATCTCACGGCCAGAACTTCGAAAGTACGGGGAAAAAGTAATAAATCGCTTTTGAAACCCATGTTATGGCAGAAAAAAGCTTTTTGAAAGATTGTACAAAAGTTAATAAAAAATTAATCAAAAATTAAAATTGTATAAAGTTAATCAAAAGTTAGATTTACTAATTTAGAGACGTTTATCGAATTACGATATTGAGATATAACTGCATGGTATTTTACAAATTTATATCTTTTAATTTGTATATATATGAAAATAGAATAGTGCAGCGGTTTAGTGGTTGACCATCGGAATTTATATTTCTGGGCAAGATAAATTAATACGATTTATTTTGTCCAATATAACGATAATAGCTATGCAATTATAAATTAATTATAATTCATTATTCATTAAGTCTGGCAGTCACTTAACGATCATCTTACATTTTTCTTCTTTTTATTTTTGAATAATTTCTTTTTCGTATAAGATTAACAACATTTCCAACTTGACAGCTGGGAATTGTTTGTTAACTTAGCGGTTAATCCGAGTTATTTATTAACAATCTCTAACATCCTCTTCGACTTCGTGCGATTTATTAAAGATATCGCAAACTTCGTTCATATTTTCGCACACTTTTACGATCGGCGTCGATACTTTCGGCGGTTATTTACCTTTGCAAGGAGCGTAGCGAAACTCCGATTTTTATGCTCGTGAAGTCTTTGTTTCTTACCTCACGTCTTTGAATAAAACACACGCGCGTATGAAAATGAACTCGTTTGAATCACGGTCCATTTAGTATGCCAAAAACTGGAACAAACTCAATAACCTGGTTTAAGCATTTCGTCCTCCGCAAGTACATAACTATTCGATATGACGTTTTATTAGGACAGAGAAACATTTTAGAGTATGTTTGATGTTATCTAGTTCCTCCATCGAAAGAAAGAGAGAGGAGGAGTGAGAGAGAAAATTATTAATATAAACAATTCATAGAAGAATCTGCGCCGCCGGCTCTGTTGGACCACATTGTTCATAACTACGGAAACTAATGCGTCTCGTCTTGAAATTCTTATTTTCCTCTGTATTATCTCTGCTAAGAATAAATTCATCTTTTAATATAGTTAATGTAGTTATATCAAAAATAATGTAGTTGAATGTAGTTATATCAGAAATTTAGTTATTAGATAGATTTGTGGGAAAGTCTATTGTATTACACACACACACACACACACACACATACAGTAACAAAGATTTTAACTCGGTTACATCAGCATCAGAAATTCTAATTACTAGAACTTCAATAATTTGCGTCGTTAAGATACTCGTTACAAATTGAATTTCCAATCTTGTGACTATTTGAAATAAAAGCAAAGATTTTTACCGAACGATACAGAGAAATCATAAAATAAACACAAGTTTGTACTTGCTCGTGCACCGCCATATTCGTTTCAGTTTGCGTCACGATAAAGTGGAATTAAAGCCTAAATGAAATCGCTCTGCATTTTTTGTGTTTTTTTTTTATTCAGCATGGAGCGAGCTAAAAACATGATACAAAAAATATATATATGTATATATTTGGTAAGTTTATTTATCTTTGTGTACACAAATTGTTAGAAACGTTTTAATTAATATTAATGAAACGATTAACATAAATTCTTCAGGACAATTGCTTGTTATGCTTACGCATAATATAAGTGTAACAAATTACAAATTATATAAAGACTGTGCGTAAGTACAACCTTTTATATTTTAAAATTATTTCTTACTATAACTATGATTAATTTCAAATTTGGCTGATCGTCGTTTATATTGTTCGATCATCGACAGTGATTATCGTTTTTAAGAAAATCTTCATAAAAATTTCATATGTCGACAAATCAACAGAAACATCGTATATCAATTGTAACAGTTGAAATTTCGTGTAATTCATCAAATTTTTCGTGGAATCTTTGACAGCCACGCTGTAGCGTTTTCCTATAACATTTCGGCATATATACCGCCGCAAAGTTCGTAAAGTATTTTTTGTTTATCACTGTTATAGGGATATATAGCTTCGTGCAGGCGTTCGAGGTATTTTTTCATTAAACGCGAATTCGACTCAAACAGGAACGCACAGATGGTCCGCGCGAACGCGGAAATAACATTTTGCGGCCCATGCGATGCGGCTTCGCGCAAGGAAATCGAATTTCGAGAGCTCGGAAGGGATTCCGCTAGCTGTTTTCCAGCGGCAAAAAAAAAATTAGAGGCCGCGGTGGCGGTCCTGTTCGCGTTAATTGCTTTAACCGGCCCGCGTTTCCCACAATTGACGGTCTCGCAGTTCGCGCTTATTATATCCGCGACTCCCCTGCCTTCTGATGCAAAATATACGAACGACGGCTTTTTATCTCTTTTGACTCTCGCGTCTATTGTTTTCTGCAAAATTGATCAATTCGAATAAGGGAACAAAGTATCGTTACCTACGCGCGAGTATATCAAATACGAGAGAATCCAATTTAGGTAAATGAGAATGAAATATTCGTCCGAATAAATTCGATCAAAAGCAACGCGGCACACTGTTTGGCCCAAATAAATCCTTTTGAGATCAATCAAACAAAGCCACGCTGCATCGAAACTTCGCGATCTCACTTTTATCCACGGCGTGGAAATCAGTTTCATTTAACGTAGCGAACGTCAGAGAATCTCGGAGCGCGTTTTATTTGAGAACTTTATCGACGGATTGACCGGATTCTCCGGTTGCTACGAAAAGAGGAAATTTCTTATGCAACTCTTCTCGCGTGGAAATAAGGATTCGAAACGATCTCGGCGTATCGATTCTACTTTCAAACACGTAAACTCGTCCTTTCTCCGTCGGTGAAACACTTCCGCGAGAAACGGAGATATTTTTTCGAACAATCTTAATCAGAGATGCATAAATACGTAACCATTTAACGCGTTGCTCAATCTTTCTTCACGTTACTTTAATCGGATCGTAAAAAGAGCGGAAAAGGCATCGCCAGAGAAATGGAAGATCGCGCAAAATTGATTGACCTTTCAGCATTCCGCGGATGCCGGCAACTTATAAAACTTCTTAACCAGCCACTCGAAGAAAGAGTTTCCTCGTCGTTCCTTTTTACAGTCCGCACCATAAGAAACGGAGAAAGCAAGCAAAATTTGCTCGCTCCCTCGCTCTTTCATGCTTTTCATCTCTCTCTTTCTCTCACCACTTCCGTTTCCCCTTGTTTCACTAGACCCAACCGTCGCCCCGTATCCGCTTCCGCTGAATTTTACTACGGAAAGTTTGTACGGATCTCACAGAGAAGAGTATGAATAATCCAAGAAATTACTATGAGATCTAACTGAGGTTTCATCGAACGTTGAAGATACTCCAAGTTTAACGATTATCCACGCAAACTATGATTGACAAATAAAAATTAATGGAATTTTAAGTGTAACTACATTTACGTAACTTTTATATATTATTTTCAGAAATATCTGTATTTATTATTCAGAGAGATCTGTTTTTATTAATTTTATTTCTTTTACGTTGTAAACTTTAGTTTAAATTTCGAAAGCTATAGACCGTTTTTTTTTTTAGAAGCTAAACTATTTATCGTGATACGTCACGCATAAGGATTAAACGTCGCTGGAAGCTCGAGCTCCTCTTGCAGATGACACCCTAAAATTTAAGCCATGCCATGGAATCCCAGAGAGCAGCTACCCTTTGACAGCGAACATTAGAACAGGAGGAGTATCTAACTATGTCGCTAAATTCTATCAGGAAGGCGCGTTAATAGCGTAATGGAATATCCTGGTAGTGAGCGTTTCTCACTGGATATCCGAATAATTTATCCATGAATATCCAAGGTATCCGCGTATCGACCTCGTGGTATAACTCTTTCTTCGTCACGTTTAAAAAATTCCTCTCGGACGCGCGTAATTACCGTTGGACTCGTTAACATACGAATCAAGAGATTCCACGAAAAAAGTGTTCGCAATAGGATATCCATTAATACCGAGGCGAGAGATCTGCCGCGCGGATTAAAAGCGAGTCGCGTGCGCAGATGGACCAGAGATTTGAGAGCGTGCTAGACAGATCGATGTTACATTCTCGGTGCGAAACAGAGAGAAAGAGGGAGAGAGAGAGAAAGAGCGGGGAGAGTAAAAAAGAAGGCGATAGAGAGAAAGGGAGAGAAAATCTTTTTAAAAAAGGGATGGATACGTCAAACGAATAGTTTATTAGAATATAGGTCGCGCGGAATTACGCGACGCGCGTTTTGTTGCGACTCTGTCGAGCTCGAGGCGAATTCCTCGCATGTACGCGCGCGCATAACTAACGCGTTTCAATTGGGGTCGTGCAAAAAGGACAGGAACGTGTGCGCGTTTTTCATACGCCACGTGTAACATCGGTGATATCGTGGAATGGCATCGTAAAAGCGTGTACATTATCTCGCGACCTAATTTGACGATTTATGAAAAGCTGTTTCTAGATTCTGGATAGGACAATGAAGTCTTTTCGTAGGTGAAGATTACCTCAGCAATTTTCAGTTCTTGCTCGGAGAAATAGCCTGGAATCTCTGGAATGATTGATAAGGGAACTTTGATGGATAAAACTTTGACTTAAATATTGAGTGTCAAAATCTCAATCTTAATTTCAGTGATAAATTCTTTTTCTGATGTGTGTGCTGTGTGTGAATTTAAAGTCAATTTTTCTCTCAAAAGAAATTTATGAAAAGAAAGCTTTTATTTATAGCAATTATTTAATATTCAGCATTATATAATATATATTTGCAATTCCATATAAATCATGTTCTGAAGAAGTATAAAATAAATTTGAAAACAAAGTTGAATTATTAAAATGTATTTAAAATGGCGTGAAAGAGATCGGCATGTGCAATCAAAATTTTGTTGAAGGAAAGACTACAAATTCATGCGAAATAAAAGAAAATGACGAACACATCAAAATGTATCAAAACGTATTTAATCAATCGATTGATTATAATCAGGCGTGTAAATTCTCTGGAAATGAAGAGAAACGTAATTTCGTTGCGTTTTTGCGAAATTTGTTGTCGTCAGTTGCAATGACAACCGTATCTACGGGATTTTACGTATATACAACTACGGGATTACGTATCCGCTTTACATTAATTACGCAGACGTAACTCAATCTCGGGGATTTAATTTGTTTTCAATTTATGCCCGCTCTCCTTCCCTCACTCTTTCTCTCTTTTGAGAGTATAATTGAGAAGAGAAACTCTCTCGATATAAAAGATTTATCTCATTCCGCATTTAACCCTTTCTCTTCCAGCCCATCGCACATATTGGACGTTATATCTTTTAATTTTCATTCGCAAATGTTATACGCATTCAATTTTCTTGCTTCAGTTTAAGCTCTGGATGCTCTGCGCGATTTAAATCAAATTATAAAAGTTTATTGAAGAATTCTTGAAGTATCACATCTAATTTACTCTAGTCACGTAGAAACGGGTCACGACAATGTATTTAAGAGTTTTTTTTTTTATATATAAATTCATAGAATGATTAATTCTGGGCAAGTGCGAGCGCGGGATAATTGCATAGGGTCACGCGGTCGGAGGCATTCAACGCGAACGCGTAGCCGGTCGTTCCCACGCCGCGCCGCGGCATCGGCCGGATCGATACATCGAAACGGTCATATCCAGCTCCATAATTCAGCGCGTTTATTACGTAATCCTTTAATTCACGCCGATATAAATTAGAATAAGCCCGACGGGTGGAGGCTGTCCGAGTGGATCTTCGTGTCCCGGGGATATCCGCGTGCGTAACAATGCGAGCGTGCGATAGCGCGCTTTCGAAGCGTGATTTATCGCTCGGCGAAGGAGACGGCGATAATTCTTTAGCAGCGTGACACGCGCATACGGATTCGACGTGCGCTCGTCGCGTTTGATAAGCTTCCGGAGATATAATTTATTCGCTTGTCGCGAACGTGCGTCCTTACCTGAAATCTATTAAAGCTACACTTCTTCGTCTCTCTTCGGCTCGTTACGCAACTATCGAGGTTTAAAGCCAAATTGCGTCAGCGTAAACAATTTAAATCCGGCTGAATAATTCATTATTAGATCATTGTTTAATGACATTTGCATTTGTAAACAGGAAAAGATTTAATTCCAATTAACGTTAATTGACGTCAATGTGATCTAGAAACAAAATTTTATATGATATAAATTATAATATGTTATATATCGTAAATTATTGAGGAAAGTTATTGTAATCTAAGAATTGAAACATAGCACAATCTGTGGAATGCATCTTTGCAGAAACACGTTAAAAATAGATTGAGAAAGAAATATGTCTGCACTTTCAAACTTCTCCTCTGAGAATCACGCACCAACAAAGTTTCTTTACTTTTGGAAAACTCTAGGGATTTAATTACACCTTAAATATTTTTTACCTGACACTCTTAGCGTTTTCTTGTGTATTTATTTCTTCAAGTTTCATAAATGGCAACAAATTACCCTTATAAAGTTTCTGAAAATAGGTCTGTAAATTCCAAAGCTTGCTGAAAACTAATAAACTTAAATATATATTTTAAAATTAAAATAAATAATATATATATATATTAAAATATATATTAAAATTATTTGATTAATCTTATATTATTTTAAAATTATTATTCGTAATTGAAGAATTATTTTTTTTGTTTTCTATATCTATATCATAAATTTTAACTTTTCATCATAAATTTTAACTTTTATCGTACAGCAAGATCTTTTACTAATTGCCGCGATTTTAACGGCATCATTTCTAATTCTTGCCTCTAACTTGGCTATTAATTTAAACGTTTTACTATCTTTATCATCACAATTACGTAGGGAGAAACGACGTTGCTGGAGTGGCTCGCGAAAACGTATGCTCCTCTCGCTTCGCGTGCATAAACCGCCTTAATGCACCTACCGTGAGAGTGTATCATCGCTCTCTGCAAATGACATTTGCACCATTCATCGTTCCTTATCCGTGTTTTGTCCATTGTGCCGTTTGCAACAAAGACGCTTTAACGATTTAATAGAGAGACTCCTTTTGCTCTATTTGTGATTTTTCTCAAGCACGAGCCGTCGGAACTCGCTCGCGATTTTTCCGAGCGAAGACTTTTCCCTGCGTTCTCTTCATCGCGAATCACACGACAAAAGTAAATTACGGCATGTTGATCGCAATTTTTATACGTTAATTACGATTTTATTAGCAAATATGTTTCATCTCTATCTCTCTCGTATCCACCCGGCTCTTTCTTTACATTGAAAGGCATCTGCGTTGCATTAATTAACGTACTACCATTTATTATAATATCTGTATGTGCTGCATAGAACAACGATATCACTTTGAAACATGATACCTATCTTTGAAACCGTATATTGCGCTCGTAATTGTACTGACAATAAGCGCGCGTTCTGAAATCCTGTAATCGATTGGCGCGAATGCGTATTGCGAATGTATGTGCGCGTGTATGCTGCTTGCGCGAGTTTGTACGTTAGACCGGAAATACAGGCAAATTAATTGCAAATAGTAATGAATTTTCATGGCAAATGGCTGAATTTTTCCTACACTTGATCCCGCGCGTTAATTTCGCGCATCGCGTCGTAGAGAAAGTCGCGAAACGTGACGACCATTTGGAAATATCGAATGTTAGTTGAATATTTTTCATTGATGGTATCTTTCATCATCGTCAAAGGTTATTATTGCATGACGAAAATCTTCGCGTGCGTTCCTTTATCGCTTTATTTCCGACGTCGGAACTTCTTAATTCCATAATTAATCTTCCATTAACTCGAGACCCGCACGAATTCTACGGCGCTTTCAGCACCGCGTCGATTATCGAACGCTCCTTTAGCTCCTGCTGGGACATTTTGCTTCGATGAGAGTAGCATTCGAGACGGGTTAAAAGTAACCCCGCATCCACCTCGCGCGCATAAACCGCCTTAATGCACCCTCGGTAGCAGGCCATTACACCACGCATCTCCGCGTCCTCTCCCAGCTTTTGGTTGCAGTACTCGCGCATGTACGCAACCATCTAACACACATGCCAGCCTCCGTACACATATAGCCACGCTCTTCACGCATATTTACGCCGTATCGACCAGGTGGTAGTAGAAATTTACACTACCGCCGATACATTATTTCCACCAGCATTAACGCGCCGACATTATTGCACTCCCCTATCCTCACTCTACCTCAACCCATTGCGGTCCTATCCTCTCCCTCCTCGAACCGACCATCGGGAATTGCGCGACTTCCCTCGACAATGGATCATCACATCTTCGTACGTGTCGGTGAAAGGAAAAAATTCGCTCGTCAGCAGGGCTGCGAAAGCCCTGAATATCGCTTCGAGGATGTATGCTACTGCTTGTCCTTTGTCGTCGGGGATCGCGCTTTAGAATAGCTCGTTTTCACCGTACAATCATCGCCCGTGAAGACCAGGCGATATTGCTCGCGGCTAATGTATTTGCATGAAATACGAAGGAAATGATTTTCTTTTTCTTGGATAATCAGTCGTGAGCATCGTGGCAATTTTTATGCTAAACTCGGAATAGGAATGAATTCATATCGTAATGAAAGATGTA
Source organism: Cephalotes varians (assembly GCA_037157785.1). Taxonomy (NCBI): domain Eukaryota; kingdom Metazoa; phylum Arthropoda; class Insecta; order Hymenoptera; family Formicidae; genus Cephalotes; species Cephalotes varians. The sequence continues at coordinate 1,529,162 of JANQDE010000042.1, read as the reverse complement.
AAGAGAAAATATATGCAGGATAAGAGAATAACAAATTTTTATTCTTTTTCTATCAGAAGAGAGAGATATCTTCCGATGATTATTTTTCGTTATCTTGTATAAATTATTCTGTTCGGATTCATCGTTTTTAATTAATAAATTGCATCTTTTATGTATGTGTTTCTGTTGGTACGTGTTACAGAAATTAGTGATTAAAAAGCACGGAGATTTTTAACCCATTAATTCGCGACAAGTGAGAACTCTAACAAGTCGGAATCTCGGAATCGCATATATTTGTGTTTATTAATTATTTATCTGTTTTTGTCTCTCTCGTTTCGTAATATTCGTTCGATAGGTAAATTCCGATACCGAGATCCCTCCTTTCCGGTGGGAGAGACGGTGGAATGAATTTTCACTCTGCGAGATGTTGATGGCCGTGGAACATACGTCGATACCTTTTATTGGCGCCTGCTTCTCGTGTCGTCACCCACATATTTTTACCGAGCGATGTGTGTTCTCTTCTGCTCTCGCTTCGCCCCTTTTTCCCTGAAAATTCAACATCGAGCTCTGATGTAACTGTAGCTCCGTTTTAACTGCCGATAGTGCCTACAAAGATATTGTGATCTGAGACAATATTTACCGGCTGCATATACGAAAAAACATGCGATAAAATCAAAATTAATAGAAATTGAATCGGACACATTGTTGTGTCAAATTTAAAAAGTCATTGTCAAAGTTTTGTTCGAATACATCAAAATCTAATTTTTCGAATTAAGTATCGACATCTGTTTAGAGAGCATTGTTTCTCTTTAATCGAAAGGGATTTTCTATATTCTTTAGTTTCAAAAAATATTTTCTCCTTTGAAAAATGGAAATTATTTTCGACATTTATACAGTCGTCATTTTAACATTTCCGCGGCGTAACGTGTGTAAGAATTGTAAGAATACTTCGGAGACCTTCTGCGAGTTTTGAAACGGTTTTGGACATGACCGGCATTCTCGAACAGATCGACGATCTATTTTCATGTCTTTACTCACCAGCATGCTTGCATGTTCTGAGTTGCGACCACTTATGGACATCGAACAGTCGCGAGTAGTTTCGGAACTTCGCCTGCACGTCTCGGCATACCCGATATCAGAATTTATAAATAATTCCGGAAGCCGCGGCGAGCTTTTCCAATGTGGAACATGAGGGGAAAAGATATCGCGGTGTATCTCGTTTGCGTAATATAAATACAGTGAAGCTTCGGCATTGCTATTGCCGGCGTGAGAAGCATCGTTTGTGCTTTCTTATCAGGAAACATTTATTTCTTACGCAAACAGTTTTATAAATAAAAAAGAGAGATAACGATATCCTGTTGCTTGTAATACGTTTCCTGCATTTCATAAAATGTAAACTCGAATATTTAGGTAGATACGTCAAAATATCGTATTTACCGTTTTTAATTTTATAAATATAAATGTTGGAGTGCATAATATTGGTAATACTTTAAAAATTATCAATCGTTAAATCTGTTAAACGCTAATTCGTTAGGAATTATAAATTTATCACGAAACACTATTGTTCCGAAAATACAAAAGAATTAAATTCAGATTTTTTCAGAGAAAAACAAAAAACGAAAAATTATTTTCTCTGGAATTATTTTCTCATGCGAATTAAATTTCGCGTGTTTTCAACAATTATCTATGTCTGTAACTTTCCGATTCTCCCGTGGAGACATTATTATTTGCTGCAAACTGCGTGAAAACTCTCGAGGACTTGTTGTTACGATTTTGCTTGTAGATTCGTTAAAACAAAAAATATACATTCTAAGAAAGAAAGTCGGTGTCTACAATAGGTTTCGTGAAGCGCGGATACTTCAACATTGCGTATGTAACTCGAAACGGTTACATGACCCGCCCAACTGGTGCAGTTAACTACAGCGCGTTAACTTTATTGCTGTTACTTCTAAAATTTCATTTCGAAGTTTCACGGCTCAACGCGGAGAAGCTTACGGTAATCGCAACAATAGCGCCTAACACGAAGAAACACATTCGAAGCACCCTCGGAATAATTAGTATTACTTTCATCTATCGTTACAAAAAATTATTCTAAATAGATACGAAACGGAAAACAAAGGCGTTTTCTTCGATTATATGTCTTATCACATAATAATTTATCACAAAGTTTATTACGAAAGATTTATTTCTTGAAATCGGAAAGTAGTGCTTAAGTTACGTAATGAAGACAGAAATGCTGTATTACTTTGCTATTACGAGATATATCCTCACAAATAATGGTTACATATTACACAAACACAGATTTTAGAAAAGTTTTTATAGACTTCGTTGGAGTCTTCTTCGAAAATCTTTCAAAATACACGTTTAGATGACCGACGATTTCAAACTTTTTGCAATGCATTATACGAGCCGATACTTAATCATGTTGTTTTCGCAGTAGATTACGAATCTGTCGGCACGAAGCATTTGCAAGAGCATATTTTATATCCGCGCGCTTATCTTCAACCATTGCACTAAGACATCTGGCAAGTCTAGGGAGAAACTATCTTTCTATCTGCTCCATCTTCTTTACATACATGTACGGCGTTGAACGGCGCAGCGCGCCGTATATATTTTGCAAGTTTCCTCCAAGTTTCGCAATTCTCGTGCGATTTTATCCCTTTCTCAGAATATTAACAAAAAAACTTGGCAAAGCTGCGAAGCAATTTACGAGCACAACGAGATTTTCTATTTCTTTTTTTTCCCTGTTCTTTTTTTTTTATTTTCTTGAACGAAGTCGATAAAAGCGAGAACTCCCGATGGAGTGGTCGAAACGCAATTTTTGCAGAACTTCGGTCCTTTCTGCGCGAACTTTCGGCGCTGATACTTTTCCAAATCGATTGAATTACGGAGGAGTACCTTCCATCGAACTATTTCAATGCGCTCTTTAAAAAGCGCATTAAAGGATCACAAAGTTGAGAACTACGCCGTTTCCTATGAGATTCCATAGGAATAAGAATAAGAATCGCAAACTTTCACCGACGAAATATCGGATAGCCATACAGCGGCCATATTCAATAATATTATTAGACATTACGTTATATGAAAACCAATTGTCGTCGAAAAATCAGCAGGATGTTTCAAAAATCAGAAATATCAGATATAAAATAACATGTTTTTATTTTAGAAGAGAGTAATATATGTTTAATAGTTTTGTTACACATATATTGTGTGTATTTTTAAGTCCTCCAAGTCAATATTTATTTTTCTTGTTTGGTCACATTTAATATTTGCAATGTTTTTTTTAAAACTCTTCTGTTTCATCATTTAGAGCAGTTTTTCTGCTGTCAATCTTTATTGTCTTTAAATCTGGATATCGCGGAACGTTTCCGCGATCGATAATCGAGAATATTTACTGAGCATTAGATAACTTCTCGACGGAACCGCTTAAAACGCTATTTGCGACGAATTTCCCCGAGCGCAAGCAGGCGCATGCCCTTTTCCCGATCGACTGCGAAACTGACTGCGATTCCCCGGAGGACACACAGCGACGTTTCCATATTTTCAGGACGGTCCGATGACGAGAGCGATAAAATGAAACGGCGTGTGGATTCCTCGGAAATGGCCGCGAGGGTCTTGTCGTTTTTGCCATGATCTTTTTCTCTCCTTTTCTCTCTCTCTCTTTTTCTCTTCTTCTCTTATTTTTTTTCCTTGCAAAAAATATATCTTCCTCCATCGTAAAGAGACGCAAGTTTCCTTCGCCTTTAACGCGAACACGTATAGAGGTTGATCCACTTAGGACATGAAACATGATTATAGCGGAAATTAGGGATGCTACGTAGGACGCTACCAGGTATAAATTGAACAAGTTGGGAGGATATAGGATTCCTCTTATCATGTTTTTTCCTTAAAAATGAAGTTAAATTATCTAGCGATTAATGTTTCTTTGTTATTTATTAAATTTTTCATTATTTGTTATCGAATAAATCTTCCTAATTTAAGGACTTACAATTTTTTCACAAGAATTCGAAGAATTTTAAGTACAAGATTAGCTTTGATATTGAATAAGTTAATATGGGATTACTCTTATCGTGCTTTACAAAACCCTTACAACTTTTATGAGTTAATTAAAAGATGATTAAATAAACTATATTATTATATACGCTCTGTATTACATAAAATTACTTTTTTAATATTGGAAAATTTCCTCTTGCAATTTCATAGATCAGCTCGTGCATGAGAAATGTTATGTATGTGCAGTTTAATCAAAAACTATAAAAACTTTTATTACAATCACGAGTTTGAAAATTCTATTAAATATAATGGGATTAATTTCTCGAGAGTTCAGTTGCCATGGCGGATCGAAATTTCTCATTTGTCACTCGCGGTATCAAGTCAAAATTGAAGACCCGTTTCGAGGTGCACTCGATCAAAGCGACATATAACGTGTTGCTAAGTTTCTCCTCGCGTTTTAAATTTGCGCGCTGTCGCTCCATCGCGGGCGATCCATCATCTTCTTGTCGGCGAAAACTCGAGTTCGCGACTAATACGAAGCAACCGTCGTCCCTGTTTCGCTATCCCATTTCGCACCAAGAGTAATGCGCATACCCGATGAAACCAACAGTAGCCATAACTTCGCTGCCGCGAGACTGACTGAGAGTCAAATAAATGACTAAATATTCCGCGCGGCTGGAGAAGCGCACGCTCGTCGGTCAAAATCAGACGGGGGTTCAGAGAATGCAAATGCGATATAAATCAGAATGTAATATGATACGCGGAATGTAATATGATTATTACCACACGTCTACGTTTATTTTGATTAACCACGCATATTAATCCTTTACGTTCAGAAGCTGAAATATTTGAATTATTTTAACGACCATATTCTAATTTGCATTTATGACATATGTATTTCATCTTTATCTGCATCCTGATTTTTTACCGCTTTATTATTATTCTCAAGTTTTCAATGTAATTTGTAATAGCGAAAGGTGCGTGCACGGCGAGGCGATCAATTCACGTATCCCATAGACGATGCCTTCGCGCGATACTGACCTACGTTCCAATATCCAAGCCATAATTTTAATGAAATTCCTGGGAACCCATCGCGGTCTCCAAATTTCAATCCTTTATAAAAAACGAGTCAGCTCTCCATGCGAGGCTCTTCTGCGGAGAATGCCTCCTACGATGCGTCGATATATTTTATTTTATTTTTCCTCGGTCCAGGAACGCGGTCAAAGTGGCATTCGTCGGGGAAAAAAGCGGGAGTATCACGAAATAGAAAAGCTCGATGGGAGGGAGCGTACAGCGACGGATAAAAATTCCCGGGGGATAATAGGAATTTTTCGCCGAGATAAACGTGCGTCGCGTGTGGACGTGCGGGTAAGTTCGAAGCGGGGCTTATGCAATCGAAGCGCAACGTCAGTATTCAAATGGAGAACGCAAAACGGAAATCGACATCAAACCGTAATCCTTTCGGAATCGATAGTTTAATAATTCTACTGTTTTATATCGAAATCTGTGTGTAGCATGACGATCGTGTCGAGTCGTATAATGTTTGAGGCGGTTAGAATACTTGAACAAATCGCAAATAAATGTCAAGATCAAACAAATTTGAATTTTAATAATCTCTCGTATGAAAATTTCTTGCGAAAAACAACATAGATTTAAATTTATCGATCGTGAATCTCGTCAATGACGTGCTAATTGCGAGAGCGAAATTTCGATTTGTGTCGGATATCATTGGCGTGTATCGGTTCGCTGCATCCGCAATTGGCAGAATTACGCATTAATAATTTACTACTACGCAGACAGCAACAGCAAGAGCAACTACAAAATAACGAATAACCACCCAACTGTTCATTGTTACATGCACAGTCATTTAATGGCAATTTCATAGCAGTCGCTCGCTTAATTCGCGCATTTACGATTAATTCTGTCGGGATAATGGTTTCAGTTCCTTTGTCTCGCTCCCTTCCCAACGAGGTAATTACTTTAGTGTATTTGCCCCGATGTACGAGGATATTTTGCCGAATGTTCTAAAGCGTATATGAGTATTTCGTGCGTTAATTAATATCCCTTCGCGAACCGGGCGTTGCAAGATTTATAGCTCGCGAGGTGTAGCAGAAATTTTCCTGACGCGCGGAATGAAATGTGGAATTACTATGCCGAGGATCTTAGCGCTAGCTATGGCGGGAATATGAGAGAGGCGAAACAGAACTCTCGCGGCGGCAGCTGGTGCCCCGCGAAAGTTCCACGCGTTTCGACGTCGTCATGGAATTTTTGCTTGCTCATGTCCGCCTGATGAATTAAGATCCTGCCAGCAATAATTCCTTAAAGCGTTCTTTCCGCCTCTACAATTCAACATTTTGTCGGAGAAAATCTCGTATTACGATTTTGTATTGCGTATTTAAATATTCGATGTAATATTCTAAACTCCACCAGTATCATGTTATGCTGCAAAACGAGAAGGATTAAAACAAAAAGCGAAATCATGACCGACGCTGCAAGTATATTTAACTAGAATTAGAAAGTCGAAGGTATTGTTTCTATTATTGAAAACAGAAAATTTATGTTGCGCTGAAACGAATATCCATTATACTTTCTGAAGGTATTCATTATTACCGGCTTGCACTACTGATCCGACTAACAGTTTCGAAGAGACAATGAAATCCCTCGTTATTTGTCTTCGAACCGTCTGCCACGTTCTCGGAGACACAGACGGTGTAGCAACCGTATAATCCTCGTAATTTCTTACGATGCAAAGGTCCAATATTGTGTCGTTGCGATCCGCGTCGTAAGACACTTCGGGCGATGGCAGGGCACGCGAAAGAAAAAGCGTCGTCGGCGCGAAGGGAGGACGTGGATAGATGAATGAGCGTGAAGAAGGCAAAGAAGGAACCAAGGGAGCGAGAGAAGCCGGGAATAAGAACTCGCAGGGATGGTGAGTCGTCGGATGGAAGAATACACTCTTGATACCGGCGATGATGGTGGCGTCGTTGGGATGGGATAAAACCATCGCCATGGTTGCCACCGCGACGCTTTTTTCGCTGTTGTCGTCGTGGCGCTTGTTCCCTCCCTTCCATTAAGCCGACCGGTATTAATTCCGTCGCCACGACAGCGAATGAATACACCTGTGTGCGAGATACCGAGATCTTTGAGCCTGGCTTAATGCGTCCGACCCGCGTAAAAATAAAAATATCTTTGACTACTCGCGCTAATGATCTGCGTCGCATATCATACGGATTTTGTTACACAGTTGCGTGAGGCAATCCGATAGGAGGTCCAACTGGATATGTTTCTGCTCCTGCTCGGTTATTGTATTGTATCATCTTGAATTTTTTGAACGGGCCTTGTGCATTGTGTTTCAATATTATTTTGTGTTCATACAAATTATTTCATCATCCTGAAGTTTTTAAGACTTCCTCGCCGATTTGATCCCCGCCTTTTCTGGGGACCACGAGCCATTACTAATAAGAAGAAGAAGGATTTTGTTACACATGAATGTGTGCGAAAACAATTCGGGCTGAAAATTCTGCGAAAATTCCTTCTGCTTTTTAATTAGTTACGCTGTATACCTGTTTATAAACTTATTTTATATTGTTGCAAATTACTCGTACAGAATTACCGTTTTATAATGGATAGTATATATTAGGAAGTTTAAAATTAACTTTGCAGCCCTCGACATTGGCTATTTCCATGATTTCCTCATCAAATTGCTCTCGAAACTCGAGTACACTCAACAATTAAAATATTTTCTCACATTAGTGAGAAATGTCGTGCCGCCTGCATAATTTTATTTCACTCATTAGTCCTACCATACTTCAACTCTCTCTCTGCTTTCAGTAACACATTAACGTCGCGGATTGCGTGCTGCCACGTAGATATAATCTCGCGACAATTTGGACGGAGCCGAAAGTTATAAAACAAGTTGTAAATCCGCGAATTTGCCACGGCTTACGAGGGCGGAATCTGCATCTGGCTCGTGCCGCGGAAATGTTGTATTATTCACAAATGCGAATAATCTCACAAAGGAGATACGTGAGATCGAGCACGAGCGCTCGCGCAAATCGGAATGCAGTCGATATTTCCGCGATTATTCGTTCGACGTGCCCGMCGCCGCAATTTGATTCATCGCAGCTAAGGCCAATCCTTATAGAATATTCTCCGAATCCCCCGGGAGCGAGCAAGTGATTTAGTAAGGCGAGTTTACGGTGTGCCGTTTTGTTACCGCCGCTGCGTGAATTATACACGAGTCGGACTCCTCCCGCATTCGGGCACGTACACCTAATTCCCCATCCACGTTACCGCGCCTTTAAACATGAACGCCGCCGCGGCGTTACGTTTAATATCGCGTTACGCGCTTACGCAAACCGTAACGCGTTAATTAGTTTCATAGCTTGCGCGCACAACGTTGCGAAACTATACCAGAGCGAAACTATACGTAGGATTCTGCAGTTTCCGTAGATAATATCGTAGAATCTTGAGAAGATTGCACCGCATTTTTAATTTGACTTTTCGTTCAGATAACTTCTGACTTTCGAAAAATAATGCCCCATTTTTCTCAATGAACAGTGATATAAATAAAATATCTTCTTGGACTTGGCATTTTTAGAATGCTAATCARTCATTATTAATTTAATTAATTAATAATTCTAATCAATCAACTACTTTAACTATATTAATTTATCACATAATCTGAGGCATTTGCAGCCATATCATTTTTTAATTTTTTATCGTATTTAAGAGCGCGTCTCTGATCGAGTATTTTTGACAGTTTCGTCATTTTGCTTGGAAATAACTGGGTCATAGTCTCGGTATTATTAAGTCCAATTCGGCCAATCGATTCTTCCTCGTCTGTTTTTACGCCTGTCGTTTCTATCCGATCCTCGACGTGAGGAAATGGTAGGTCGGACACTCGATCTCGTTCGTAAACTTAATTGTGATCGGGGTGGAATTGTTTTCTGGTGATCCGTTTCATTGGTAGTGCTCAGATAAGAGCAGTTTCACGCAACAGAGGAAACGCACCAGTGTTTCGCTTAGTCCTTCCCGAATAAGCGTAACTTTCAGAATATCATTTTCTGAATTTTTTTCTTCAAGAATTTTTAAAATTTCAGATTAATCATTTGCGTTGGTAATTCAAAGAATATTCAAGTTATTTTGAAGCATACATGTTTATTAACGAGAGTAAAGGATTAAAATAAAAAAATAGAGTAACGTCTTTTTTGGAATTAATCTTCCTCTCTTTTAGAAAAATATTTCTACCCTGGTAGACTCTAAGCGCTGACAGAGTTTGAACTAATTAAGAGTTATATCTTCTAATTTTTGTATAGATTGGAATAAATAATTTCATTTTTATTTTTTATTTGATATTATTATTTCTATATTGATAAAATTAATATATGATTTTTACGGGATATTAATGGGTTACGATTAATCGAGAAACTCAAGAACAATAAAGTCAGTTCAGATATTTTTACTTGAGGAAATGTACTTTTTTTAATTAATGTTTTTCCTTCTTATTGAGTGGGATGTAAGTGCATTCTTTTATGTTTGCTTGACGACATGCACGAGTAGAAGCTCGAAAAATATTCAGCAAAGAAATAACCGGAGACGAGTGGAGGTAGAAGAACTACATCTTCGCAGATCGCTCGTGTATACACGCCAACGAAGTGCATAAGGGCTGTGTGGGTCACCCTTTGGCTTTACCGTGATGCAACCGCGGCGCCGTGAAGCGAATCGAATGCTCCAGATTCGGTCTCTTTGAATGAAATCCGTAAAGGACACGGTGAAAAACGCGAACATTTTTATCTCTATAAAAAGAACGTTGCTCAATATGCAAGGATGAACACCTTAGCATCGAGTAACTCGCACTTTCGCGATTGCATATCGATATGTCTTACGTAACATTTATCTTTTTGTGCTGTCGCTTACAACATGTTTAGAATTTATTCTCTCATAGCGATTGAAATTATTCAAATAGTAACGCGTATTTTATAATTTTTGTGCAAATTAACATCTTTTTTTTAGAGCATGAAAATGTTTTTTTTTTCTTTATTTTTTTACGGGAAGAGATATTTGAATTTTTTGTTTCTAGCTGATATATTATGTAGATACGTCAGGAATTTTTGAATAGGAATTCTTGAATAAATAATTAAAAAATTCAAGCTTTTTTTATTTTATTTTATTTCGAAAAGCAATTAAGTTTTATAATATAATAACACATATAATAACACAATAATAACACAACTTAAAATTATGATCGAATTGTGAATCTATAATTAATTTTTTATAAACTTATTACTTACGATTATAAATCGTGCTTTCTCTCTCTTTCTCTCTCTCTAATTATACATTAATTTAATAAATAACAAATCAATAATAATAATTATATTATTTTTACTATATATATATATATATATATATATATATATATATATATATATATATGTATACATACTATGTATTATGACAAATAAAAAAAGCGGCGTTTGCAATTAGGAACATTACGTATAGAAGCGTTAACTTTTTTTTGTTAAAGAGATATCGCAAGTGTCATATTTTCTAACTTGATGCTAAAATCAAGCATTTATCTGTTATCTCGCATTAATATTAAAAAAAAGACTCTAACAAATCACTATTGATACGCCGAATCCCTAAATCTAACGAGGCTGTTCAAGGACCTTCGGCGAGGTCGAGGACCTCGCGGCTCGCGTCGAACGGCAAAAAACGTGCGCGCAAACGCGAGAGAGGGCATTTCCGATACTCCAAGCGCCAAGCTGGTGTGGCACGCATCGCATGTTTCACGATTATGTACGTCGCTCGACGTGCACCGTCTGGGAGGACTTTCATTGAGCGGACAAACCCCCAGGCACGGATTCGAGAGAGGGAGGAAAAAAAATTGTCGATACGGGGCGTAGAGGATTGGCGTGCAAGTGGGATGAGGTTTGCTGGTATCGAGGGGGAAAGAGGACCGGTATGGAGGACGAGGTTGGACGTGGAACGGGCAGTCTGCCAGGAAAGAGAACGAGGGTTGAGGAGAAATCGAAAGGTAGGGTGAGGCCCGCATGGCGAGGACGGGGATAGACAACGGTTTTGCGTTGAGGGATGAAGAGGTGAGAGGAAGAGACACACACAGAGAGAGAGAGAGAGAGAGAGAGAGAGAGAGAGAGAGAGAGAGAAAGGGAGAGCGAGAGGGAAACGGGAATGCAGAGATCGGAGTGTTGGCTCTGGGATAGCGGGATAGCGAACGGGTTGATTGATTGGGCATGCTTGTATTGTTTCAGGAGGGAGCTGAATCGACGTAACGCTCCACGCCAGGATGGCCGGTTGGCCGTTCAGCACCGCGCTGCTGTTCAGCATCCTCATCCTTGTTCGCGGTAAGTAAGAACATGAGAGGGTTGTGCTTCTGGTGCTGGGCGAATCCAATCGGCTGGACTGTGCCCATGCAAATTATCCGGATGCCATCCCGCGCGCGCTCGTTACGATGGTAATTCGGTTGCGCTCTTTAAAAATCAATTTCTTTGGCATTAAATCGCTTGAGTTACTATCGAATTCAACTTCGATGGTCGAATTTAATGAATCCTCCAAGTGCGAGATAGTAGCCAGAAAGGACCAGCAATACTCTCGCTTTGATAATTAACGTAGAATGTATGGCGTCATGGATGTTTCATGGAATAGGAAACGGCGTCTCGGCGCAACAGTAATTCATGACAATTTGCATCACTAATTAATAAGAATGATTTGAATAAAAAAATTTATGTTATCTTGGAAGCGCGTGCTTTTCAAAGTACAAAAATGATGGGATTGTCGTAATATCTACGTAAAAATGACAAAGCACTGCATCGGGAATTTACATGTTCACTTCTCTGCGGTAGTGAATGTGATACGGCTATTAGATCACACATAAAATTTAACAATGTCGTGTGACTGCATACTACACGCGCGTGCGGTAAGCTGAACATGTAATCCGCGTTACGGATGCGCATATGGCTGCTTTCGCGCGGAAATAAACGCGCCAGCCTATTACTTGCGTTTTACAATTCAAATGCATGCATTCGCAACGTGCCCTCTACATTCTGTAACGAGATTCGAACTAATTTGCGATTACATCCGCGAACTTCTTCCACATCGCAGAAATAAACGCGAAACGTGTTATGCAAAACATCCAACGAGAAATGCGAACTTCAAAATGCCGTTATTTATGAGATATTATTATACACCGAATACTTTGTTAAGCGAAATCATGAATTATGTGGACATACTCATGATAGAAAAAGAGACAAGAATTTACAATGGGCTGGAAATTTATGATATGAGATTATCTCGTTTTTCTTTTTCACGAAAACGTATTATTTTTACTGTGGAGAGGTAAAACAATTTATATTTAAAAATTTGAAAATATTTCTATTAAATCTAAATCATAGGAATGTTGATTTTTTAACGTTGATTACCTATGCATTCGAGTATTTCGCAATAATAAACACGCTGCAATTGATCGCAATGCGAATCGTTACAGTTTCGCGCAAATAGTTCGTACAGACCGATCGTATTTTTTCATTCGATTTTTGCGGCCGTCCGCGAAACGGATCGCTTTACAGGCATTTACAGGCGTATTCGTTACCTTCCGATCACACGATGCCGCCCGCTCTTTCGACACGAGCGCGTTACCGGGTGCGACCACGAATTCTCTCTCGTTTTGCGGGGGTGCTCCGAAGTGTCCCAGGATGTCCGATTGATTTTCTGCCACTTTGCAACCATTCGCTCGATGTTGAGCCCGGCTCGAAAGTGCGTGACGAAAGCGAATCCGCCGCGCGACGCGGCATCCGCTTAAATTATGGCCCCGGCGGCAGTTTCGTTTATTCTGGAATCCATTATCCCGGAGCAACGGGGCAACTTTCAAGCGCAATTTGTAACCCTACCCCCGCCGTATAGTTACTTCTCGTTCGTGCGCTTTGTAATCGAGAGGGTGTGTCGCCCCGCCGCGCGCGCACGCCATTCCCAACGTCGTCCAACTTTAGTCATTAATAACTTTCCTTTTCGTCGAATTTCCTGATCGTTAAACTGGCACATCCGCTCGGCAGCTTCGTCGATCATCGTGACGGAAAGGGCCGTCCTCAGCCGTTCTCAGAGAAGTTGCGTCTTCTGGATCGAAGACGACAACGTCAACATGCTTCCTTGGTTGTTATACTCGCTTCGAGATCGCGATGGTCGACTACTCTTAACTTAGTATCGTGTAATCTTGCCAAGATAAATTAACAGAGCATTGAGAACGGATAGAGAATTACATTAATGATTTATTTTATAATCTGGCAACATCCGCTTATTTAAGATTTTCTAGATTTGTATTCCATTTACTGTTACTTAGATATTGTATTTCAAAAATTATGATAAGGATTTGATTAATCCGTATTTAATTAAGTTATAGACGGAATTCATTTTTATTGAAATGTTCGTTTCCGTACGAATTGCAGCACGTTGTAATTATGTCAGGGAAAAATGCCAATCAGCTGCATCGGGTTCGCGTTTTCGTTTTGCGCCTCTGCGACATGGTGTTCCCAGCTACTTCGGCCTGTGGTAACGTTCCTGTCACTAGTAATAGCGCGCTTGACTTTATTTATTGCGCTCCTATAAACGTCCCGAGCGGCATTAAACCGCCAATAAATTCAGCGTGTTTCATCGAATGACGATCCGACGTCGCGTTCGACAGGGTCACAGATGTCCGCGTAGTTACACGCAAAATCCCGCGACACACCGGTATCATTAAATTTTTCTCGCTTATCGGCAGCTTCCAAATCTCACGTTTCATTTTGCAGTATTGAATCTGGATTTAAATATCACGACCTAGGCAATTTGAAAGGACAGTTTAGAAAAAAAAAAATTGCTGAGACTTTGTTGCAAAAAAGTGAATTTTTTTATCTTAAATTCAATCGCGAAATTCATGATTGCAGATAAATATTTAAACAAAAATTTTCCAAGACATTTTTCTTCTACTACCCTGAACTTGAAACTAAAAGAACTTTTTTCGCGTACTTTTTGATTTTGTGAATTAATAATATCTACGATTTTATCACTTAATTTATTCAATAAAACTATTCTAAGCAACACAACAAATAATCTGCGATTTAATCAACGGTAAGCAGATTTCTCTTTTGAAAATTTCGTTATTTTGAAAAATTCAATTATTTCTCGATTAAATCGTTTCTGCTTTCTCTTTAACGACAGCAAGTGCTCATTCTTTAGACCTTCAGCTGCAGAGGCAGCCGCGAAATATCCGCAAAAGTTCTCGAATCGGCGCCTCAGATTTATGTAGTCGAGTCGCGAAGTCTGTCTTTCAGCTCTTTGCATTTTCCACTCTCGCTCACCATCTGTTCGCCGCACTCTCTCATTCTCCGCAGTGCATAAAACGTATCATCGAATGAGGAATCCGAGAAACAAGAAACACCACAATCAGCAGAGAGAGGGAGGAGAGTGAACGGAGGCGTAGATCATTTCCAAGAGAAGAATAACAAAAAAAGCGGGAGAAAAAAAGTGAACAAAGAGAAAAAAAATGAGAGAGTGCAGAGTGATTTGAAAGATAGTCGCGGCTTGGCCGAGAAGATGAAGGATACGTAGCGGTGAGAAAAGAGAAGGAACGGGACCGGAGAAGACGTGGAGAAAAAAGACGAGGAAAAGAGCTTGGCTATGTCGTGAAACGGCGGTGTTAGGTGGCGACGCGGTAGCTCGAGTCAAAGTTAGAAGCCGAAGGTGGTGGCGAAGACGGGATCGGGGGTACGAGACCGCTTTCTTAAAGATGCGAGTCGAGGCGCACTTGTTGCGCCGCGAGGTGGAAGGCGAGGAGAAGGTTGACTGCGAGGACTGTGGAAAGAAACGACCACCGTGGGACGCGGGGCGGCGCAGGATTCACCGGGGTTGCGAGTGAGGGAAAGCTAGCCGGGGTGGTGAAAGGATAGAGCAGAGAAAGGAATGAGTGCGAATCGAATTGATTCTCTTTCACGAGCCGGCATTACTTCCCTTTACTGCCATCCAACTCCTGGCCGGCCACCCCTTTCGCCTTTCCAACCCCGTGTTATTTATTTACCAGCCATCGTGTACGTGGGGGCGCGTAAAAGATGTTACGTCCTTTTCTGCCACCCACTCACGTCGATTTGCTCACACTTCTTCTCCGTTTCCTCTCCTGGTCATCTTGAGATACTGAAGGCACTTCTTTCAACGCCGGTCGAGAGTGTCAGTACCGATATCGCAAAGGTAACTATTGAGAAGGATTTCTTATTGAGATTCCTCGCGAAACATCTTACGGTCCCATAAGACGCCCGATCGATGCTCAAACGAGCAATAACGATTTACCCGGTATCGTCAATGCGGAATATCAAAGTAAAGGACGATAACGCGTTTTGGAGATTTCTCGACGTTTATGGATCTTCAATTACTCTTGCGCTTTAATACTTGCGAACTATCGACTTAATATTGATCGGTTATCTTTTTTTATTTGTGCTCATTCTGAATAAAAAAATGAAGAAAAATTTGGACGAAACAAACGATAAAATGAAATCGATGAATTTCTTTCTGAATTGAGAAAATTCTCACTAAAACATTGTTGCAAAATTTCTACGTAAATTTCAGAATTTTTATATAATTTTATAAAATTTTCAGAAAATTTCTTATAATTTATACGTATTGGAACACTTCAAAAATATTGAGAAAATCTACATCTTTTTTAGAATTTTTTAGACGAATTCTAAAATATTTTAAGCGCTTGGCGCGCCGTTTTCGCGCGTGACGTAGCGCGTAACGTCACGTCGTGAACAAGGTCGCCGCGCTATCATTCGTACACTGACCTCCGAGCGAGCAGGTAACTGCCGCGTGCCGCTCCGTATGTCGTATTATTTTACGAAGTGCGATCATATCACGACATTCTTTCTATAATAATTAAGACTAGCCTTATACTGTTTCTGTAATTAATGACTCGCAAGCACATCGTTGCAACGATATCACTCATCGAAATCACATCGTTTTTTCTTTGTTGAGACTTAAAAATTTGGTAAACGCATGATCGTAATTAATCCTGTTTTCGCGAGTGAGTATTGTTCAAGTGTCATGAAAAAACAGGGCAAGAAAGGCAAGCAAGAAAGACATTTGGAGAGTAAGAAGAATTCTGGATGACATCAGATGGCGGAACAATAGTACGATGAGTAACTTGTTCTTTATTTATTATTTTTTTACTAGCGGATTTTTTGTTTAAATGTGTATATTAAAAGACATGGAAATAATAAGAAGGGAAAATTCCTTGCGATGTGTAATAGAACTAGTATTATTTGAGTTTAGAAAATAAAAAATAGATGATAAATCTATACGTTAGCAAATGTGAGCATATCGCATATGTTATTATACATAGACCAACTTTAAACCTTTCATTCGAAAACTATTGCGATTTCGATATTCTTGTAAGGATTCGCAATTCCGACTAATTTTTGCAACACATTATTAAAGTGAATATGAGATGCATTTTTTATTTTATATTTTCCATATTTATTCTTCGAAAAATTGAATATGATCATTTACAACGCGTGAATTTCTTTTAATAAAGAAAACGAGCGAAAATGTGATGGAATCAAGAGTAAAGAAATTTAGCTTTAAAATATTAAACACCATTGGCATAAACACGCGTTCGAAAAAAAAGCGTAATTGGAGGATGAAAATACCTGTCAGGCATTGCCTGACCCATTTTTACATAATTGATACTTATTTAATTTGTTGCGGCGTATAAACGCGATATGTGTAAACATCGTTAGCGGGTAGCGATTAATATTTTGTAATTATTGGAGTTCAATTCCCTGTGATATCAATTCCACTGTGTTTCAATGATTGGTTAACGTGTCAGATTAAAGACTCATTTTGCGTGCAGCGCAATTATTTTTCTCTTCTAGTTCTATGAATATGGCGATCATAATGATGATCGAAATGATTAACTTTTGTATTATGTACTATATTGCATTTTTTTCATACTCTTTTTAACATTTATCTGCCAAGATAAGAACAAGATATTCGACATTTTCATGTTACAAATAGCTTGAAAATCTGTGATTTGACGCGAGAAATGTCGTAACAAATCTTAATTTCTATTTTGCTTTCGATATCAAATATGATCAATTTATCAAACATTCGTATTAATACGCATTCTATTTACTTTTAAATACGTTTTAAAAATGTATGATATGTAGATTTATCACGTTTGGACAAGTCAGATAAATCGATAATCGATTTCCTTTTCAAACTTAACTTATTATATATATCGCGAAATTTTAATTTAAGTATTAAATACATCCATATTAAATACGATCACATGCTAAGCTGCTAAATAATTTAATTGCCAAAATATTAAATATTAATAAATAAAATTAAAATATATCCCGTTATATAAAATAGTCAAAATAATTTAACGAAGTTTTCCGAATGAAATTATTTCGGCCAACATTATCTTAGGCTATGGAATTGCAATGCGATGTGGTGACCTCAAGGCATTAAGGCGAATCGAGCCTTTTCTAGCTGAATCCGTGCTTTCAACGTTATTAATCGCGCGACGGAATTGAGAGGGCAGTTACCCGCGGTGGTAGCGGTCCATTGAACCTTCGACTCGAGAGAATTCACCACGTTACTTATTTATCAGACACGTACGTGTCTCCGTGTGCGCGTACATGTGCGAAGTACACCTTTGCACGTTTAAAGAACCGTGCGGACGAACCGCCTCGTGGGAAAAAGGCACTTTCCGCGCGGCCAAGATAGAATCAGGGAGTCGCGGCGATTGGATTGCAGCCTCTACGAAAAACTTATTGGGATTCCTTGCGGATATAAAAGCTCTATGGGAGTCAAAGGCTCGACGGAGATTGATCGATAGTCTCGCGGCCTTCCACCGATATTAACCCTCGCTCTCGAAATTATTCGTTTTATCCGACCGTGCGAATCTTTCGGTATTACCTCGCATCGCGAATATTAATTTCACACGATGTTGCACCGTGAGCGTAATTACGGAAGAGGAGTCGCGAAAATAGCTGACTAAATGCGCACGATGACGTTTTTCGCGGTGCGAGGCCGAAAATAAATTAGGTCGTTGAATACGAGTGCGATTTTCCGGTTAATATATTCTTTTTCTTTTTTTTTCTCAAAAATTAATTAAATTTAATTAATATTAAATATCTGAACTTTTATGGCACGTATTTTGTCTCATAAATAGATATTATTTTAATTAACGTTAACAGCCGCATTTGTTGCAGCCTGATTATGTTACCTGATTATTCTTTTCTAACAATTATATTAAATATCCGACTTTTGTTAAATGTTTTAATTATTCGTTAAAGAGAAATAATAATTTTAAAAAAAGCGAGAAATGCTGTACATTAAAAGAAAAAGATGAAATCCGTTCATATGACAAGATTCCGTTGCCTCGCGGAAGAAATCGAATACGACGAGAGCGAGAAAAAAAGCGATGACATTTTGGAAACGACGTTGAGACAGTCAGTTGATTTCCGTTCGGCCGACATACGATCAGATCAGGATCGACGTTTCCCTATCATGGGGGAGGGTAATCTATCTGATAGCAAAACCGGCGCGCCATAAATATCTCAGCAAGCGGAGCGCCTCGATTTTCCTTCTCGTAAATATGCGACTACGTCCGCGTGAAAAATCTCACCGAGAGAACGCTCTCTCGGGTTTTATCTTTCCTCACCCGCCACCGCCACCGTGTTACCGCCGTCGTTTCTTTGCTCCTGTTTCGTAACACCGCCTGCCCACAAGCCCTTTGCTCGCGAATGTGATAGCGCTTCCATGCCTGCATCAAACATGCGGACGAGTCTTACGCGTCGGGGTCTCATTATCACGCGTAAGATGAAATCGAGTTAGATTTTTTACTTTGTTTCGAGTAATTTACCTATTATGTATCACTGAACACATCTTGTATTCTCTATATCTTTTAGAAAAATATATGCTGGAGGCGATACGCGTAATTTTGCATGTGTGGATACAATGGAATATATTTTATTTATTTTATCTCTTATTTGAACACAGGAAATATATCTCACAATTTTATATCGCAGGGCGGATATCAGGGCGGATATTTAGTTTGCGATATTTTACGCTACGAAGAGCACACGACATGGAATTATTACGCATTTTTAACGTAATGGGATGTTCCGTGAGCGAGGGCACGTATGGGTGCGTTATCGGCAATTTCGCGGTGCTCTATAGGGCCGCAGATTGCAGCCTCGTCTGTAATGCGACGGCGGACGAGTCGCAAATTAGGATGACGCGGGGCTTGCGCACTACGTACATCACGGGAGAAATTCGCGGTGACACTTTATTGATTTCAAGATTATCGCGGTTCTCCGGCGGTGGCACACGACTTTGTCGATGAGAGAACGATGAGGAGGAGAAAGAGGACGATGAGGAAGGGAGCAAGAGGAAGTCGATTCGGGTGGAAAAGAGTAGAGGACGACGGTGGCGGCGACGGTGAATGAGGGATATTGTATCCGCGAGTTCGTAATTGCGATGCTCTCCTTCGCGCGATATCTACTGGGATTTCCATTTCGCGTGAGAAACGTCAATACGGCCAATCGCGAGATGTATTATTATCTGTCGCGAAAGTTTATCGATTCCACAAACTGCCTCCATCGCCGATTGCCTTGTCAATTGCGCAACGTCAATTCCGATGATGCATCTGCGTACCTGACATGGAAGAATTAATTAAAAATAAAAGTAGATAAAAATATCATTTTTACTCCGTTTTCACATTTTTATTATAATTTGAAATGATGCCAAGCGTTAATTACAAAGGGTTCAATCTTTATATTTATATTTTTAAACAAAAATTAAACTTTAAAAATTTAGAATATAGAACATTGCACCAGCGTTGAGCGTTTAAGAACGATCATCAATCTTATTAGTAAATAGCTATTTTAGAAAAATTTTAAAATAGTAAGAAAATTCAAAACAAAACAATTCAAAATAAATTGCAAATTAATTGATATCTTTTAGATCTAATTGTCACAGAGATGAAAATTAGATTTAAAAAATATTAATTTTTTTTATTTTTATATTTTTCTTAAACATTTCACTTCATTTAATAATTGTTCAGCGACTGGTGTAGTAATTCTTACTTAAATCCTTTCGTCGCAAAGACGTTTAATCATTATATTTAGCTATTAATTTTTTTTAGGTAAAATAAATAAATTGAAAATTTATTTAAATATTATTTCATATAAACATGTACATATATATATGTTTATTAGAATTCAGATAAATATTTATTTATGTCTCTTTTTTATTTAATTTATATCACAATTAATGATAACTAATTTATAGATAGTTACTAATATGCTAATTGACGTTGAAGAATGAGAATGTTCTGCTATAACATAAATCTCGTGCAAATGCTGACAGTCAACTGAAAATATGTTTTCCAATATCAATGCATCGCTTCCGCCGTCAAAACTAATAATGTTTTTGAACTCATACACGCAGACAGAAAAGATTAATATTTTCAATCCTCTCTCTCTCTCTCTCTCTCTCTCTGCTCACCCACATTAAATGTTGTTGCAAATTGCGCGGCGACTGTTTATTCGTTCAAAATATGTAGCTTGGAAAATCCATTGTTGCATTAGATTTTTCACCTCAGACAATGTATTTTCTTGTATATCGCTTATCGGGAAATTATCATGCTTTGATAGAATAAGATAATACATTGAATATAAAATACAGCAATATGTGTGCATTAATAATTGCATAACGAATAAAAAATCTCTACGTGCAATTTAATATTGTGCACAATGGTATTTATTCCGAAATTATTTAAATTATTTAAAAAAAATTAAAAAATTTAATAATCGTTATAATCGATATCTCTATCTCGAAACAATCGACAATTTCCAAATTTACAATGTATATTACGAACGTATTCAGAACCGTGCTTCTAAAGATGTTAGCGTATGTTTTTGTTATTCTAATCTTGTTTTTTGTTTAATGAATAATAAAGATAAAATGACAAAAACATGCGTTAACATCTATAGAAAGACGTTCTGAATACGAATCTATATGTTCCCACAAATTATTTTCCAATTAAAATAATACTTATCTATTTATCGATTTATTTATTGATTCAAGTTATGGGAATTTAATTTTGGAGGATTTTATTAGGACACACGGATTGCTGTATCCTTGCGTGTCGCTACGTCTTGCATCTTCACGTCCCGATCGATCAGGACAAACAAAGCCGCTCGCGATCCGTTATTCGGCGATTTCTCGCGATAACGGATGGTCTATCCCGTTTTATCCGGACCTTCCGGTCGAGGTGAACTTTCATAAAAGAATTCAAATTAGCCGACCACGTCGGAACTATCCCCGAGTCAGGGCTGCTTGATGAAATTTTCGCTTCGGAGTATTGAACTCGCGCGCTTCTCTCTCTCCTCTTCGTTTGTCCGCATTTCTCTCCGTCGATCGAAATCGACGTGTGCCTTATTTTTGTACTATCGATCTAGCCCGCTTTGACGTCGGACCTTGCATTATTCAGCGATTCCTTCTCAGCTCGCAAGCTTTCGTTTTCACGTTATACATACACAGGATGTTAAACATACGGAATGTTACTCTTAATCCCGACCGGCATGTCATCTGCTCGACTACGTGCACTGACGCGGCATTAATTATTTCAGTAAATTGCGCCCCACGAGACGGTCGATTATTCCACGGATAATCCGACAAATAAAATCCGATGTCTTTTATTTTTCGCAGAATCGGCGTGAAAACTATTTCTCTTCTTTGCGCGCAACCTATTAATCCTGAGACCTGACGAAGAAAAGAAAATAAACTCAATCGTGTTCCAAGGAAAAATATAAAGGAGATGCGATAATTCTGACAAACGTAAAAAATATGATGTTTTTATTTTTTCTTTTTTTCAATTTAATCTAATTCGAAAAACACTGCATTATATTTATAATACTAAAAAGAGTACATGATTGATTACATTGGCCACCATATTTTCTGCTGCAACGTTTCGTACATTTTTTATTTGGGTATAAGTTTATACTTTTATAAAACAATGTACGCTCTGTAATTAATTTATTTTTATTGTATAAAAGATTCTGAATATGCAGCGTTTTATAATCCCGCTCTCAGCTGAGAATATTATTTTTATATGTCAGAATAAATTTACAACATTAGATATAATTTTAATGACGAATCTATTTTACATACGATTAGGAACAAGGTAATTGAAAATTTTCAATTTTGTAAGCGTTTGTTGTGTGTAAGCCTGGATATGCTAGGTGTACTAAAGAAATGTAGACGTGATATCCTTAGGACATGGCGATGACGAACGCTTGCACGTGACACGTGCTTGCGCGTTCCTTCTCGCGTAAAACGTTGGTAAACATATCGCATATGCAGCATGTGCATCCGATGGCTGATAAACATGTCACGCCATTTAATGTCAGAATTATCTAGATTATATTGATACTTATACTTTCTACTCGAAATATTTTCGCAAGACATTTTAGGAACATACTCTTCTTTTGACAAGTTTAAACAGAATTCGTATCGTGATCTTGTGATATGTCGTAATATAAATCACTTTCTTCCTACTTGATAAATCCCATTGACATTATTAATATAATATTTGAAAGATTATATAATATAAAGGTGCATGAGAAATTTCATATCAATACGGCTTTTTCCGCGCAAAGAGTCTCTTGAAAATGCATTTCCCGGGGAAATCTCAGCTCGTAGACGCGCGTTGATTATCGCCGCATCGCGGCACGTTTGCTCTGCTTTGCACAAAGTGTTAGGTAAACAAGTTCATATCGTGCGCTTGTTTCTCTGTGACGACGGATGAGATGCCGCGGACAAGTATCGCGGATAAAGCGCAAAACGTGTTATCTGCACGACAATTTCAACGTTGAATGTTATTCTGTTTACATAATACGAATTTTGTCGGTTTTACTTGGTAAACACGCGGCGATTCTCCGCGCCATGGTGAAAAACGACTGTGCATCATATTCCCATAACGAATTTCAGCGTTGCACTCTCCCGAATTAATTACAATTTATATTTCTGTAACATGGAGAAAGCGTTCCCAAGTGATCGCAACTTCAATTGCAACTTCGCTGCTTTATCTCTATCAAATGCGTCGTTGTTGCCCGCTGGATGCATCAATATTGATTAGCGCCGACCATGATTAATTAAATTTACACTTGCTGTCTGTGTGCGCGATGAGTGGATTCACGATGCACAAAGTGTGTGTGTGTGTGTGAAAGCGAGAGAGAGAGATAGAGAATTTTTAGATCAAGTTGGTCGATGCACATATAAAAAAATGTACAAGAAAATGCGTAGATAATTTTTTATATCTGCAAAAATATATCACACCTTAGTAAGTGAATATCAATGGACAAAAAAATTATACATATTTATATGAAAAGTTAATCTTCTTTAGAACTTTTATATATATGTATAATATATAATTCTATATTATCGAAAACTTTTTTATTTGCGTTTTCTAAAAGTTTATATGTTTACATTATTTTTCTATTATTTATTGTTATATCAGAAATTGCATGTAAGAAATCAATTAATTTTTATGAATTCGTTATTGGTAACAAAATTGCTCATAAAAATTGTTTTTCTACGAGGCTCGGTTTAACTGTTTTTATTTTTTCTTTCTATTAAATTTAGATTCCCATTTTTTTAACATACAGAGAACTATGCGTCTCTTCCTTCATAGCGCATATATATATTTGTATTTGAACAAGTTGATCTCTTCAGTGTTAAATCGATAAATTTACTCAACAACTTCTCTCGAAACACGCGCGACACGCCGATATCAATGCGAAAAAGGAATGCGATTCCCGCGTCGATTACCGGACTCGCGAGCTTCGCATTCAAGCGTCGCAGGTAACACTTAACGAAAGCGTCGCTGAAAGGGGCAATAAACGGCTGGTCGCAGTTTTGCTAGGTTAAAAATAAAAATAGAACGGGTCTTTTACCACTCGCATCCTCCATCTCATCGTCCTCTATTTAAAGGAGCTCGCAATAGGATCCCTGAGATCAAAGAAAGTCGAAGGTACACTTACTCCGTTCGTAGAAAGAACCCGTTCCGACAATTTGCGGCGATCATTTCCCTTTTTATTTTCTGCCGACACATTGTGCGGTTTTTCCAAAGAAACCATTCGCTATGCTTTGAGAAAGTAAACCTTTATTCCTTTTGTTAATTAATTWATTTGTCTAACTCGTAGACATGCATAATTAACGCGCAACTATCGACAAGCGCGGAACTCAGAGAATATTGCGTCTGACCAATATCCGTTTTATTCACTTATCCAGTCTTTCATAACTGAAGGAAACCTTTGCGCGCGTTTATCGTCGGTGGCGTAAATAGCAAATTATTCCTGTTTGGACTACTCTCGTAATTACGAGCCGCTTTTACGAACGATTTCGAAATATGCACTTTAACAAGTTGCAAAATATTTGTATAATTTTGCAAACTGGTGCAACGCGCGCAAACGGATTCGACGAACTTCTTAATTTCTATGAGAAAACGAGATCCGGTTTCAATCATCGTTTTTGCGGTTAAATGGTGAGGTCTTCTCAAGCACGATGTCGACATATTTCTTTTTCAGACTCGGCGCGAGAGAAAGAGACAAACAGAGCGAGAAGAAACATCGAGCGCCGCTGTGCCGCTTTAAACTTTTAGAGAGAATGTTCTCTCTTTAGTGCGCCCAGTCGAGATTTCCGAGCATAAATTTACATAAACGTGCCGCTCAATTTAGCGACTGCCAACGGAAACGGATAAAAAAACAATACTCACGGAGTTATCTGACGCACGACGCACGTTGACAAAGCAGTCGCGCGAGTACGGTACTTTTATTTTTAAGCCTCGGAACTGCATCGCGAATCGCACGTCAGAGATCTCTCTATTAAATTGTTATAAAAAAAATTAAATTTGGCTTTATTGCGCGCTATGGCATTTTCTTGTTTTTCTGGGGATTTTGAAACGTTGTTATATACTCAGAAAATTAAGCAATTAATATAGTCATTAAATTAGTGTCTAATCTTTCTTCTCATTTTTCATATTGTATGTATATTTATATGAGGCTCTGAGAAAGGAAAATATTGCCGGTGAAGAGAAGTAAAACGGCAATATGACTTATAACTTGGTCGATATTTCTATTAATTCGTAATAATTGCCGCTTCAATTACCGTGCCGATCATGCTACATTGTGTAGTATATTGAAGATGCGTCATATATAGCACCACGTCGAACAGTTCCTCCGCATTGTTCGTGGCGCGAAATTATTGGAAACGAGCTGAAGTATACACGACTGCGCCATTAAACCTTCACGATGTAACAAAGACGATTGTAGTAAGCCCGTATCGTTACGACGTGTATGATGAATGAATTACGTGAGACACATTGGACGTATCGCATACATTAATTATATCGTATACATGCCCATTTCTATTCCAGTAATTTGGTATCATGGCATATTTTCAGCAAGTAAAATCGATTTTCATCAATATATTTTAGTTTATTTATAATAGCTGATTTTGCATATTTAACACAATTCGTTTGGCTACTCAAAAAAATCATAGTGGTGTCGCAAGTAGTATAAACTGCTATAATCAGCCGTTCTTCTTCGTCGTGGAATTACGAAATGATTAAAATATTTCTCTTCGTTCTCTAAACGATCCATTTTGCAGTCCAGAACAATCGATGACAATAAGTTACATACTATACATGTTGCAAATGAAATGTTACTTTACCGACTTTTACGTAATTATACCGAATTTCTCGCAAACCTCGACAAATTCCGCCGGGTGTGAAATCGCTGTTGAAAGATCCGCGACGTCGATGATTGTCGGGAGGACGCCATTGCGCTAAATTCCCAATCGAGTTACGATCTCTCCGAACGAGACCGGCAGGAAATCAAGTTACACAGTCGAGTATGGCGCGCGTCGCAGAGTCGAAAACTTCGCTGGCGTACTCGGCTTCGTCGTCGTCGTAGTCGTCGCGACATTCACCCCGGATGTTACCGCCATCGTTCTCTCGAGGTCTTCGGCGGCGGAGTTTCGACTTTTGACACGTTCCGTATGTAGCGACTGCTACGTGTTTCCTTTAACTTCGTCGTTGGTGCGTCAGTGTGTGGGGACCGTTCGCGGTGTACTTGTTAACCAGTTAAAGCCATTGTGACCAAATGCGAGACATCGCGAACCGTCTGCACGCCTAAGAGAGACGCATCCGGTTACATTCCAAAATGTCGCGACATCGGCGAGGACCACCGACGTGAGCTTGTTCAGCAAATCGCTGAAGCAAGTTGCGCGATCAGCATTATCAAATTTCCAAAATATCATATCTATGAAAAGAAGAAGCTAAGTAGTATAAATACCAGACTACGTTAAAAAGAGAGGAATTTTAAACTAATAAGAATATGAAAAATAATAAGAAGCTTTTTTTAAACAAAAATACACAATCAATAAATAATATATATTTAATATATAAAATCAATACACACACACACACAATTTAATTAATTACATAGAAAGTTGCGTCGCAAGTAATCACAGTGGTTACAGCAGTTACTGTCGTAGTTAGTTATTTATTTTATGATTCAACAAATTGTGATACAGAATCATGAATGTATTACATTAAAAGTATACTTGTGTGTGTGTGTGTGTTTAATATATTGTTAATTCGATTACTTAGAAAATTGTAAGTAATATCATAAATAGTTACAAAGTATCATGATCAGCTATTTTTCTCTTTGTGATCCAATAAAATTTGTAGAGTCGCGGATGTATTATATTATTACGAAAATGATTTTGAAAATATTTATAAAAAATTATTTATAAATAAAAAACGGTGTAGCGCATTACAATAAAATAATACTACAAATAATATGTAATAGTACGAACAATTACATTTTTATATTTTCTATTTTCTAGTTAATGGATTTCCCGAATATTAAATAATACAGTGTTTTGTCGGAAAGTGAAACGAAAATAAAACTTTAATCTCATAAGAATACCTCATCTTGTATCGTTTGAATACAATACGGAGTTTTTAACTTGCTGTTACCTCTTTTGTTCTCTTAAAAAACTTCTTTAATTGAATAACTACTGTCCCAATCCACGATTCGATATAAATTCTTTCTCTTTCATGGTCTCTCTTTCTTTTTTTTCCCCATTGAAACAATAACATTTTAAGAGCAAACTTTTTACTCTCACGTCTCATAAAATTAAAATACCGCTGCAAACTCGTTACTTCCCGGAAGTTTCGCGATATTGATTAAAATGATTTACGAAGAAACAGTCGATTATTCTTGTGCAAGAAAACTTTCTTAAGGTATTCGTATTTTTGTTCCGCTTATTAATCTCAAAGCGCAATTAATCTCCAATTATTGTAATAGAATGTAACGGAATAAAGAAGAAAACGAATATTTAAATGATTGTTCAACATAATATTAAAATTGCCATCTAATTTAAGCAGCACTACTTACTAATTAGTCACAAATTTGTTACAAATTAGATAAAAAGAAAACAAGAAAAAGCTTCACAATAAGGAATAATTTAAAACATTTAATTTTGCGAAATATTTGTAGCTTGTTATATTAAATAGTCACATTTTATGTGATATTTTATTTTGTGAATAATTCATGACATTACAGTGATTTTGTGGATTTAATGTTTCCAATTTTATAAAATCGTGCGATCAATTGCGGTGAT
This sequence comes from Cephalotes varians, assembly GCA_037157785.1. NCBI lineage: Eukaryota > Metazoa > Arthropoda > Insecta > Hymenoptera > Formicidae > Cephalotes > Cephalotes varians. The sequence goes on along the minus strand of JANQDE010000042.1, from coordinate 1,501,448 downwards.
TGATCTTTCGATCGCGATCGATGGTTCATCAAAGCTGTCTGGCTTGAAGGATTTATTCCAGCGTTAACTCTTCGACTTCTATAGAATCACCCTTTTTGTACGCCCGCAGTCATCTTGAGACCGGTCGCCTCTTCTCTCCGAGTCGACGATGGGGGTCGATGGGCGAGATGAAACGCGTCGGGAACAAGGAGGCCCGGAGGGTCTGAAAAAAAAAAGGTGATTAGATCTAGGAAAGGGGAGTGCACAAGCTTCGCCAGCACCAACCCCAGCAGAGTGAGCTTGCGAATTCCCTCATGGCGTAGAGTCGATAATTAACAAGCCCCGGCTGTCGAGTCACTTAGGTTGCTCGCTATCGTCGCCGTCGTTCTCGTCGTCTCGTTCGACTTCCGATTACGAAGGTTAATTATTAACGAAAAAAGTTTGCATTTATGAATGCAAGTGTGTTTCAATACTATCATTGATGGCAGACGGACAAGCAGGCAGGCAAGATACTTGTCTCCCCGTTTCTGCAGTTCGAGCGACCATGTTAATAAACGTCACGAGCCGAGCTATCACCGCTGACCGTGTCTCTCGACCCTTTACGAGCCTCCTTCTGATTCACCCCCGACTGGTATCGACTCACATATTGTTCGTCGCGCGGTATTCGCCCTCATATACTACCACTCCGCATCGGTACTCGAAGCGATCTCTCTTCGCGATGTGTTGTTAGCTACAGCGCGAACAATCAAGTCTCTCTCTCTCTCTCTTTATTTCTACTGTTTGCACATCGATTTACGTGATCCGTTTCACGTGCTATCTCTTTTCTTTTTCTCTTTTTCAAATCTTTGTCTCTTTGATTTCGAAGCAACTAACACTTCATTATGTTTATCAGAAAATATATATCATAATTTTATAATTAAAGTTTAATATTTACTATTTATCTTGAATTTATTATTTACAAAAGAAATAAAAATATAAAAATACTGATTTTGCAATAATATGTATTATTAACTATCTATGTTACATATATACTTAAATAATAACGCACATACATAACATACTAAAATGCGCATCTTTTCTTTTAATTTCACATTAATAATATATTTTTTATTTAAACTCTACTTAAGATTTACAGTTAATAATTTTAATTCTTATATTATGTTTTATATTTTATATAATTGCATTTTATATATTTATATTTGCTATAGAAGATTTTTTTAAATATGTTAAATTCTTTTCATGTGTTTTTCTCTCTTATTTTCCTTTGTTTTTCACTTTTATTTGTCTGTAGCTCTTGTCGCCAACCAACGGTGTTTTGACGTTTGTTTCGAAATTGTTACTAATTGGAACGCCACGAAGTTTTTTCTCGATTCGCGCGTCAGCTCTTGTTGCGCCAGATTTGTTGTGTCAAATGTTAAAAATAATTATCTGCGACACGACAAGTGGGCGACTTTCATTGAAAGTTGCTACATGAACTTGTCATTACTGAAATCAGTAATGGCGCTGCAACTTTTTTTTTAAATAATCGCAATCTTTATAATAATGTCCGTATAACAATTTAAAAAATTACACATTTCAACTTAATGCTGTCAACTTAATGTGATTATCTGATTAATTCAAGACAACATTATTATAACATTGAAAATGTAAAAAGAATGAACTCATTGTCGATTAAATTAGTAAATGAGCGATATATTATCTATTATCTCTATTTCTTTTTCTCTTTCGATATCGGAAAATGTTACGAGCAGTATATATATTTCGCGAGATTTTTCTTGGAACAAGAAAGAAGAGAATAATCCAAGCGTATTCTTCTGAAACGAGAATGTCCTGAAAATATCTTGATCGATATTCTAGAAATATTCTTCAAGGGACAAAATATTCTGAGAATATCCTGCGAGAATAATTTCTAAGAAATATTTTTTTATGTAATGCGATATCTCAAGAGAATGAAATGGCCGCGTTTCGTTAATTACAAGCAATCTTTATTAAACTATATGCAATTGCGTGATCTCTTGACGTGCGAGCGTGGCATGGCGCGATGTTAATTACAAATAATTTGCCTGGTCTCTACAATTAGCCGTTGATATGAGCGAACGGTTGTTCATGTTTTGCTCGTTCGGCCGTGCTTTTCACGCGACGTGAGAATTAACCGCCATGGCTAACGAGTAAATTTGGTTCTGTCTGTACTCGAGAAGACTCGAGAAATAGAGAGGATGAAAGGGGGACGAGGAGTGGAATCCTCGTGCTAAGAGTATAAGTGCGCGCGGATAATGTGGGATGGAGTATGCCGGGGATCCCGCAACGCTCCTCCGTTTCTGCCACTGTCGAGAGAGGGTTGAGTTTCCTATGGTTTAATTGGGCGCGAAATCATTTCCGATGCAATACGCGCGCGGACGCAGCCGCGATGTCGAGTAATCACCGTAAAAGCTCGACTTCCCTTTCTCCAACTCGCTCTCTCTATTCTACCATCATCTACTTGCCCTGCCGCCTCTCTCCCTTCAACCCTACTCTCTACGTTGAATCGAAGAAACCACCGAGCTTCCAATCATCGCGTGTCGAGCATACGCGTATCGATTTTGCGCATTCCGACCGACAATGCTTTCGAGATGCATTCAGTGTGATTAAAACGGTTGCTCGACTATATAAAGAGTGGCATTATTATTATTGTCGATAGTGTATTTGTCGCAGCGTAGCAGTTGAAAATATATTAACTCTATACGATTTAAAATGATATTTTAAAGGCAAAAACAATTAATTTTACTTTTACGTTAATATTTCTTAAATTAAGCCAAAATTTATAGAATTTTTCTTAGCATTTAATTTGCACTAAACTTTGCTTCGACAAAATTTTGGAAATGCATATAATTTCACGTCCGACTAATGCAGAGTTTTATTTTTATTCCATCATGTAAGAAATGATAATTACATTACACGCGCGATTTAATTCGAATAACCGCTGATAATCGCGTTGCCGTTGGCGAAATGGTGCGGCATTAATTTTAATACTGATTAAATCGTACACACATACAAAAGCCGTTCTGCGGATTCGCTGTTTCGGCAATTACGTCGCATTTACATGCGGAAATTGGCGAGGCGTTCTTTTATTTGCTCTATCACGACATCACCCCAGTATAATGCAGGCGTTGTCATCGTAACGCATCGCGCAATGCGAGCTTAAGCGCGCGTAAACACGCGCAACGCGATGCGTTCGATGAGACTGCACCGGATACCCGCCCCGCCCGTGACGGCCGCAAAGCGGAAATGCGCCAATCGCGCGCCATCATCGTCGGGCTTTGGATTTCCGATATTCCGTAATTTCCGAATGGTGGCCGCGCCAGCAGCCGTAGGTAGGCGCCATTAAAGCCGCGTCGTAGTACATGCACTGGATGCAAAATTAATTACGGCCAAATGCGCACTGGATCGTTATTTCGACCAAATGAAAACGCAGCTCATAGCGGTTTTGCCGAAAATGTCACGACCACCCTTTTTCGCAAATCGCGATTTGCAAGGGACGAACATTATAATTAACACGCTTCTTTGTAACGTTGAATTTTTGTTCGGAATATCTTTTTTGCTATAGTCAAAATTAATTATTTCCGTCTACGACGTATCTAATTTGTTTTTACATGTTTTTTTTATGAAGTAGAAGATTTCATGTTACACGACATTCTTTATAGAATTAAAAATTATTTTTGGAAATAGAAACTTTGATTTTTTCCTATTAGGTAGTGTTAATGTACAATTAAATAAAAATGCCAATTTAATAAAAGAATTTTTCTGATGAGATAGTCGTTAAGATTCTCGATTAATTTAAATCTAATTATTACATTTTCAGATCCATGTTTATGATTAAATATGTCGCATTATTCAAAAACTTTAATAGCGTCAAATATTATATATTTCAAGTCCTAGTTTGATTGCATTATATTTAGGCTAAATCAATTGGGTATTAATCAAATTAGACAAAATTGCATTGTCTTCACAAGGGCATCCTAATCACGTTCTATCGCAGCCTGAACACAGAGATAACTGTAGTTATCCCGAACTCTCGAATCGAGCATATCGAAGCGTATCTACATATATACATATATATATATATTGACACAAGCTATTCCCGCTCTTTAATCATCGCGTTAACATCACGAGTCTCTCGAGTTCGCCATCCGAACGACGACGCTTGTCCATCGCGTATCGCGATGACGCCGATGGAACGCGATCGCGCGTGGTGATACCGCGCGATATATCGGGGTGCTTGAAATCGACTGTCGGGGTAACAGGGTAGTTGGGTAACCGTGAGCAAACGTGATTGCAACGATGGTGCGGGTGTCGTGGTGCTTTGCCCTTCCTAGCCCAGGCAAACGTCGCGTGCATAGCTTGCATAGCCTCTACGTGAGCTGTCGCATATTCTAACGTAGCGTTAACAGCTTTGTATTTCATAGCTAAAAGGCCGACTGCCCCGACATCGTACTCCGATAGCCGAGCGCAATGGCCGTCGACTGGCTTTGTAAGTCATCTTCTTCGAAGTTCATCCTAGTGCGATGCACCTGAAACTAGGAAGAAAGATGAGGAGAGAGAGAGAGAGAGAGAGAGAGAGAGAGAGAGAGAGAGAGAGAGACACACAACATTCAAGAAAGAGCTATCAAAATATAGATGAAAAGTAAAAAGTGTTTTTTCTTCTGAGTATTAAATCAACATACCATTTGAAGATTAATTTTTGAGTGCGTATCGTATTTGACTTTAATACGATAAAGAGTACAAAATTTACCTTCGATAAAAATTTGAAATATTGAAACGCAATTTGTATCTCTTTCAAGAAAAATATCGAAGCACGATGTATGGCGTATACAATCTGCGTTTACATCATTCGGATGCAGAATGTAAAATAAACATAATAGAACGTTTAAATTTACGGGATGAAAATATATAACGAGTACATCACGTCCTTACAAATAATTTTATTTTCTATTTAGAAATTCAATCGTACTATTTTATTGTTGCTATTAAATTTCCAGGTTTATGGCGAACGTTGTTTCAATCGCACCTCGATCGATTACTGTCTCGGTTATTTTCGCTCGCAGTGCATTCGAGGTGCCTTGCCTCAACACCGTCGCTGGGATTGATTATGTCATTTGCCGAGATCGTTTGCCCCATTTGTCTTGGTTATACAGAACGATTTCGTTCGAACGAATAAATGAACGGCAGGAAAATAGCTCGCTGGCCGGACTGAATCGTGGCGCCCGTCGTTGCCCGTCTGTCGTTATCAGCAGTTGGCTGCAATCATCTTGCGAAGGGCAGCTTGCGCAGCTGCTACTCTCTACTCAGAACCTGTTTTATATGCGCAATTTACGTTAAGTAAATTAACATTGATCCATTCCGCGTGTATTCCGTGTAGTACTTTCGTTTACTTGAACACTCAATTTCTAAGAGAACATAGGGGTTGTTTACGACTATCGATGTACGTATGCTATTATGGTAGCATAACAGCATAAAATTGAAATTATTATGAAGCTGGATAACTTCATACATAGTTAATTTAATATATCGTACATACTGAAATGACAATAACAAAATTTAATATGATATATTTTTAGAAATGATTAAGACACGAAATCGTCTAAAAGAGATACTGTACAGAATAGGTTTGAAGCCGTTACTGCCAATGCGGCAAATGGCGTATAGTGTGAAAATCCAATTAACCTACATGCACCTCGTAAAAGTGTATATTGGAGCGGTATGCCGCCCTGCCCGAGGCGATGCGTTTTTATTTGTGCGTATTTCATTCGAAGAGCGTATTATTTCGTGATGAAAATTCATTCACCTCGCGAGTTAATCCTTTTGTATCTAGCGCGGATGACGGGCGCATTTTTTCGTCATTTGCAATACGCAAATGTGTAGTTTTGCAGTCATTGCTGTCTTCAATCTATGCGATACATTTCAGATTATAATTTTAGTTATTTGACACATTATCACTGAAAAAAATTAATGAACTTTTTTTTTAATTCTCCATGCTGAAGCATAAGAAGTCCAAGTGAAAAATTCAAATCTCTTTCTAACAAAGTATGTTGTGAAATAATTAAATTAGACTTCGCCGATTTAATTGGTATAATAAGTTAATAAAATGACAAGACATAAAGTGAAAAATTCGATACACGTCAAAGACGCTCTAGAACGTTCCTCGGAAAATTAATTTCATGTATTTTAACGTCGATCCATCATTGGCGATTGCCGACTAAACGAAACGTCTTCGTGCGGCGCGAAAACGCGAGCGTGAGTAAACGGACGTCACGAACGTGACTCGACTCGGCCACTAAATTATGTCACGTCGTCGACGATCGGAGCGGCATAAATTTCCGTCGCGATGAAACAGCTGGGAGAAAACGCGTTTGTACCTTAAATAAGAATACTTATCTTCGTTATCCATTCCGCGGAGAACCGCGCGCAAAAATTTATTCGCGCGTGAAATCTTTTTCCTAGTCGGTGCGACGAGAATTGAAACGTCATTTGTTTCGTCGCAAGATTTACAAGAACCGTGTAATCAACGAGCAGGTAGCCGTTTCCGGGGATCGCGTGCTCCGCCGATGCGCATTTAATCGTTGAAATTAAATCTTTACCGCGGACGAACTTGGCGAGTTCAACTTCACGCGCGTGAGAGAAAAAGAGAGAGAGAAAGAGAGAAAGTACGCGAAAATTACAACGGGAGTATATTTCTCTCGGAGCTTACAACGAGGGAATAAGCTACGTAACTGGGCGTTTAACTCACTCGGTTGCGTTCGATAAAAAAAAGACAAAAAAAGCGATAAAAAAAGAAGAATCAAAAAAATGGGGGGAAAAAGAGGAAAAAGTGTAACGCGACACGAATGCGTAATCTACAGCGTGTATGGATCCGCGAAGGGATAATAACCGAGCCGTCACCCAATTTATCCTGTAGAGCTCGATACGAGATTGGAATGGCTTCGCGGAAGGGGAGGGAGAGGGCGAGAGAGAGAGAGAGAGAGAGAAAGAATCAGCAAAAATACTCGCCTGCCAATGCATGTGGTCTTTTTCCCGGGTGACCCCGGTGCATCCCCTTTTTTGCACACCTGGAGCACCCCATCCGCGCGCTTAGAGATGACATTTTAAATGGATCCACTGCGATAGTTTTACTCATTTCCGTCGTCTATGCGGATAATTACGATCGGTTTTGATGACCGGCTGAATGCGAACAACAGATAGAACGTTGCATACTATGATTTTGCAATGAAAAAAAGACAACTGACAAATTATACAACAACTTAATTTAACCCTTAATCTGCAAACTAGAATCGTTCGTATCCGCGCAAAATTTACCTGCGTTTATAACTTACTTTATTTATATTAAAAAATTATTTTAAAAAATTAATTGTTTTCCGTTTTGATTGATCTGTAAAGTAAAAAGTTTACGATATTACAATAATTTTTTTCAGAATTTTTCTATGACTTTAACATAGAAAAATACAGTGAGACATAATGACTCTGGTTTGCATATAGAAGGTGTCAAAAAAACCTTTGGAGACTAAGGGTTAAGTATTATTCAAGGACAAAACAAAAATGTAGCATTATGATCACTGACTTGTGTATCCGCCTAAAAAGAATTCAATGCAGTGCCCCTGAATTTTCTCGCGGATACCAATCGACTGGCTTTATTTTGCGCAATTACTGCTAACGAAGCAATCTATTTTTCAAACGCTGCCAGCTCCATAGCGCGTACGTATTCACGCGCTCGCGTAGTATATTGGCCGATGGAGATGTGAAACAGCACATCAGAGTGAGAGAAAACGACATATGCGCTCTTACGCAGTGCCTTGTCAAACCCCGTCTAATAATCGCTATCGATTAGAGCACGGAGAACGTACCAGCGCGAGTGAGACGTACACGCGAATGTGAGATATATCGGGATAAACGCGGTTTTCCGTGCACGGAAGCTTCCGTGTACATACGTACATACAGGCACATACATGTTCTCTCGGATACATCCGCACATAAATATCCGGCCGATGCCCCGCAGCCGATATGTAGGTGCATTATTTCGCCGGGGCATCAGGCACCGTTCCTGTTCCAGACACGAAATTAAAGCGATCGATCGCCGTTGCATCGAATGCACCATGCTGCAAGATACCCGCGCCGATCGGTGAATTGACGATTTATCCGCAAATCTGATGCAAATTGATTCCATTTCGCGAGCGGAATTGTCAAGGAGCATTTTACGTAACATGCGTTTTCGCAGTTGCCTATCGCAAGTGCCTGTTTTTTTTTTTAAGATCTTTTTCAAAAATTTATCGCTGACTATTGACGTAATATTTGTGAAATAGTATTTTTGTTTCAAACAAAAATATCTGACGTGAATGAAAATTAAATATTTCTTTACTCTTTATTTTAATTAATTAATAACATCGTGAATATCATTAATATAATATATTACGCGTTTAATTGTGAGGCTTCTGCAAATTCATTTACCATTTATAATTATATAAACATTTTTTTTAGTAAAGGAGATTGAAAGTTGCAGTAAATGTTAATACAGGGAAGATTTAATGAGTTGATCTTTCAGAATACTGTCTTTTGTGTGTTAAAAGATATAATCTATAAGAAAATTTAAATATCGATTTTAAATATCGTAGGTTAATTTAATTATTGATGTCTTATGATAATAAGACGCCACGAAACACCGTACAGTGCATTTTGCAAGGCTTACTTGTCTCTAGTGCACTCAACTAGAAAATGATCAGCTACCGGTATTATTGTGATACACTCGTTCATAGAAATCAATACAGTTTTCCAGGGGAATGAATTTCTGGCGGCAGATACAGCGAATTGAAGAGAAAGAACGGGAGAGAAAGAGAGAGAGAAATTGTGCCATCAAAATTCCGATTATATGCGATTCGGGCGCGGAATCGCAACAGTAATTGGTGACGCGTAATATTATGCGTCTATCGCATTGCACGAAAATTCAAAATTTAACCGAGAATCGCGGTATAAACGCTCGTTGCCGCCCCGGTCTTTTAAGAGGAAATAACTATCGCGCTTTGTAATTAAAACTACGCGTGGGCATAATTTCGCCAAGATTAAAGTTATTTCGTCCGCTGGGTGAAAACAGAGTGGAACGCCAAATTCGTTTCTATAATTATATTATTCTCTCGTGACTTGGAAAATAAACTTTATAAATGAAATGAATAAATTTTTAAATTAATTTTAAAAAAATATATATTAATTATATGCTGCGTAAAATTAACATTTTTTTGTTGCGATAAAACTCGACGAACAGTTTTATGCATTGACGAGCGCAAAGAGCCGAATTATTTCGGCGCTGTATCGTAGCTAAATCGGAAATGGAAATGCGTTCGGTTTGACAACAATGGGACGAGGAGAGATTGTAACGTATGGCGAACGCACGCGGGCGTACCGTAACATTCGCGTAAATGAATGAAAATCATCCTGTCACATTTTGCACGCGAATGAAAGAGTGCGGCGTCGACAGCTCTCGTTAGCCATTTCTCCTGTTCGTGCGTTCTATTTAAGAACAATTGATATTTACGCCAATTAACGTGAAAGGCGAATTAACGAGATGAGCAAAAATATTGCTAACAACAATCTCTGCTCGCATTTTGAACTCTCGCGCATTTAAAAAATTATTAGACGTTACCAGATGAAAGAGCGATAATTAATCTGTAGTCGGATGAATTTGTGGAAATATCATTATGATTATAAGTAAACTTTAAAACTGTATCACTTGTGAGAGGAAAAGTTTATTTTATTATAGATAAAAAAGGTATCGAACGTCCGTTAGAATATATTCTGTTAAAATTCTCGTGACAAGCGATGAAGTCTAGTTTCATTCTATCAGCCGTGACAACGCGACGTTTGAATTCACGCTGCGTTTTTCAATGCGACGCATTTAGTGACCGGCTGGTTATTGTTTCTCGACCGTCGCTCGTTGGATCGAGCTGCACCCTTATCACAGTAATAGGGTTTCGGCGCGACGCTGAATTTTCATGAAACCGCCGCGGATCGTGTCCGGTGGAACAACGCGCAGCGCCGGCTCTCGTCGAGTGAAGCGGGAGTAAATTTTCTCGATTCGGACACAGAGAACGGTGCGGTTCTAGCGCAATATTCGGACGCTTCTTCCGAATATGAGAGCACCGAGGTGGCAAAACGACCGATTGGACTAAAACGAATTCGCGATCCAACCAGAATACATGGCCGCAGCTATTCAAAATCGCCTTTCGTGAATTAATCGCGGGCGTGCGAATGTGAAATCGTTCGCATCTTTCTGATCGAGCGCCAGAAGAGAAACGATAGGATATATCAAAATAAAATGCAGGGTCGATTGACACTAGAACTGATGATTAATGTACTTATTTCTATTATCTAAATATATATATATATATATATATATATATATATATATATATATATATATATATATATATTTGGAAAAAAGGATAAAAGAAGAAAATAATTGCTAATTTAATTATATATTGCAATAAAAGTTATGGGAATCTCAGAAAATATATTATGAATCTAATAAAAAATTACAAACTAGCTATTTTGGCTGTTTTGCTAATTCTAATGTTAAAAATGCTTTTTAGAAATATTTATACATTTATAAACACATGTCGTAATTCATAATTTAGAGAATAAATTGTTGTTATGTATAGATCGTATTACAAATTTATAACATTGACGTCAATAATAATTATCTAATAAATATCTTTCCATATATCTGAAACTACTATTACATTCGATCACACGATAACGAAACTAATCCGATGAAAAGGATAATTGCCATCGATCGCGCTGATTATGAAAGGCGGTCAATCTGGGATTTTATCACAAAGTATAATGTTGGCGCAGGATAATCAATCTGCGCCCGCGTTGAATAATTATCTGCTCGCGTGTTGCCGCGATATCGATTCTTTTGAATCTCAATTAAGCGCATAGAGAATGGAGGATCGTCCTCTCGCGAGCCCGTCATTCTGCGGTCAATGACTGGCGAAATGAGAGTGCAATCGCGAGTCCTTTATGACAAAGATAAAAAAGCCGTGAGGAAAAAGGTTGATCCCTGTGATCGTCACCGGTAATCATCGGTACACCGACAAATCAAAGCCACTTGAAAGAAGGTACGAGGAAAAAAGGAACAAAAGCTCCTCACTAAAACGTCAAGTGTTCTTTATGATGAGACCCGCCGAAGTTTCGTCGGCGGAAGTTTACCATTCAATCCGTTGACGCACTCAACTTTAACTTTGAGCTTTTTAAGAGTCATAGAGTATGATCAGTCAAACAGGGTAGGAAATATCGAGGGCAATAGATGATATGTATTCAAGTTTCTAATTAATTACCACATGCAAAAATCAACTTCCATGCGCTTCATGCACTTTCTGCATGAGTAAGACGTTACTGTAAGTATTGTAGGTAATGTAAGGAGGAAGTTGGTTTTTATAATAATTTATTAGAGACTCGAGGCGAAAGAAGTCCGACGCAAAAAGAAACTAACAGGAAACCGTGAAGACCGAAAGAATGGAAGCTGTCCCGATCGATACAGGGCCAGCAGGGCACACGGGCGCCCTAATGAGCATGCAGGCGTGCAGCAGACATGATTCAGTCCCAGGGGACTGTGTTAATTCCGGGAGACCTGATTAATCGTAAACAGGACTATCGTGCAAATAGGCGCGAGATAACCCGGCCGTTCCGCGTTCCGCCTATCTGCCGGCATGTCCTCTCTCGCGCTCCATAATGCATCCTGATGGCGGACGCTTCGATCGGCCCCATTCCTAGATACGGAGTTAAGTCCATGAAGCATGCGAGAGCACCAGCGGTAGGTAGGTCCTATCGATTTAATTACGATCGATCCATCAAGCCCAGGATGGCCCTTCGTGCTGATGGCGGCATGAAACGGCCGCATCGTCGCGGCTTGCCCTAAATCTCGAAAATGCACGCCTCGCGATCGCAGCATCCGATCGCTGCGCCGACTCGCGCGCGCCAGTTTCGGCGGTAGAACGCGACGATGATGAATTTCCTCCGTACGATAAAAGTGAATATTTCAAGCGAGAATGATTTTATCGCAAAGCATGAAAAACTCGGGAACGAAAAAATACGTTATATTTTCGTAGCATAAAAAAAATGTTTGCAGTATATTTATGTGGGATAAAATAATATTTGCGTTTCTTTTACGCATTGAAGAAAAATATTTGCGATATTTTTATACAATTCGAGATATTAAAGAAATATATGCATTCTTAACAGACAGATCTTGTCGAGCATATCCATCGTCTGTTCGAGACAACGAATAGTTTGTGAAATAAATGTACGATTCCTAATTACATAATACGGATTTTCCTTAGCCAGTGTATAACATTCAATGCATCATAATGCAGAGCCTCGTTTACGATGATAAACTGCGCAACGGCGCAATGCATCCCCAGGAAGTTATGGATGACCGAGTTGCATCGCCCGACTGCATCGCAATGTGAATGTATCGCAATGTCGCGCCGACGATGGAAAATCTCTCGATGCGTCAAGAACAAATCTATGTCGTATCATTCTATCTGCAGTCTACAGTGACCAGTCGAGGGAACGTGATGTCTCGCATCCCTGTTTTTGAAAAACTTCCGATCCCGCATTGTTCTTCATTTTGTGGTGAAGAAAAAAGAAGCGGATGCGCGCGATGTCAATTATTAATTGCAAAATAACTGGCCATGCTATCGAGACGATAGGAAAAAATAGTGAGTGTGAAAGATAGAGAGAGACAGAGAGAGAGAGAGAGAGAGAGAAGAATAGGAGCACAATTTTTAAAGGCGATAGTGTGATTTGCTCGCGCACAGCGGCTCCATCGTTCATTGAGCAGCAACTCTATCGATATCAGTTTTTATATTCTCTTTTTGCGTGCCACATCTATCCGAGGGAAACTGCGCGAACATTTTGTATTTTATCCCAGACATTCGCGTGGAATTCCGTGGAGAAAATCTTTATCGTGCGAGAGGAAACAGAGAAAATTCTTTTGTCAATGATGTCGAATGATCCTTATAGCGCGCGTTTATTGCGTTCTATTGCGTCTCTAGCTGGAGTTCCGAAGGATATGACGTTTCGAAAAATCATCTCCTCGGACGACGTTGACAGCTTTATTGGATGTGAGGACAAGAAGATATCTTTGTGCTTTTTTATTACATCAGATGACGAAATTTATATAAAACGGGACTCCTCTCTTCGCGTGTCTCCCGTCACTATTATTCTCTGCAATTTGAAAGTTGTTCGGCGAGATGCCAGCACAAAATCTGATTTTTATGTGCCTTATATCTCTCATTTTCACGCTTATCACTTCTACAGAAATCAGGCGCGAATGTCGACGAAGAGTGTTGAATCAAAATTTATTTATTGTTTCGAAATAATTTTCATCGTTTATTTCGTCACGTGCTAGATCGAATAAAACAGTTAATCTAAAAATTGTGTATAAATGCGAGGATTGAAAATATCTGAAACAATAAGAGGCTGTGCTATAATATTTATAAACAAAATGGTGCAAACAATATCTATTTTAAGCTGATTCAGTTTTTATGATCGCTCGCTTAATCACAAGCATTTTTCCCTCCATATATTTTATCGGCTTTTTTCTCATTTTTCGTCTTTATGTATTGATCTCTAACTTTTTAAATTTATATTCACGTCTTTTTTTCATAGCACAGCGGTACGTTCTTTGATGCGGCGTTTTGGTCTTTACCGCGCTCATCGTTGCGTTATTCCGCGTTATTCATTCATTCGGGATAAAGTCCGACGTAGGTAACGAAAAAAATATCACACCTTACTCGTTTTTATATCGTGCAAGCATAGCCGAGTAATAGCGGTAGCGCCTAGCGCCGAGTTTTGCAAATAGGCGGCGGCGTAATATCGCGCGTAAATGAAAAAAACCGCCTTCAACTCACGCCGCATTAAATTTACGGCGATAAGGAGAGAAGAAAAAAAGGAAGAGAGAGAAGGGAAGCGGCGTTGAAGGAATTCACTCTTCGCGATGTGGTCGCCCTTTTAATTGTATTCGGCGCAATTAACGATGCGCTGCAATGCGTAATGAACTATATATTCGTGGCACGGATGGTCGCGAATGCACATTCACACCCCGTTTTTCCGCCCCTCCTGTTCCCCAGATATTGTATTCCGTCCGGCGATTGAAAATAATTTATAATTATAGTCACGGTTACACGGCGCAAATGCCAATTAGAGTGCGAAGCGAGAAACGTGAATGCACTCTCAGCGTGATAACGCCTACAAAATGTTCGTCATTGAATTTCGCTACCGGCGCTAGATTCCACTCTAAATGCACTCTTGCGATAATAACTTTAATTCGCATGTGATATACAGTATTTTCGATGTGCACGATGTAATACACAAAGCACTCGACGACCGCATAACTCAATAATGAATTTTTCTAAATTTTCTATTGAGAATATGATCTATACACACACAAACACACACATACATACGTATATATATATAATAAATAAATCAAAATAATTTTTTTTTTAATGGAAAATTTTAGTTTGATCATTGACCAGACTATAATTAAATTTTTCATAATGTAAAAAAATTATTTTGCAACAAATTTTCTATCGATACATTTTTCTGGAAGATTTCGATCTCTTTATCTCATGGTTCTCAAAGTTTTAAAAGGATCGTAAAAAACTTCCAAATTTGCATTTATGTATCAGAACTCTCTCGTTTGTCCGCTCGTATAGCTCGATTAGAATTATTGATTCCAATAAGCGGAGACTTCTACAGGTAAAGTCAGCGAAATTCTTCTCGATTTAAGAACGCATAATAACAAGCCGATCGAAAGTAATTACCATCTGGGACGCGTCGATTTGAAATTATCAGGAATACCAATGAATGCGGAAGTTTATTTGCGAGCGCGCTTATTAATATAAATTGACTTCGGAGAAAACATCTCCTTAATCTGAATAATTTTTATTTATCTTTTCTTTCTTTTGTCTTTTATCCTCTCACGAGAAATCGATACTGTATCGAAAATTTTTCTTCTCTTTTTAATTGAATTCAAGAACACTCTAAACATCGTCTTTTATGTCAAATATTAATGAGAGTAGTAATTATCTGTCAAATGTTTGAGTATAATATTCTTGAGCAAGTCGCCTCTATATATTCGTACATATCTCTCTTCCTCATATCTAATTCATATGTACAATGATCTGTTTCCTACGCTTGGGGGAAATTCAGCCCGAGTGCTCAATAAATTATCCCCTTCTCTAGCTCTCTCTTATTCCCTTTACGGTGGCTTTTATCGCGAGTTCATTCAGTGCCCCTGTAAGTAATGAATTTCTTTCGAGTTGCACAACCCTTCCCAACTCTTTCCCCTTCCCTCCGGTGCACGGTCGACATGCTCATCTTGTGGTTTTTCCCGCGCCACTGGCTGCTTTCACGAATCGATTTTCCATTGTATCGCGGCATCGAAATATTCCCGAAGAGCTTCGCGCAGCCACGGAGCATTATGCTAATTCGACGTGTTAGCAAGTACCATGGCGACGAGAGATAAGTGATGAACGTTCTCGTGCGAAAGAGGAGCCCGATAATTTTTATTCGTTTATGAACCTTAATTTAAAACAGAATTTAGAACGTCTAGAATTTTTGAGACGAATTAATATTATTAATATTTTATACATAATTTATGGTAGTTTTATTATGATTTTTAATACGTTTACTACATTTATTTGTCACATTGATAATGCGCATTTTGTGAATGCGAGTTTGAAGCTTAGAAATTAAAATTCCGTCGTTAAGCGACAGATGGAAGAACTCGTTCGAGAGCAGGTTAGTAAAGCATTAATCGAGCGGATTAACTCCGCTAAGAGGGGAGGATTAAGAAAGTTACCTCCGGCAGCGAAAGAACTTAAAGCCACTATTTGCTGCTAAGCAGTTTACGGAAGAACGGACCAACGATGTCGTCAAACGCTTCCTTTTTCGTACAACACGAGCAACTTTTTTCCTTCTTCCTTTCTCAAAGATGTTCCGTCCTTAGAACAAAGAAGTCTAAGAGAGGATCAGCCGCATTGTGTGCCTTTTCACCGACTTTCAGACGATCTTCCGAAGTGTTCGGCAGATGCTATCTCCTCGTACGCGTGTTCGTCAATAAGCGTCTCGTGAAACATTTATTTCTTTCTTATCTTCAAATTCTCCTCCTTCCTCTCGCACAAGGAAAGAAATATCTAAAGTGTTAATTATAATTTAAGATTGAGATTAATTATAAAACGTATCCGTCTATGATAGCCGTAATTCATTTTACTGTATTGATAGATTGAGTCATGTATGTGATAAGATAAAGCTTCATATTCGAAGCAATAAACCGAATTCCATTTGATTCACGAAACTTGCCTTTGTCACAACAGTTATCTCAATTTACTGTGGTTGACATCGTAACGTCGAACTTGTCGAAAAACTTTGGAACTCGCTTGATCGTGACATGAAGCGCAAACGACAAGAATGGAAGTGGGAGGGACATAAAGTTAACTAACGATCATCCGAGTCACTTGGACCACTGTTGGGATCCACCTACGCACGTGTCCATACACATTTTATTCGTGCGCAAATATGTATAAAGCTGTTAGGTAATTCATGATATAATTTTAAAAATATAATCTGTCTCTCCGCAGAACATTTTAATGATAATCTTAAGACATTCATGATTTTTTAAAATATTTATTATAACGGATTAAAAAGCCGAATCAATTCAAGACAATACAATTTATGCGTGATAAATCATGGCACCATGCTATTTACTTCAAACAAAAAGGCAAAATGCAAGACTAAAATTGGATAATATTAGCGATTCATGGAATTTGCGTCCATCACGGATATACTGACCGAGAATATCTTGTCCCGAGGGAAGCTCAGAAACCGTTTAGCATAGTTTCCAAAGGGGAAGGATTTCAAGATGATTGACAGATCGCGCAGATGGGCCTCCCTGAATCGTTCACGGCAACGATTCAGACTCGTGCTCTCGGATAAAAGGGAGGGAGGGATTTGCTGGAATATGCATGCATTCCTCGGTATCGTGATCTATTTGCTTTGAGTTTCGCGATAATACGAATCGATTTGGTATGATAATGCAGCTTACACGCACTCGAACATTCGCATGTCCGTACATCAAGGGATAGTGGTTGGTTGGATGAAGGATAGAAAGCAATGGATTAATTCGCCCTCGCTTCTATCTTGTTCTCTCTCTGCCCTCCCTCTCTCTCTCTCTCGCTCTCTTTTCTTTCTTTCTCTACATTATCTCATGTTTTACTTCCTCACTTCTTCTTAAGTCTTTATCTTCTTTCTCTGGTATTTTCTCTCTTTGACGTTTCCCTTCAACACGGGAGGGGGAAAGCACTCGCAGTCATTTTCTCCATTTTGCGATTCGATTTCCGCCGATATTGCTGCCATCTCGCTAGATTCTTCTATTCGGTCGAATGAAGACGCTGCCGAGGGAGATATATTCGCTCGCAATAGAGAAAAAAGGAGAGAGAAAAAGACAGAAGGAGATGAAGGGAATCGACGGAATCGAGACGGAAAATTGGTACGTTTGGTATGAGAGAGGAAAGAAAGAGAGGGAGCTAGAATAGAGGCGAGGAACACACGAATGCGATGGTGCGCAAGGATAGAGAGACGGATGAACGAGCGGACCAGATGTATGGCGAAACCATCGAGACGACGTCGACTAATTTCATCGAGGTCGTCTTCTTTTTCTTTGCGTTTTTGCAGCGAATCCCGTTCGTAACAACGAACGAATACGCGGTGCATGCATGCAGCGTCTCGTGCAATCGAAGCCATCTGCTCCACGTGATCCGCGTAAGATAGTCGTAGATGTTATCACGCTCTCATCCGCAGCTTATTCGGGACTAGAAACTCACGATTGATTAGGTAACATTGAGTGTAGAACGATCTGACTACGCGACATGAATCAATTCGTACTATTTATTAATTTTTATTACAAACGAGATTTATGTGCATTAAAAAATTATTACAAAGTTTCGAAGAATCTTAATTTTTATCTAATTTCCCAGATTGCAAAAACTAAATAAAATAAAAAATTAGATTTATACAAAGTAACTATTGTAAAGATTATATTTAGATTAAAAGTTTAACATGCTACTTTATTTAGAACGATTTCAGTAATATTTTAATATTGTGAAATATAAATTATGGCAAATGTAACTTGATGCTTTTTCTTTTCGACAAACGCTGTCTTATATTAAGGGTGCCATCCAGTAAACGTTTTCCAATGCATGTGTTTTCCATGTCGGATTTTTTATTCGATTACAATAAAGTATGCATCATAACATTTTTCTCAGAACAACAGAATAATCACACATTATGCTTATTCTAAAAATAATAAAATAATAAGAAGTATAAAATATAAAATATAGAGAAGCTTAATTATTATGCAGAAACATGAAAACTCTACATCTCTTCCTCCCCTCCCCCGATAACATCAATCCGTCTCACTTCTCTGTTAAAATCACATTTATTTCAAACACAATGTTCGGAGCCGATAGTTATTTCGCGTATATCGCAGAATATCAGAATTTGTTATAATACCGAGAGTAACGGATAAAATAGAGTGTAGCGAGTGGTTGCATACCTCTTGTAATTGTTTTAGCGTATCTACATCCTAAATTTCAGGAGTAGTATTGGAATTTTAATACAGTCGTGGCGATGTTAATAAACGTGCGAGGCAATCTTCCGCACGAATTCTTCATGAGGCAACATCTGGCTGTGGTTCGGTTTCATCCGAATTTGCTGAAATTATTTAACGAAATACGCTGCGTTTGCGTTGCGACGTTTCTATTCGAAGCGACGGGGAATAAAGTTTAAATTAGAAAGAAAATTTCAGAAAAAAGCAAACCAAAGATTCGAGAAATTCGAAATAATTTGGTTATTGTGATGTCAACGTGTTAAACAATTATCACTAAACCTGAAATCTCTGTGCGGCGAAGATAAATTAAATCTCTTTGTTTCTACAAACGTAACTTTCTACATATGGCGTGTTATCTGTATACGTGTATCGTGAGATCTTCAAGCTCGAGGGAATAACTGGATTTTACGCAGAGCGGCCGATCTTTTTTCGCGACGATACAGCTCGTTCGACTGTTCGTTCGGGAGACGAAAATCGGCCAACCACGTCACCGGCCGGTATCGAAAAATCGCGGACGCTCGCGTTTTTTTTCGCTCAGCGCGCGGCGTCGCCGTATTGTTTTTATGAAGTGATGCAGGCTGCTGCTGCTGAATTTGACGAGATTGGAACGAAACCCGTCACGCCGAAGTCGATGGCTCCGCCGTGGATTGATCTCACGGCTCTATTCGACAGTTTACTGCTGCGTGTCCATGTATTTGTATGCGTCATACGTGTGTCGATGATACGTGTGTATGTGTGCGTATACATCAATCGGTTGGACCAATCGGTCCTCCCGGTGCAACGAGGTCCTAGCACGATTGGTATTGTGCGCCATAACCGAGGATGAAATTAACCGTGATCCAGATCAAACGCTTCTAAACTCTAAGCGCGCACCGAAATCCGAATCGGTGACATCGTCGATCTGTAACGCCGCCTCGAATGCAGGTTCATGTATACACTGATTGTAAAGGGTACGTAATGTGCACGTACGTATGCACAAAGGGCGAAACATTACGCCTTGTAATTTCTGCGGAAGCGCATCTAAAAAATGCAATATTGGAAAAGTCATGCGATTAAAATTTTCAATCTTGAGAGAAATTAAATAACTCGCAATTGTTTTCGTATGTGAATGTAAACATCGAAATACTAGGCGTAATAACACAAATCTCCGCCAAGGAATGCGATAACCTGATCGAGAAAACCATAAATTTTAGTTTTAGGTAAAGCTTCTCAAAGTATCTTTATGGAATATTGAAATTCTCTTTAACCATTCGGTATGTAAATATAACAAAGTACATATTTCTCTATGGATCTGAGAAGTGTGTTCCGAAGGAATATTTAGTGCGAGTAGGTACGTAACGAAAGTGCACAAGGAGGTAGAAAAATAAGCTAATTCGTTCTTGCGGATAAACTTTCATCTAATTGAGGAGAATTACACGTATGGGAATAGCGTAATCAGATTTATCAGCATTTACATTGCGGGAAACGATATCGCGGGAGATTCATCCTCCTCCTTCATTCCTTTACATAATATTGAATTATTCACCATGTGGAAAGTTCTATACCAGCAGAACGAACACGGAATATTCCCTTGAGGTGAATATCCAAGATAATCGTTACGCCATTACGTATATTATACGATATTTTTGCGGACAACGCTTTGATTATTATTGCTGTTGGTTAAACTTTAGTTTAATTCCAGCTATGATCGACGATCCGTTTAGTGGAATTTTGATCGGTGATTGCGATGCAAGTTTATCCAAAGATCACGGAGTTGAACAGCGTAACTATATATAAATCGCATTATTGAAGCTAATATTTAGTAATATTCATTAAGATGAAAAAATCCTAACTGAAGAAAATTAGTATCTTGACGTTGATACGTATCGATGCATATTGCATCGCGTTTCTCTCCGCGAATTTAGGGGTATAATAATTCACTTCTGTTGCGATTAGGTTTGCTGTTGATAGAAATGTTATAAACTGATAATAAGATCAAAGCGATAACAAAACAAACGTATACTTCGAATAGTTCTAACTTCAATATTTCTACCCTCTCAAATCGCGAATCGTTCGATCTTTATTGCGAATATTTATCGTGACATTTGCAGCTACAAAAGTCACACTTTCTATGTTGATATTATATATGTATACGGTGTCATTTTCTTTTTTTTTCAACGCAATATTTCAAACCATCAAATTTTATCCTTTCGAAAAGCTATTTTTCTAGATTATGTTTCTACGTATATTTTATGTTATATATGAATGCGATATATCAGGCTCTTGATCCGGAAGGAAAGGCAATTTGTTTAGAGAGATTATTTTTTATTTACGTTTATGTGAAAAGTCAGCTCTCATTTAAATTCTGCTGTTATATACATATCCTTTTTAAAATAATTCTCTCAATGTTTCTGATCTAATTGTAATGTGAAAGATCAACGACAATATCTTACGAAAATCCGGCAAGAAAACATGCGCGAAACCGAAGCCGAGACTCTCGCAATTTACCCTGCAGTTCCTTAAGTCAACATTCCGTAGCTGTAACTTAAATTTAAGCTATGCCCGGCAACTATAGCATCTTAATTACAATTTAACGCCCTTTAATTTACCGAGGTTTGTCGTGCCGCACAGTTTCTCCGACCGAATGCTTCTGCAAATAGTTCATTGCAGATCTAGAAATAATATCGTGATGCTATATAACTAGATAAGAAATTCTGATTACTCAGACCTTTCGTGACTTAATTCACGAGGCTGAAGCTGTGCTTAATCACACTTTCAAGATTTTATCTCAGCGCTCTTGTCTCCACTAGATATTAAATATACAGTATATTTTAAGAAGAAAGAAGTAATTATAAATTTTATTTATCTTTATTTTATAAGAAAAAATGTTAGATATTTCCGTGAAAATATTTTCGTTGTAATAGTTACAGAATAATGCGTGCGCGCGCGCTTATTATTCATTAATAGTGAAAAATTTGAACTAAATTTTTGAAAATATAATATTTAAAATTAATTACCACTTTTTAAAGAGATTTTAGCATTTTTATCAAATTAATAAACTATTCTTAATGATTATCTGACAGGCATCAATTTTTATAATACATGTGTAGATTAATTTTGAAAAATTCTGAATGATTTTTACAAGAATCTGTTTGAAATAATTTCTATAAAAAAATGTAAATGAAGTTAACACGTAACGGAAGATATATTTATGAAGAAAAGTTTATTTCAAATTAATTAATAAATTTCTCTACATTCTTATCTTATCTTATCTAAGATATCTTTTGTCAGAACTCTTTAAATAAAATTAACGTATCGGAAAACTATTTCTTAAATCACAGAATCGCCGTGTAATTCCTCGACTCTGCGAAACGGTTACATTTATGAAACCGTCGTTCGTCGTCATTCCAGAACGACGCTGTCGAGAACGATTCGTCTTAGCCGATATATCAGATCGAAAAGCGCCGACGACAACGACGACGACGACGACGACGTTGACGCGCGCGATAAGGAGCAGATAAGAAAGAGCGACCAAGAGAGAGAAGATGGATAGATAGCCGGCGTGTCTGACGACGACGGTCCCTTAATTCGTCACTGACGGTTAGGTTCCGTCAGTACCGTGATAATGCCCCGGAGGCCGATGCACCTCCGTTGCAAGGACGGGTGACGGCGCGCATCTGTAATTAATCAGAGACGCGACGTCGAGAATGCAGGCAGCAGCCGCCCTCACGGCGACCTCTCCGACGGTGGTTGCAACGTTTACACAGTCAACGCGATCCTATGCAGCCGGATGCATATCCGCATCTGCAGTGCGGTGTAGACGTTGTATCGCGCGACAGGGAAACCGGATATGCATGTATGTACCAGCGGGACGCTGATGCCCCGGAAAAGAGAGAGCTCCGAGCATAATTGCACATCGGCACACATACTCTGCGCGTACATCCTGCTCATGACGACATCTCGTTTCCGTATGAACAATGCACGCGTCCGTATCGCGCAAGGTGACAAACCGTGATCTTTATATTTACAAAGAGATCATGAAGGGATGCTGCAACAGTAATTTTGATGAGAAATTATGATAACGAATTTAAGCGTGCGTATAAATGGAATGAAGTTAATTCACGCGATTCATGCTATACTGGAAAAGAGAGACATAACTAAATGTTTTATATTCTAAGTCTTTTATTCATAATATCAAGAAGATTCATGCAGATTTCTTTACCGTGAATTTTTTGCTAAGCTCATAATTATCTATAGTGTGCAAACTACTGGCTATTAAAGTCATAAGCGCAGGCCGGAGATGTAAGATGCATCAGAGAACGGCGCACGTGACTACGGCGTGTAAATGATGCTGCAGCGTAATTACAATGTATATGGGGAAGAAACTTTCTCGCACCCGGAATTCAAACTTTCACGGTGAGCACATAATGTACAGCAGAAAATTACCCGTCTTTCTTGCTCAAATTATGTGTGATAAATCGAGTCTAGTCACAGCTTAAAACTTGAACTTTTCACTATTGGCGAATAATAGATATGCACGCACGCACATACGTACACACTCACGTATATTAGACAATTATGATATAACATCTCTCATAATCAATAATATTTCCATGATCTGATCTTCATTTTTTTGTAATAAAAGAATGTAATTTATAGCACATCTGTGAGAATGCAATTTTGAATTTTAGAACTGTTATATTTAAACTTATTTGTCATATAATTAATTGCTTTGTCGTGGAACGGAATATTAGCCAGCGATAAACTCTATGATTAATTATCTCTTGTTTATCCACTGCATTTGCTTGTACACGTGAGCACGACGGAATTGAATACACCGGCTATTTCGCGTGTACGCCGCGCCGGGGAGACGAAAAGGGAACGAGATGAGCGTGCACGCGCGTCTAAATACGGGAAGATCGTACGCATCTGAATGCAGCATCCACGGCACGTCGATGTGTATTCATTTGCGCGACAATTCTCGAAGCGCTCTCGCGGCACCGGGCACAGTCGTAATTATATCGCGAGCTAAATTGCACGCAATTTGCGTTAAATGTTACGGCATATTACGGCGATGCAATCGGAGTAAATCAAAGGTCGCAACTTTTAGCTCTGATTCGAAATTTATGTTTCTCGCAATAATTTTACCTCAGATATCTTATATTTCGCAACAATTTTGAAATAGATATATCTTATTAACAGTCCGTTTTTTAACTCGAAATGCAAACATTAATAAAATGCATCGGACGAAAATACGAAAAATTATGTATGAATATTGCATTAATCATCGTTGATCGATTGTTCTGTAATTTCGATGATTAATTTATGGCATGATCCTATATCGAATTAGTAATTCTGGCATTAATATGATGGAAACCATGTCTACCTTAGATCGAACATTATGCACACTGAGGCCGAATGTAACCAAAGGCGAGAACGATAGTACGGCGAATGAAAATGGAGTAAATACTGCGTACCATCGCATGTCGACAGTGTACGAGAGCAGCTGTAACATCACGGTATAATGCACCGCGCCGCGAGGATCATTAGGTCAGATGCATAAACGCGGCTCTCGACTCCGGCTAATGGCTGAACCGAAAATCATCGTGCGCACATAAAAAGCGCAAGAACGAGGAGAATGACCTTTTTACAAATTACGCGCGATTTCGAACTGGGATCGATCGATGATTAATTTGTACTGACGTCAACGATCAACGTTTATTCGCATTTTGAATCAATATGTTTGATGAACGTAAAACGTTTCCGTTAAATAGTATTACTTGCGCATGGATTATTTGCCATGACGTGCACTCTTTACATGAAACGTTAAAAATATTTGTTCATTATTATTAATTTCCCATTAGCGTACAATAGCTCTTGGGTCGCATTAGAAATGGAATCGGGAGCATAAATGGCGCGGGTGATTCGATTATTGTTGCGCTCGTTTATTTTCCCGCTGCACGATTCTCGCGTAAATGTAAATGCGAGATTGCTCGACGTCACGTGAGAGCATCGAACGCGGTACGAATGGTTGGCGGGCGACAGCGAGGGTGGGCCGAGGGGGTGAGCTGGAGCGTGCGAAATTGCGTATATGTAAATGCGGTGCACATAACAATGGTGCATTATTGTATGCCGATGCGGTAGGTTGCGTCGCGCTTGGCAGACGCGACAATGTCCAATGCGCATCTAATGCGATGAGATACGCGGACAGTGACGAATTTCATTTTCAAACTGCATTGTCCACTCGCTTCGGCCTGACTTTCGAAAATAACGCGAAAATAACTTTGTGTAAACGTCGAGAAATTTTAAGCCTTTGCGGTCCAAACTATTTCGCAAATGAACGATGATCAAATATTCATCCTACTTCATTTAATCGCTGGCACGAATCAAAGAATTTGTATTACTTGGAGGGATCTATGCAGATCCAAAAAATATAGTTTGCCAATTACAATTGATTCGAATGTTTGGGGAATAAGCTATCGCAACGCATTGTGCTGAATACTCGATATAGGACCGCAAACAATTAAGGACACTCAAGAAGATTCATATATATATCGCACTTAAAAAAAATGATAAAGTAATTTATGGATTTAGGTTCGATTCCAAGATACGTGTACGCAGAAACAGAAGCGCGATCGAACAATTACAGAGGGTTGCAGATGCCGCAGTTTAATCCGCCGGCTTAATTGGATTTTTATTCGTCGGAGAACGCGTCTCGTGCTTCGAGCCGATCGCAATTTTTAGAGCGCGGAGACGGAATTCATTATGATCGAGCGAATCGCGTTCCTCCTTCGTCGCACGGTCATAGGCACGAGACACACGCAAATGGTGCACAGTGTATCTTGTACTTGTACAAACCTCAAGCGCGCGACATCGAGAGATGAAGATAGTCAATGCAAGCACGGAATGGTGCACGTCAAATTACAACGTATAAACGTTTCGGATGACTTACGGAAATGGAATAGAGACCGTTAAACTTGACAAATATTGCTCTGTCACGGTACCAAAATGCCGCTTACAAAAATGTCGCCGAGGACAATGGGAGGGAAATGTTTGTACTCTGGATATTTAGTTGTGCAAACGTTACGTCAGTTGGATTATATCATATTTCCGTGCTCACGGCAGTTCTTTGATGTTCTTTGCTAGCAGAAGGAAGTTATGCGTTTTCTCGGGGTATTCTTCCGAACTGTTTCACATGACATGCATACGGTCTATGATGCAAAACAGTGTCTTTTTGAACGCGAAAAGTATTAACACTGTTTTTTAACAATTTGTTTAACTGAATTTGAATGAGTAACATTGTTGTCTGACACAATTAATTCCCTGTATCTTCTTTACATCATTTAGAATATGCTTTACATTAATTATTACATTATATTATTAATTTTATTTTAATATAAAACGAACTGCTGATGGCGATTCAATTTCTTTTTAAAAATTTATAATTACGGTTTAAAAATTGCACGGCTATTTCTCTCGTAATTAATTGCAATTTCATTGAATGAAATGGCAAGACTAATAAACTTCTTCTACTTCTAGCATATACGCTTATACGCTTTGCAAATAATTTCTTGAAACTGCGACGTCCAGGTGTGAATACGCGTTTTCAGCGGAGTTACCGTAGCGCGACCAGCGATTCCCACGCAAATTCCTCGCTAACGAAGGGAAAGTTCGTTAGCATCGACTGCAGGCCACCGAGTTTTCCGCGACTATCGTTCGCTAGTAGGAAGTTGCTTGTGCCAGAGAGACGGGTGTCATCCGGTATCGTTGCAGGGATGCGGAAGACAAGGGTGGTAACCGAGAAGAGAAAGAGAGAGAGAAAGAGGGAGGGAAAGGGGATGCGATATGGCGCGTGTATAAACGCGGCATAGAGACGATGTGCTGGTGCATAGCTATAAGCCGGGGTCGCGCAGGTGCATCGAGGTTGTAGAACGCAGGAAGCGCCGTGCATAAACGTCGTTCGGTCCTGTCTGTATAGGTGCGTGTACACGTGTACGCATATACGTGGCGTATACTGTATCGAGATGCTGCGCGCCATGTATCGCGACGTTCTCGCCTGACGTTCTCTGGATAAAACGACGTCCAGGTTATCAAACTACCGTTCATGCATAATGCACCGATCTCCGCAGGTACCTCTTGCACTCTCTTTCTCTTTCTTTCCCTTTCTGTATCTCTCTCCCGACCTCTATCTCATTTTGATCCCCCTCTTCTCCAAGCGAAATCCTTGTCGATCGCCAGAAAACAAGGTTCCGGAGTTCCGGGGACAAAGCCGCGGAAGTGCTGGCATCAGCTGCGGAGGAGATCCTTTATCAGATTTCCTCCGCCGAGAGCGAGCGGGCAATGCGGGTGAAGAAGGGAGGAATAGGAAAATGCGGCGATATCGTGCGAGACGAAGTAGAATACGCCCGGTTGTCAAACACGTGTACGCGTGCACATGCATTTCACTGGCGATGGAACGGCAGATCAGTACCGAATTGAACAACAATTTCATCGAATTCTCTTCGCATTTTTTACGACGAGTGATTAAGAAATCGAAACTGCTTTGCCGATTAATCGATGGTATAGAGCATGTAGAGATTGATAAAATGCTATCTCTTGTTAAGATTCAGATTTAAAACCAAATTAATTTAGCTGATTGAACTTCGTTTTGTGTTACCTTTCGTCACACCTTTTTGTTATTATTTAATTATATTATAATTATTATAAAAATGAATTAATTTTTTTACAGCATTTACAGTCCGTCAACAAATATTTAAGGGATAAGAATAATTGGTTTCATGTATTACTTTGCAGATGTATTAAAATCAAATTTTGTGTCGTAGGTTAATAACCTCGTTATGTTATCTTCCAACCGGATACTCTCTCGTTCGACGCGACGGAACAGGAAACCGAAGCTGGAAGTAAAAGAGTGAAAGAGGACATGCGGTGGGTGTGCGCATCGTCGAGCGCGATATACGTTTTATTGCCGATGAAAAGACGGCTTGCTCGAATCCGTAGTCGTAACTGGAGCGATCAATCCGTTAGATCCCTCTTCCACGGCATTTTTATTCCCGATACCCGAGAGAGGAATCTTTTCGTCCAGGATTCGACGACCCGCAATCCTGTGCCTTTAATATAATATCAAAATCGGATAATTTCATCCTTTTTTTATTGATATTATCTCGCCTCTCAAAAGAATCGATGTCTTATAATTGAGTCGCAATCTTAGTTTTTATTTGTCGTTTTATTGTCGATACATTGAATAATTCCGAAGCTTTGTTTTAAGTTCTTTAAATTTTTTTAAATTTAAATTAATTAAAATTAATTTTTAAAATAAATCTTTTTAAGAAGGTTATTTTTAATACTTTTAATTAAATCTTTAATATTGTTTATTTATGTTTTCATAATAATTTTAAATAGGAATTTGAATTCTTAGGAATGAATTCTTGAATTTGAATTCAAGGAATTTTAGGATTCCTTCTCTTAGGAAGAGAAAAAATGATATTTGCTCTTAAAAATAGAAATTTTCTATATTTTCTAGACAGCCATTGTATTCTTCATGCGGTAATATTTCTTGACGGGGATGGGCATAGATTGTCCTATCAAATGTGCGTGATTCGATATTTGATGCAGACGGAGAACGACCGAATCGACATTATTGCTGTATCTCAGATGGATGGTTTTCTCTAGCATACGCTTTTTAAAATCGTGGCACTGTCTCGGTGCATTTTCCACCGTGATACCCGTGTGCTACGCATTTTCTACACCACGTATCGCATGCCTTTTGTGCATTTTACAGTCTAAAGTCCTTACTCTGAATATACGTCCTGAATGTTGCATAAACCATCGTTGCATAAACCATCTCGACTTCATGGCAGAACATTTCTCGTCTTCTGAGCCGCGTAAAAATTGGCAGAGATTTATGGGAAATTGTTTCCCCCTCTGCACCGCGATGCGCTTGCCACTGTTCCGAAAACTATACGGGATTATTCCCGCAGTGAGAGAGAGCGATTTAGATGCATATTTCTCCACGAAAGTAAGATTTTGTGACTAAAAGTAGATGGCAAACTTGAAAAGTATAATGTAATAAATAACCTTGGGCTTTAAGTGCCAGATTGAAAATTCCAAAGAAATAAAGTCGAATTTAAAAATGAACGCTTTTATTTGTATCAGATTGTTGCGAAATGTTTGCTCTTTTCCATCTTTATTAAATTTGTATATTAAATAAAGCCAGAGAAAACTAAAATTCTTTCAAAAGAAATTGAAAAATTTCTCTCTAGATGAAAAGAAAGAATATACCGAAGCAATTTTGCTTTAATCTTATTGAAATTTTGTTTCCAACTTTATCTGACCAATATGACAGTTTGTACCAATTTAACATTTCACTCATTTTATAAAAACTTCCTTAACATAGTTTGTAAGTTGAAATTAGTTTTTATCTTGATACTTAAGAGAAATTATTCAAAATTTTGGGTAAGAACAAACAACAGCGCCAGAGAGAGTTTAATTTATATTTTTATTCACGTTTCGTCTGCACAAAGGATCGCTTTTCTCTGACACGTTTCGCTTTTTCTTTTCCAGGACGAGGAGTGGTGCTGGACAGCCAAGGGCCAGTGCTGGTCTCAGAGCCGCGCTCGAGCGTGGAGTTCTCGAACGACACCGGGGCGATGATCCATTGCTCGGCTCACGGCAGTCCCTTGCCGAGGATCGACTGGCTGATGGGCGACGGCTCGCCGGTCCTGCCGATACCGAACATCCGTGAGATGCTGGTGAATGGCTCCATGTACTTCCTGCCGTTCGGCGCGGAAAGCTACCGGCACGACGTACACTCGGCCGTCTATCGGTGCCAGGCGTCGAACAGCGTCGGCAAGGTGCTCGGCCGTGAAATCACGGTGAAGGCCGGTAAGAGAGAAAGCGCCTCCTTTATTTCCCGCCAGTTCCCTCGATCTCGTCTCGCCGTACCCCTCGGTCTCTCGCTTTCTTCCGGCCGATTGATCCTTCATCGTCCTTTAATACCCGCTCGCCGTACGTACGGTAGTGGAAAAAAGACGTAGATTGTCGCGCAAAGGTGCCGTGACATGCAACTCTACGAGCTTCACGTGCGACCTTGAATTTCTGTTCAAGTCAAAAATCGCTAACTCCGGTTATCGTATATCCATAAATGCTGCTTTTGATGACATTACATAGCCCAATTTGGCTTGATTTTTCATCCGTAGTTTGACTTTTAATGCTATATTGCCAATTTCTACTCAATTTTAATTATTTCTCGATTATGAATCTTTAATAAAGAATTATTTAACTCTCTACTATAATATATGTACTATTTGCCAACGTAAAACTTAAATAGTCCAGAAATGACGAAATTAATATTTGAACAATTACTCAATTATTTTCGTATCGCTGCTTCAGTAGGCATGAAAGCACGGCTTGCGCTAAATAACATGGTGAAAATAACGGTACTTATTCATTGGGGCTCTCGACGTGTTAATATTACACGCGGGTTCCCTGAAAAGTAGCGGCAGACCCATAACTCGTCGGAAGCACCGAAATTTCACGCGCCATAAACATGCCGCAATTTGAAAATTCTAGATTTGTTTCAGTAGTAAATAATACGACCGCGAGAATTATTCACAAGATGTGTTTAAACCCGCCAGATATTTTTTCATCAAATCGTCCGGCACAAGCTTGTATTCCTAATAATAGGAGCTGATGCACTAGATATAACTTGTGTATTGCAATTCTAGACTGCTCACATATCTATATTGATGTAATATAGATTGTTAGAAAAAATATCGAAACTGATTGAAATATCGCGCATTTAAATTCTTTCAATCGAAATTTTTCAACATGACAATAATTGACGCTGTCGTAAAAATTCGTTATATCTGAAATCTCGTTTAACACTTACTTTCCGATGTATTTAACGTCAGTGCGTGATGGAGCAGTAATTCGTTGCGAAGTTGAAAGTTGGACGATCAATTTTGCGCGTTTCGAATGCTTCACGAGGTATACGCCGGCGGAAAATCAACAGTCTTCGGCATTATCAGATCGTGCCGCCCTTCCCGCCTCCGCCGAGCTAAATGTAATCGACCGTTCTCCGGAATGACGTTTTAAACCCCACGACTTCGGGCCGGAGGGCGGTAAGAATGATCGTGCGCCCGGGCAGAGCCAAGCCAACTACATTTATCGTGAGCGCGGGCCCTCCTCTTTTCCACTCGCTTTTCCTCCATCTGCCGTCGTCGTTGTCGTAAATGGATGGCACTAAACTCAGGCTCGCTTATAGCTAACAACCTGTGCCAAGATCAAGACTCGCGACTTGTCGCCAAAGTACGTAGGACGCGTTTATGCGTACAGATTGCACCGAAAATGATGTGAGAAATGGAAGCTGTAGATCTCAGATTGGAAGTGTAAAGTCAAATTTACTAATATATTAAAATAAGTTATCTATTATAATTTTATAACGTTAATTAACAAGACGAGAAGAAAAAACATAAACTATAATATTTTCTCTCTTCGTAAACGCGCAAAAGCTCGTAATTTGGCGTTAATTGCACTTAATTGGACACCCATTTGTAATTTTTATAACTGCGTGTAATATTTTACAGCCGCGCTACGCGGTTTTTGATAGTTTCACAGCGTAATTCTTCTTAATTAGCCGCGCGAAATTTATCGCCGAGCGTAAGTAGAAAACGGACCGCCGTATATTTCGGTCAGACACGAAGTACACCCGGTTGGTGAAATTCCACCGCTGAGATATCACCAGACGAAATTTCGCGGATGAAAGATCGGGCATGTGAGTAATTTTACGAAGAATGTATCGACACGTTCCTCGGCCAGCCGATGTACATCGTGCGTGACAAACGCGCGATTTCTTCGCCTTCTGTTAAGAATCACATTTTGATTCTGCCAAGAATCGCATTATCGCAGGTCGCGAATCGGAAATTTTCCATCAGGAGGAAATTTTACTGAGGCAGGAATTGAAGGAGGCGGATTATCCGGAAGGATGGGCGATGCGGAAATCGTGAAAAATATCACAAAAGTTACAAAAGCAGAGCTAATTACCATAAGAGTCGCCGGTATTCGCGGGAACAATGAGGTCGGCGGAAAACGAAGTGCCGAGTTGCAATGTTAATAATGCGCCTTTTAGCGTTAATGTATCTCGCCGGTCTTCTTTAAGAACGTTAATTAACGATAGAATGCTGAAAGCTTGGTTGGTAGTAAACAGAATGAATGATGAGCGCAATGTGGATCCACATTACGTGTCTCTGGCGAAAGTTATGTCCGTCCATTATCGGATCAAAATTTTCAGAAATAATGATATCAGTGGCGAAATAATTATACTCGTATTAAATATTTTCGTTGCAGATGTATTAATACCGTTGATTACGCTGCAGTCAAATTTATACTATTAATTACGCAATTTAAGAAGAATTATTTATCTACATGTTATTTAAGGATTTAAATACATTATTTAAAAATTTGTTTGAGAAATAATCGGATCAGTGTTATTTATAACTTGTTGTTTACTTAATTCGTTTTTAAATTCGTAATTCGTAATTTGTCGATAATTTCAAAAATAGAGCAGATTTTATTGAAAAATTGATTCTAGCTTTATCGAAGAATACAATTGTCGCGCGAAACAGGCGGTATCATTAATCACGCAGACAGCAGAAACGATCATCTTCCGATTTCGGAAGCGTCGGAAAAGGAATATTCATCACTTGAATCCGACATTGCTCATAGAACAGCCCCGATATATCGTCGCGACACATACCACGTCTACCATCTCCTTAAACCGTCATATTCGAGCCTCCGTTTCCTCATCTTCGTCTCGCCTCTGCGAGAAGATTAATGTGCATTGCGATCATCGATGCGCTGAGAGATCCGTCATGATGAAGAGCAGCAAATTTTGTCAGAGGAGACTACAGACTAAGTCTGCCCGATATCGCCGAAATTGTCGGGATTGAAGCGACGAATCCCGAACGGAACGAAACGTCGCAAAGTTGTTGCGCGTCGAAGGGAAGAGGCTCTTTTCCGTTCTTTTCCATTTTTCCGGTGATATTATTCTCGAATACGACATCCCGTTCCATGGCGATATAACCTTTTTCTTCCTCTTTTTTCTTCTTTTTCTCTCTCTTTCTTCTATATTTTTTCATTGTCCCGAGAGTCTTTGTTACAGAAAGCGATATGGCGGTCCATCTCTCGCTCTCCTTCTCATTTCCCTTCCCTTCCGGCATTTATTCCGCGCTCAAACGGCCGTAACTTTTCTTTTTCAGTGGTACGCCAGAAGTACGAGGTACAAGTGCGGGATGCCTATGTCCTGGCGGGTAACACAGGGGTGCTCAGGTGCGAGATACCAGCGTTCGTCAAGGAATACGTCGCGGTCACGTCCTGGCTGAAAGACTCGGCCTTCAACATTTATCCATCCGCGGAGAGCGGTGAGTGCAATTACAGGCTTACAGAGAAATATCATGTGAATTCAAACTACACACACGCAAACACACACACACACACATATTTCCCGGATAACGGTCATATTTTCAGCGAAAAACCGAAGCTGAAATTCGATTTCTTTCCGTGTTGCTTTCTGACATCTTCTAACTCATTGATCATCTCGCATCGTTATCTTGAATTTCTAGAAATGATTTCTGTCTTCCTATGTCTATTTTTATTTTTTTTAGGATATCTTTTTAATCAGA
The DNA here is from genome assembly GCA_037157785.1 of Cephalotes varians. Lineage (NCBI taxonomy): Eukaryota > Metazoa > Arthropoda > Insecta > Hymenoptera > Formicidae > Cephalotes > Cephalotes varians. Next base: position 1,468,118 of record JANQDE010000042.1, on the reverse strand, counting down.
ACATACACACACATTCTTACTTACGAGAATTTAATTATCTCGTTAGGTTCCTCATTGGGTTCCCAGAAATGATTTCTATTTCATGTTTTTTATGTTAGGATATTTTTAAAAATAATTTTTATAAGAATTTGATGTTGTGTCATTTCTGTTTCTTCAAAATGATTAAAAACGACACATTTTTGTTTAATAAGTAAAACAATGTGCTAAGTAGAAGTCCGAATAACAAATACGAGGAAATAAATACATGGAACTTTTCCTTTCACACGAGTCACGTGTACGAGCGACAAACAAAAGAGTGTCATGCGTTACGTTGGTCCAGTAATTATTCGGACTAATTAGAGTCTGAAAGTGCGATTCGAGACGCACAATGAACATTCTCGTTATTCCACGTGAATCCTGAATGGATGAAATGGATATTACGAAATACCAATATCGCAGACAGGCACATAACATGGTATAGAGAACAGTGAAAGGTAGCGATAAAACTACGCGTGACGTTTTATTTTTTTCAGAGATGGCTTTTTTATGTTATTCATCTTAACTATAAGACCTTTCGCGTCTGTTGCACACGCGAATGACATTTCTTGGACTAAAACTCCGTAGTTTGTTCGTTTTTAATCTGAAAACATGTCTTTAGACTGATTGAATTGAAACAGCGAAAATACGGATAGATATTAAACACATACAGCAGATATTAAACGATACAGCATGAATGTAAATAAATTAGCATCATTGTGGGATGTAATCTCTAACAATTGGAAATATGTTGTCAACAATGAAATTATTGAAAATCTTTCTATTTAATAGAACGTTAATGAAAGAATTAGATTTAAAAATACATCTAAAGTTCACAGCTGAATTTATAATAACTAGAGAAATCAATTATAATTATCTATAAAATATCACTATTCTCTGTGGTCATGATTTTTGGACTGCGTTATAAATAAATATTTTTCTCGTAAACGAAGTTCGGTAAGTTTATCGCTCAAAACGGACGAATTTTCGCGGAACAAATTCAACCGCTTTTGCAATTTCGTCCCCGAAGCCACCGAGAAGTCAAGCACCTGATGCATCGTGGAAACTTTTCGAAATTCGTTTTCCTCGCGTCATAATGGAGGCATTGTGTTCCCGCCATCGCACGAGATCTCGTGCCGACTCGGTTGGGGAAAGATGAGGATGACGAGGACGACGAACGTGACGTATTGTCGTCGTGTTTCGATCGCTAACGCGGCTTTTCACGCGTTGTCACGTGCGTGGCATAAACGCGAAAGTCTCTTCTTGCCTTTCTCTTGCGTCCTCGTCGAAAAATTTGCCTCGAGCCTTTACCGACGCATATTTCTCTCCTTCCCCTCCCCGCAATAAATTATAGCACGGCGAATAAACGGTGAACTTCCTCGCACCGGCACGCCCGACCTGTTCGACGCCCCGCGTACCAAAAGTTTTCCGAGTGATTCGTTTTCCATTTAGAGGCAGGTACCTCCGTCTTTAGAATCTCTTTCCCGCTTCCCAGATTGGATTTTCCTCTCTCCGGACTGCGCGAGACGCGAATCGCGTTTGATTTAATCCGAGGATTTGTCGCCTGCCCGACAGACGTAAGGAACGGTCCGCTTATGAAGTTTAATAGTCTTCGGAAACAGTCGCGCAAGCTCGCGTCTGCACTCGCGTTGGATTTACTCTCCGTAAAAGGAATAAGGAATAATCTTGCTGTTCTTTCGCGAGACACCAATACAGACTATCCCGCGATAAACGTAAGCAATTTTCACGGCGGATTCTGCGGATTCAAATCGACGGATCTATTTTCAATTTGTCCAGTCACCAAAATTATCGGCTTTTTGAAAAATTATTTTGCGGAGCCGAAATTTCGCGAGAAACAATTTCGAGGGTGCTAATCGCCTTAATGTGACTATCTAGATGAAGAGACATTACGGAGAATTAATAATTAATTCATGTTAAACTCTTGGCGTTATCGGGACCAGGCGTTTTGACCTTCCTAGAAACTTCCAAACTTTTCAAATGCAAGAGATATATAATATAGATATCTTTTTATCTGCAGCAAAGTTTACTCTTAATTCCGGACCCAGAAAGGTACATAATGGGTACATACGTAGACCGAATTTTTTTTTATATATGCACTCGCGATGTAAAGCGTTTGTAGAATACAGTCGTCTGAGAAGCGTGTAGCCGAGCAGTTGATGATTCTCTTGAAACACTCCGCTCGGTTATTAGTTTCGCGTACGCCGCGAGCGACGCATACCGGATGTATCGACGTTTCGGGAGTCGACGTGAAGTGCCAGTGGATGACTATCCGGATGCAGCCAACTCCAACACGAAACGTTCCACCGCAATGCAAATTAGCTCGGGCTGCTTGTCTATGGAAACGTCGAACTATCCTCGCCGCAGCAGCCGCTCCGACGTCTCGCTCATTTGTCTGCGACCACTTCGCAAATGCGCATTCAGTAGTAGTATGCGAGAAAGGCCAAACCGGAGCTCAAACTCCACCTTTACATATTTCGCCGTAATAATTGGCATGAATATTGCAATGCGAGTCATTGCAGAAATATCTATTTGTTAGAACGTTAAGTAATTATGCTGTCAAAATGTTCAGATATTATATGTATATTTAATGAAACTTAAACCTAAATAAGAATCAGTGTATTATTCACTGATTTGCAGTGCTATACTTATAACTGTGATTATTAGTGAGTATTCACTGTTTCTCAGCGATTTTGATTAAGAGGAAAGTACTTTCACTAATCAGAATCAGTGTATTATCACTGAAAGACAGTGCATATATCACATTGATATAGTTATAAGTATAGCACTGAAATCAGTGAAATTTCAATGATTTCGATTTAGAGAGTAGAAAAATGAAGAATAACGTAGTTGATTTTTCGATTTTATCTCGATTTTTTTACTTTTGATCGCTTAGGACAACACTGTCGTTTTGCATTTAACGTTTATGCAATTCCGTAGTGGATTTTGTAACGTGTAATTTATATCGTAATTATCGGGCCGGGAAGTTCAAGCATAATGCAAATTCTTTTATGACGCTGACGCTGACTATCGTCGACGGAAACACTGAACCGCGCTGCATCGCAGCATCCATGTTATGACACCATTATTATTTTTTCTCTTTTTATTCTTTTTTTGCACCTCGAGCGCAACGTTTTTATTTTTCCATAGTTTGCCCCGTTTAATGAATACATGTCCATTATATCATTTTGCAAAATTTTAAAAGAGTAAAGTGCATTTAATAAACAATATATTGCATTATCTTTGAAAGAACATTTAATTATATTATACTAATTTGTTGTGACTATAGCAAAATAGGTTTTTAACAAATAATATAGCAAATAATGATATTAATTATTATAATAATATTAATTCATTACACATATAGGAATTTTATCAAAAAAGATCTAAATTATTTAATTATTCTTTATTCCATTTATATTGGAGTGTTTTCTCTTGCGTGCGGTTAGTGCATTCTTCCTGTATTTTTAAGTTTAAATTATAAAACACCAGGATATTTAGTGAAGGTGAAAATTTGCCAAAAGTATTCGTTTCTGCGTTCACAGAAAGTACCTTCCGTTTTGCATTACGGTGCACTTTCTCTCTCTGTTAACCGCTGTCTTAAGCAGCTTTCGTTTTCCTCTTTATTCTCATTCATATTTCTCTTCGGTCATTGTACTTAATTTCGTATTTGTTGCGCGATTATTCTTTGTTGCATCTCTGACAATATTATCTAACAACTCAGATATTATTTGCAGTTATATACATTTAATCGCATATATTTTCTCTACTCACAGAAAGAATACAAATAGTATTTATTTATCTGAATATTATTTGTAAAGTCATTGTTTGCTAAACAATTTCGAAAATAAAATTTTTTTATATAGTTATTTTCTCTTTTTATCTCAAAATGTACATTTTAATACATATACTGATTGAAATAACCTTCACATGTACATTTATAATGAGATGAATCAGTTATTACTCTCCTTTATTCGTGAGATATTATCTTTTTCCAATAGGATAATACACGATATCACTGTACGGAATATTCGATACTATCGATAAGCGCCTAAATTTTTCATATGTAAGCCGGTAGAGATGATAGCTCTTTCTGCACTGGTATAAGCTTGCAAAAGATAGCCGAATAGTGATAACAATGCTTTCGCTCACTACTCTTTTGCCGCGTCCTGAAATCCCTTTTCAAGTAAAGCAAAAGTAATCATCTTGGATTTTTCATTAAGTAAAAGCGCGAAACTAAACTCGTGAAATCTAAAATCAACTTTTACCTCTTTTTAAGATGAAAGTTTAAACTGAACAAGCTATAAATTTCGTGTATAGTTTATTAAATCTAGTTTATAAATTTTTAATGTGATTTGTGTCAAACAGGGTATAACTGAAGTCACTCGCATTATTCTCTAATTCGTTTTTTAAAGCAATCTGACATAAGATATTAGCACTCGACAGGATATCTCTTTACATAACAACAGTTGAAAAGTATCGCCGCCATTTGGAACTTCATCGCCGCCGTACGCTTGAAAAATTAATCCAGCGAAAACGCAATTTGACAACGTCCCTGTTTTAACCCCCCGTAAAACGAAAGTTTGCGTACTTTGTCCCGGCGAACTTAAGCAAAGTCGCAATAAGTCGCGAACGCGCGAGGTAAAGTGGCGCACCGGCATTCCGTGAAGTCATGAAAGAAGTAATTGTTCTTGCTCCGCATAAGAGAGCATGACGAAAAATATCTTAACGTTCGCACAAATGAATGGTGCAACATAATTTTCTTTAATCATCATTTCTGTGCTCTTAATGGTTTCCTTAAGTCTTACTCTCATTTTTACGAGAACTAACGTTTTTCTTCTCGAAAACTCGTACTATGTATGTACTATGTAAACATAAATGCGTAATCGGTGACAGCCTAAAGTTTCTAATTTGCTATTTTTATTCAATTTTATATAACATGATAAATGAAAACCCGCGCATTGACAAAGATTGCTGGAATAACGCAATTTTCGCGGACTCGAGGTTGATTTACCACAGTTTCTGCGAGTGACGAACGACGCACGTGGGAACGGAACGAGAACTTTCTTTAAAAATCCGGGGATCTGTGTTTCGTACACGACACTCCAGAGAGAATCCACTTGCGGCCGGAATAAATCCAACGCGTGAGATATATTCGGTAATAATCGGCGTGTACATAAATCATCTACATTCAGGCCGAGATCACCATTATGAAGGAAGTTGTAATCCCCGTCTTCTGCGTTTCCTTTGCATTCTCTCTCGTCAAAATATTTTAGTCTCTTTATTTTCTTTTAATTTATATTTTTTAAACGATTCTAAAGAAATAAAACAATTTAGAAATAAACGTAATTAGAAAGTAAAAATTCTCTTATTTTATTAAAATAAAACGTAGATGTATGCGTAGAAGAAAATGTTAGAAGATGATAAAATTTTAGAGTTTATAACATGATTATTTATACAAAATCTAGTAGCGTTATGTTGTGCATAAAACAGAAGATCCAGCAGCCATTAATCGGCATTATCCCCGGATATTAGAGCAACGCAAATGAGCATAAGTTCTGATACACTTGTTGATTAAACTTGTATTTAAGCTGATTAACGTTCGGCAGAGTTACGCTTCGGTATGAGAGATATATCGAATAGTCACATTACGTCACTACATATGTGTAAATTCGAAAGCAGAGTGTGTTTAATGTCACAGGATTGCGGATAATGCATTTCAGATAATTTCTCTCAAACTTTAAAAAATTGATATATAAAATTAATTATATATATATAATATTAATGTACAATATTAATATAAAATATAAATATATCTGAAATTACATATTTTATATTTATATATAATTTTATTATTTATATTTTATGTATATAATTATAATAAATTTTTTTTATCTCACAGAATATCTCATTTATTTACGTAAAATATTATCGAAAATAAAGGATGCAAGTAGAAAATGCTGTGACCATATGCGGATATAAACTACTAATTTATTTGCATATCGGTGATTCGTGGATCTCATAGCATAAACAATCTTGCTTATGCCACGCATTTTGGTTCCGCAGTGAAATCATATCTCCATTATGCGAATATAAACTACTAATTTATTCGACGCGCAAAAAATTTTACATATATATCTATAATATCGCGGATTTCATAACACAATCTCATTTGTGGCACGCATTTGGTTTCACAGAGAAGTCGTATCTTTATTATGCATATCCTTTCGCATTCGTCGTCGAGAGAGATCTCGTGTTCTCAATATGCTTAGATCGATGGCAATGCTTTTGTTCTCTGTACATCTTCGAATGGTTACGCGTCAATACACTTGCATTCACTCGGTGTCCATTCAGTATTATTCCAAAAATATTCATGCAGCTCGCTCTCGCGATGGATAAATCATTATTCCATCACCCAAATAGACGACGTCCGGCCGCCGCCGGCGTTTGATCGAAAATCCGCGGCGGTTCGTCGCGATTCAGGAACTCCCGAACACAGTCCATTACCTTTATTAGCGCGAAATTGCGTTCGCGCATGAATCTCATAGCTGTATATTAAAGTTTTTTTCAAAAACGACAGGGATTTCAATTGGTCATAGCAAAGTTTCGTTTCTCGTTGTATCTTTAAATACCGGTAAATTCCTTTGATGTTAGTTTAATCTGTATTGTAGTGGACTATAAATTTTGTATGTCAACACACGGAAAGAACGATTTTGCTGAGGGAGCTAAAATTTTGCTGGATACAAATTAGAAAATAATTTTGTTAGACCATTAAAATAATTTTATTAAAACTTCAAAAATAATGAGCAATGCTGCAAAAAATTTTGATAGTTTAGCAACTAGTTTGAGCGTTTTACATAATTATTTTGAAAATTCAACAAAATTATTTTTGTGATCTGTATCCAGCTAAAATTTTAGATCTTTCATCAAAATCGTTCTTTCCGTGTATGAAAGGAATGTAATGCAATATTATAAAAATAAAAATCAAACTTTACTAGTAATTGTTCATTGATGGCGCTTTCTAATTATTTAATAGAAAGATTAGTTAATTGCAAAATTATGTCAAACATTGTCTTATTTATTTCCTTCAAAATTAATTATTTTCTCTGTGCATTGTAGACGAATAAATAGTTTATATCCGTTTGGTCAACCACAGTGTTTCTAACATTTTATTTTCGATGATGTTTTAAATATGCATAAATAAGATCTTTTTTGTTCATATATTTATACATTATAAATGAAATATTTTTAAATAAATTTAATATTGATTAAAATATTTTTTATAAATCCCTAAACAAACTCTAATTAGCACAATAATTAATTTTGCTTGTATATTCTGTTACATAAAAATAATGGAAAATTGAATTTCAACTAATGTTTTATCGAAAAACGAAGCGCAATTGAAATTAATTTTATATTAGATGCCAAAGTAGAAACTATCAGAAATAAAGTAGATGCATTAATATGACTTTGATTGCGGGTATTTAATTACTAGGTAATATTTAATTACCACAATCGATTATCGAACTCGAAATAAATTCTAACATCCCTATATGATCCGTACTTCGAATCTCCTAAATATGCCAACTATTTCTCATGCCCGACGGCATGATCGTCGCGCATAATCATTCCGGGCGGTGCACAATGAGCGGACAAAACGCCGAAGAATCCCTCGCGCTCGAGTTATTTTTATTACGATCGATTCATTGCTTTCTCCTCCCTCCCCTCTCTCTCGTGCCTTTCCTTTACCATGGTTGCCCATCCATTTCTCTTACCCCTTTCCCTCTCATACGGCGGCAATACGGTCGGCATTCATCGCCGTATGCAGCCGGCGGGCGCCGACGGTATGCACCGCCATTGCATCGTGCGAGCCGATCTTAAGGTAACCAGACTTACGTGCATTCCTGCTCGCACCTCCCGTACCCTTCCCTCCCCGTCCTCTCTCCCTCCCGGCGCATTCAACGGCTGGAATTCCGCGCAATTTCCCCCGTTATAAACGTGCACGCGCGGCGAGGATGCTCGCGGCGCCAACAACGAAATATTGACATTGCCGGCGCGGCGCGGATGCGGACGCATCGGCGGAAAATGCACTCGTTTGAACGTCGTAGACATGAGGGGAATGGTGCCGGTGATGAAGGGAGACGAGGGAGAAGCTGGCGAGCGCGAAGAGAGAGAGACTGCGAAGTATTTTCGCGCGATGCATTTTTCCACAGAGTCACGCGTGGACGCGGTCGACATGCTTACGGACGCGGAAAACGGTGCACCTTCATGATATACATACATACATGTCTCCCCGAGCGCRACTGCGGAAAAAATGTGAGTAATCGCGACCGCAGTGAATATCCGACCCGAGGGAAAAAATGATTGGACGCGACGCTCTCATTTACCGCGTTTCCGTCCGCTAAGTTTCTAAATTGCGTCGCGCGATGCGAAAAGATACGGGTGCATCCGGATTGTTTGGATGCTGCCCTAAACGCGCGCGACAAATAAAAGCAGATATTAATACGAAACTTGAATCATAAATCACCGAAGCGTATTTTTGATCAGAAAGACACAATCGCCTCTTTTTTTTCGCGAGAAATTTTAATTGTGAAAAATATTATCGATATTATTTAACGTAGAAATCTAAATCGTTCCGAGAGGCAAAGTTTCAGAGATGCAACGATAATTAATGAAACCTTGCATGTTAATGAAAGCTATGTAATGCTTTTGTATAGATTGCTGATAAACCGCATCGCAGTATAACCTATGTGAATTTTAATGAAGAGGATAAATTGTTCGTATCTCCAGAACAACTTATTTACGAAGGCAAATGAAACAGCCGAAGAACGGTGTAAAATAAATTTTGCTTATCGCAAAAAATATTACGCAAGCAAAATGTGCATCGGGAATCTCTACATTCCGCGTATTGTTTACCGAGGAAATTAAAATTTTCCAATAACGAAGTGTTCTCCATGTTGCCCGCTTTGATTAACCCCCATAATACGGGATATCAAGTACGTGGGATGATCGGTGAAACGAGAAAGTGAAGTGACCCGTTAGTCATTTCGAGAAAGATAACTGAAAACTCTTCGCGCCGAAGAGCTTTTGAAGAATCGACTTTCCACCGTATAGACCCATTAAATTCCTACGGGGTTTGATTAACGTTCATTTAACGTCGAAGCATTCATCATCGGCGCACCTGAATCCAACTCCGACGTGTTCTATCGACTGTACAACCACTGACAGGAAATTAATTCATTATGATGTTTCACTCTTTCTCTTTCTCTCTCCCTCTCTCTCTTCCCTTTCATCCCCTCCTCTCTCTTTTTCTCTCTGCATCTGTCTGTTTCTCTTCTACATTGCATTATATAATTTCTTTGATTATTCGTAAATATGTATCGCGAGCAATTAACGAAATTTCGCGATGTTAATTACGATTAATATGACGCACGTATAATTTCGCGCGATTGGCCGTTGCGTTTGTAATGTACTATATTCGATAACAAACATGTTTCTCGTATCTATAATTCTCTGAAATGAAAATTTTGCCCAACAATGCGTTCTATGAGAGCGATGCATTTTAAAAATATTAATTTTATTTCGAAAATCAAATACTTTTGTACGGAATGCAATTAATTAATGCCCGTTAAAATAAAAAATGGTCATTCTATATTTCTGATATTTTTTTTTTACGTAAATTATACGGCTGCAACGAAGATGCTGCGTAATAATTCTATTCCGTGAATGCAGAATGAACATGTATGTATTTACAGCTTTTACAGATTGTTGCATTTTTCCGGCTGTTAATCTGAATAACAAGTTATTGACTGTATTTATATTTTGCCACGTGCAAATATGTGCTATTTATTTATTAAATATGACGGACAGCTGCATTAAGAGAGAAAAAAAGAGAAAAGGAGAAACAATATACAATATTTTCATTTCATGTTCATTTACTTTGTATGCGGAGCTTTAATTATTAGTTTATTATTAAAATATTTATTAATGCAATAATATAAGAGATTAGAGATATATAAGCAGTAATATAAGAAGACTCTGCTTCTTACGACTTATGTTGAAAACAGCACAAATAATTCATAATATCAATTTTACTTTAATATTACTAATGAACGAGTCAAATTATTAATAAATAAAAACTCGTGATCAAGTTTCTATTTCTTCGTAATCTCAATAGAAAATGCAACGCTGCGACGGATTAATAGGGAGAAAGAGGAAGATAAATCAGAGTGCCTATTTAAAAGCTCTTTAAATAAATTTTCGAAGCTTCATCCTCGGGGATACGATGAGAGGCACGAGCGCGTGTAACAACGATCGTCAACGGAATTCACTCGAGAGGCGTTAATCTTTTTTTTTTTAGCGGAGCATCCACCGTTTTAAGCCACCGAGTGCGCTAGCGGGCACGCTCTCGCCGTCCAGCGGTTACGCTCGAATTTTCACGAGTATCGATTCTCACTCGCACCGATACTCCTCGTTTTTGCGTTCCAGCGCGTCGAGCGAGGTCCTGCTGCTGATCGTTCGTTTTACACAGGATCGCTTAAACAGAGACGGCACCTTTATTACGAGAGGTCTAGTCTAACGAATTATTTTCTCCGAAGCTACTATTGTTTCTCGCGACGCAATTTTTATAGCCGGCCGCTTCCGCGCGCGAGACTCGCCCGCGCACTTTTCCATTAAAGAAATTTCCATATTAATGGAAGCTCAACGGAGATGACAGGCGCGAATACAGGAGAGAGAATGAGAAAGCGGCTCGAGTCGATGAAAAATGCGTCACAGTGAGTGTTTCGTGGAGTTCTCGTCGCATTTTAGAGGAGGGTACTTTGAAAATTTTCCCTCTGCCGTTTCCGAATTTGCAAATACCTGTCTCATTTTTAATGAAATATACACGCACTAATGTAGAATTAATTTAATATAATATATTAATAATATAATATATAATATATTAATTGTTTAATATAATATGTTAATTGTAATTATCAAATACATAGCGTTTTAATTTATATTATTTATAATAGAATTACTTGTGCAGTAATTCTATTTCATTTAATTTATTCTATTAATTTAATATTTTTTATATAAAATCATATGAAATATAATTAATTATTCCGTTTCCGCTTACTGCTGATTGTATTTTCTACGAAGAGAAATTTTTTGTTTCATATATAATTTCGCGCCGAAATTATATATACAGAAAGTACTTTGCTGAAGTATCTAAAAATTTAGCTAGATACACATCTGAAAATAATTTTGTTGGACTATCAAAATATTTATATAGGACGCTCAAGTATAATAAACGCAATGCTGCAAAAAGTTTCTGTATTCCAAGCAACGAGCTTGAGCGTTCTAATTATTTGGTCTAACAAAATGATTTTTATCTGTATCTAATTAAATTTTTAGATACCTCAGCAAAACTTTCTTTTCATGTAACAGGCTGCAAAACGTTCTCCCGCTGACTTTGTTGCTGTTTCTGTCTGCAGGCGAGAAGCACCATATGCTGCCCACTGGAGAACTGCTCATCTTCTCGGTGACTCCCACCGATGCTCATTCGACCTACCGATGCCGCACTGTACACCATGTCACTGGTGATACCGTGGAAAGTTCCTCGTACGCCAGGCTCGTGGTTACCGGTAAGTCCTCGCAGGTCCATAAGTCCGTCAGCTCGAATCTCTTCGAGTGGAAGTCCGGAAATCCTCTCTCGATACTCGAAGCGAGCTCCGAAATTGCCACGAAGTTGAGGAAAGGAAAATTGGGAGTTAACGATAAGCACGTAAAAAGCTGTCTGAATAATAGTAAGGCATTGTGCAGTAATTAACACGCCGAATGATCCAATGGTAGCAATTTTCAGGAATACTCCAACAAGCGATTAAAATAAATTCCAATGTTGATCTCAATCTTTCTTTCTATTTTCACACAGCTTAACTGCGCTATTCATTTTTAAATAAGATTTTATATCTACAGAACGCGTAATGGTTTTTTATACAAAATTTAATATTTTTTAATACTTTTTCTCTCTATTAATCTCAATATAAATCAAATATTTTTTTCTCTCAAAAGAATGTGAACGCACATCTTTTACGGCGCTCATGGCCCATGCATAAACATTCTCTCGGCGATCTCTTACATCTCGCTAATCCCTTATGCCCGTTACGTTTCACGTGTTCGGGGCAAAACGTTCTGGCGGCATAATTGTGATCCGCTCTGTACGTGAGCGGCCGTTCATCTGCAGCATTTCTCGGGGATGCCCAGCCGCGGAATATCCTCGCGTTTTATGCATCTACTTAACTAAACACGTTTATACACGGCTCTCTCACGCTTGCCCTTCCGCACACAACGAATCGTGATGCATTGTTGCGCATTTCCCGCACATCGCCGACCTCCAGTAGTTCAACCTCCTCTTCGGCCTCCGGTCGCACGTGGCGCTTTCTTCATGAATAAATCATGAGTGTCCGAAATGCTAATGGCCGAAATGTTCGCCGACGATATTTCTACCGAGCCAAATGCACCGACATCGTCGAAAATATGCTCGGTATTTGAAAAGATAACGGCAGATCACACCTGCTACGTCGCATACGAACAGATTCGAGAAAATCACCTAATTTCTCCAAATTTGCTAGATTTCTTTCACGGAAAAATTGATTTTAATTAATGCAAAAGTCTCATTTGGTTGAACCATATCTCTTCAATATCGCAACTTTTTAATATTTAACTCGCCTTTGCAATTTTTCGCAAAATGAAAAGATCATTAAGATTTTCGAGTCACTATTTATACGAATATCTTAATTAAATATTAACACGGAAAGATTTTGCTTTAGCAGCGTTCTGATTAATTTACGATAGGAGTGACTCGTTGTCGCTTCTTTATTCAGTCCAAGTCACTGCGTTTATAGAAACCGTTCGGAGTGGCGGCACAAAGAGTGTCTGACGATCTCGTCACTAATTTCAATCGGCGGTACGGACGATCTCGTCATCGAGAACTCGATAGTTTCACCGGCGCACTTCACTCGGTGCGCCGTAGAGATGTTGACTGATAAAGCATAAAATGGGTCGAACGCGGATGAGAACTACGGAACAATAGGAGACTAATGATGAGAGTGCACCGTCTTGTCTATTTCGGTCGCACACGCTGAAGCCAATAAGATGGCGAAGGGAGCGTCAGACGAGTATATTGTTCGCTTCCTATCGACATCACTCGCTGTTAAATTAATGCTTTGTGCGTTCGGGAAGTTGAGAGGTATCACGGAGTGAGTTGTAGAAAATTCCGGAGACGCACAAAGTGTCGCTACACCAATCCTCTTTCATTGAGCATACTTAAGGATCCTCCAGTTATTTCATTGTGATTTTATAAAATACGAAATTGGCGTGTCGCTGATTAAAAAGCGAAATTAATAAGTTAACAATTACTCAGAAAGATAGATATTTATTATTATCATATATACATTATTAATACAGAACGATTAAGCGATTAAGAGCGAATACTTTCTATGTCTTTCAAAGAAAATAAGTTTTCTGCGGGCATGTAAAAGCTGTCGCTGAAAAATTGATGACGAATCGACGCGGTTCGCGACAAAAGAGCCTTAGCGCCGCTTTGTCGAGTCAGTGTCTTGTTTTCGCGATTCAGTATCCTCCCGCCTCTTTTTGCTATCACCTACGCCATTATCCACCCCCGTATTTTTCGTGACCTCTCGCCACTTCCCCTTCCCTTCATTGCTCTTCGTGCCAGCGACACATCGGAGTTATAACAGTTCGCCGTCGCATTTTAGAAAAGCGCGGCCTTTTAGGCGAGGCGGTGGCATCCATTAAAAAAAAAAGCTGGGTGCAGCTGTGCGAATCGCGGACCATTTAGAAATTTTTAAGGCCACGCGGAAAGCGTCGCCAAATACGTCGTCGATCAGGCGACGTGATATCGATATCTCACTGCAATTTTTAAGCTTACCTTGCTTTTAAGAGTCGATGTTTCTGTCGCGAAGGAAAATTAGTCCACGAGGATATTTGAGAATGTTTGCGAGACAATTGTTTGTCAAACGGATGGATGGAATTTAATATCCAGTCTTTGGCAACATCCGATACTTTACAATGCTTAGTAGCTTCCGTTTGGCTTTTTCGCTAACGGTTAAAGTGATCCAAGGCAGGAATATTTACCTTCGTTACGTCAAAGAAAAATCTTCGCACGCGAATTTTTAAGGCATGTCTGTTTGCAAAAATTAAATAAGAGAACTTAAAAATTTATTTAAAATTTGTTTCATAGATTTTAGGAAATTAAAAAATATAAAAGGTCTTTTTTTTTCTCTCTATTGATACACTTCGATTATTAAAAGCAGAATTTTATTATCAATTTTACGTTAATTTCCAGTTAACAAGATAATTTGACACATAGCCAACCGAGAAGAATGCGTAACATCTAATTTAACACGACTTACGAAAATTTAGTTCGAAAAAAGATACCATTTGGCACCCGGACATACATTAATTAAGATCGCTGGAATTTCTCCAACGCTCTCAATTTGGCTTTCAGACCAAAAGCTTCCAAATCAAAAAACCCTACCAAACTTTTTTCCGTACTGAAATGCATCGCAAAGATTGCTAGAGAAAGAAAGAGAGAGAGAGAGAGAGAGAGAGAGAGAGAGAGAGAGAGAGAGAGAAGACTCACGGAAAACACTAAAAGTTAAATTTACGACAAATTCTCATTAAGCGGACGAAGCGCGTGATCTCGTAATTCGTAACGAGAAAGCGCACTGGAAGGTATCTAACTATCGACGATAATGTCAGGGCCGAAAGTTCGTCGGTGAGATAGAGCGTCATATCGAGATAGTCGACGGCTCCTTTATGGCCGCGATTCGCATCGCAGTGGAACAAGTCGAGGACAGGTCGGGCGGCCCTGTTAAACCGAGCGTTAAATTAGTTCGACGGCCGAATAGTTCCCGGTGAGTTTAGCATCTTCGCCGCCTTCGTCGGCGAGGTGATTTCGTTCTCTCGAGGGTGTCTTTTTGCGTCGATAGAGAGAAAGAGAAAGAGACGGTGAGGAGATGGTGAGAGAGAAAACGAGAGAGAACTTGGTTCTATGCCGCGCGCTGCGACGCCGAATCGACGCTTTACTCCAACTTCGGGATGGGAGACACCAGCCAAAATCCCGTGTGCAATTCACATTGCGGTCCCGAACAGCGGTCCGCCGCCGTGAAACTTGCGCGATTTCCTTTTATTTATGACTCGACTCCGTGCGGAATATTCGGAAAAATTTTGCGTACCAAGTAAACGCGTCGTGAACAGACGACGAGCATAGATTCCACGCGATAAACAATGTCAGGATCAACTTATTCAAGCTTGATTTGAGAGAAAAGCATAAGAATTTATCAGATTTTGCAATAATATAGTGAAAATATACACGTATAAAGTAATCAAATAAATGAGAAAAGCTAGTAATATAAAATATAATTCGTATCCCTCTTAAAGAAAAGAAAAAAATGATTATATATATAGTTTCTCTCTATCGATAAAAATATTTTAATTAATATCTGTACATTATATTTTAACGTGTTCGCTTTAACGTATTCTCGCAATTCTGGGCAATAAAAAACGGTACGTATAAAAAAATGGTGTAATGATAGAAAGAAAGAGGAAGAGAGAGATACAGATTTATAGATTTTATATACATAGTAGATTTTTCTACTTTTTTTTAATACAATTTTGTTCATCGATTGAAGTCCAATATAGTTAGTTGCAAATTTTATTTTGACATTTACAATTTTACAATGAATTCTAAATAAATTATCGTTTTGACAAAAATCAAATATTCAATTAATCTCGATTGAATGCATTCAATTAGTATTAAAACTAGATTCAAAAACTAGAATCGATAATTCTATGGGACTTTAAATTCATCGTTATTAAACTGTAAATTTATGTATTTTGTATATTTCTGTGTATTGTACTCTTTTGATTATTTGTTTACTATGTAACATGTTTAACATTTGTTCGTAGCAAATTTCGAATCAGTACAACTGATTTAGACAATAAGTTTAAACTGGATTATCTAATACAAAATATGAATGAATAATTATATAATTAAACTTAATTTGATCGAAATCTTTATTAACATTTGAAAACAGCTTAAAAATATATCGCGGCATCTTGTAGCGATGAAAGTAGCAATGTTGCGCACATCATTCTTTTGCAAACTTGTTTGATGTTCAAATAGCTGAAAAATATCTTTCTGAAGTTTTAATTAAATTTTTCTCCTTGAGTCCGCATATAATCCGACCGAGTTAAGCGCCATTCAAAGAAATCTTCATTACGTTTTACAGTAGGACGCTTTCTTGAACGCTTTGCCCCTTTTTTACAACTCGCCATCGCCGCGTTTTACAAACACGGCGTGGACGGGGTATCGCTTCGCTCCGGCGTCCGTCTGTCTGCTTGTCTGTCTATCTGCCAGCGCGAATTCCGCCGAGTCGCGACTTCCTAACTTCCGGCTAATTAAACTTTCGCTGCTCGATATTAAATTCTGCCGATGTTGCTCTCGAAACGCGATGAATCGAGAGCGCCGTCTTTGCTTCGCTAGCTCGTGCCCTCCTCCCTCTCTCCCTTCGATCCGCGTTTCTCTCTGCGGAAACGCATTTGAAAATTTACCCTCGCTTTGCCCTCCCGCGTCCTCCGTTTCCCCTAAGTCGTCCTCGAACTCGCGGAAATCCGCGGAACAACTTGGAGGATGGGCTTTTATTGGACCTCCGCGACTTCTCGTCGGTCAATGGCGGCGGGGTTGGCGAGGAAGGATAAAGCGAAGAGGGCGAGAGGAAGAAGAACGGAGGTCGCCTTATTGGCGGGGATGGTGGAAGAAACATGGCGAAAACGCTAAGTGCAATCCGCAGAGCCGCCGCTGTGTGCAGCAACGTCGACAAGAAACAATGCAGCCGTCACAGCATCTTATCGAACTACCGCCAACCGTCCAACCCTGGTATCTTTCGTAGATCTTCACGTTGGCATACCGAAGCCAGTAGTTTCCAGCAGTGCGATTATAAGATATAAGGAATCTCGTACGACGTGCTGCCATCACATCGCAATAAAGTTCTCTCGTTAAATCATGACGGAATCTCGAATTTCACCATTGTACGAAGTCGAAAATTTTTATTTTTCATGTATTACTCATGGCGTCTTTATCTATTTATAAAAAGTTTGATCAAATGTTCAATTATGAATGTATATACTAAGGGACGTGGGAAAGTCTCTAGTGAAATGATTTATTCGGAAAAGGGAAAATTCGGCGTTCGCTGCCTGTCACTTATTTAAGGGCATAAGCGAAGATCGCGAAAGATTTGAGACAGACAGAGAGAGAGAGAGAGAGAGAGAGAGAGAGAGAGAGAGAGAGAGAGAGAGAGAGAAAGAGAGAGCGTTTTCGTGAGCTTACGTATTCTGTCTTTTCTTCTCTTATTTACCTTTGCGTATTACACGCGCGTGCGACGATGTCGCAAAGCCGGCATAATTCAATGCAAACAGCAAGAGGTAGAAATACAACGTTCGAAAATACAACGCCGCGTGCGACGCTGAAGAGCGAAAGTATACGCGCGAGCAAACTCCATAAACGGCGACAATTATTTTCGCAAACAACACAAGGCGCGGACTTGTGCATAGAAATAAAGGATGTAATTCTGGAAACGCTTGTTAAATCTGGTGCGTACTTTGCTTACACGTGAGGGAGGATTGACGTTCCTTCTTTATTTAACTGTGATTTACTTTAGCTTATTCTATTCTCTTTTACTTTTTATACATTGGATTTATTCCGATCGTTCGTTTACTCAGACGTTTTCGCTAATTTGTCACTGACTGTGTAACACACTCCGATAATTTTTCTGCTCAATCCTGTAATGGACTATGGGATGAACTCTCTCTCTCCCAGAATCACCGATAAAGTATTCTGCATTAGCGAAACAGGTTTCGAGCGGCGTAAAATACGTTAAAATACATCAGTTTTTTAGCGTAACGTCCCGCCGTATCGTGTGCCGTATAATGGCGCCGCGGGGGCCAAAGTCATAATTAAGTTTCTCTTTTTGTGTCAGGGCAAGTTACTCGTTTCTGCTCTTTCGCGTAATATATGTCTAGAAATGAATTATCGGGTCATCCGGACGACCGGGCGCAATTTAATGCAAAGACAGCGCTATCACACTGTCTCGCGGCCAACCAATTGCGGGATAAAGATAATAATTTAATCAAGTAAGTATTATTTAACGAGAGGTATTATTTCCCTCGCCGCGAGCCGATGATTAAAATTATTCGGTCGCTTTTACACGGAAAATCCACTAGATTCTAGCTCGAAAGGAATCCGAAACACTCGCCGATAAATTATTACTCTGACATCGATTTCGATAAAATAATTTACGTGTGACGTAACGCGTGCAAAATGGCTTTGTCAGCGTTCGGTCGTGCGAATTTTGAACGAATGACATTTTTTTGCGACTATAAATTGTTAATGAAACGGTATTTTCACTGCAAATATGCGTTAAAATATGCAAGCATAGTGCAGCGACAAAAAAGACATTATCGATCCGACAATTTGAAAGGTTCGATATGCCGCAAATATTATTTTCGCTCAAAATATTTTTGTACCCGATATATTTCATGAAATCTTTTTTTATATAAATGAAAATTTGAACAGTTTATAGTATAGGAATCTTCGATATGAATGTAGCCACGGGAATATTAATTAGATCGACGTTTAATAAATGTTTCAAAGTTTCGCTTTTATCCGTAAAGAGAAGATGATAGTGCGAGACACGGTCTTTCGGTAGATAACCAAATTTTGCAGAATACTTTGGTTTAAATTCGGTGGCTGAAAATGACTTCTCTCGGTCGTAGGTTAACTCGAGTTAACTCGAGTGGCTCTTATTCCAGGATATAAATTGCCGTTATTATCTTGAACAATATCGCGACGGCGACGCACGCCTCTGGACGCAAATTGCACGCGGCAGATATCGCGTCGTGACCTGAATTCCGAAGCAATCAGCGGATGACATTAAATTATATATGCGTATCGTGCGGACTGTGGAGGGACCGGGACTTTGGTAGCGTAATATGCTTGCCGATAATGCATGCGCGATTAATTCCATGAGTGTCCCTTATCTGCATGATTAAACTTGCCTTAAGCCAAAATTACTTTAAAGATAAAGTCTGAAACGTCGCCTGATGTTCCTTGGCACTTTCAAAATTCAAGTGTCACCTGAGATCATTTTATACTTTAATTGAATTTCTGATTACGATCTTTGTATTATTTCCAGCATCGTGTTTGATTTACAGAAAAATCTTCGTATTTTCTATCAGAGATTGTTAAAATCGCTTTGAGTAAATTTACAGTCTCATACGATTTTTATCCTCAAGGTGATGGGAAAGGAAAATCTTTCGCTTACAATTAGCCATAAAATGAAATTGGCGAGAAAACGAGCGCAAAACGATCGCGACGGAAAAGACGCCACGGTACGACAAGTACGTTTCATAATGCGCGATAAGAGAACCTTGCACGGTTAATTAGCGTCAACTTTATTACGGCAGGGTCGTTTGTTCGAAGCAAATACACGAGCACGGATTGGAGGGAGGAGGACTGCCAACGCCATTTGAATTTCGCTTTGACGACGATACACACGCGCCGGGTGTATATTTAATAGAGTCTTAATTGGAGTCACCGGCTCGAGAGCTGTAATTGGACATCGCATGCGACGAGAGAGAGAGAGAGAGAGAGAGAGAGAGAGAGAGAGAGAGAGAGAGAGAGAGAGAATATAGAATCTACTAACTGTTCTGTGGTTTCCACGTGCTGTTTCTCTCTCTCTCTCTCTCTCTCGCTTTTTCTCTCTCTTTTCTCTTTCTGTCTCTTTTTTATCCCACTCTTTTATCTACCGATCAAAAAGCGAGTTGTTTCTCCTCCAATCCGAAATGAGCGCAAAACTTAGTTTTTCGTTACATAATCAGTAAACAACTCCAAAGATTTTCAAACTTTTATTTTAATGTGATGCCATTTAATTCGCGAAATAATGTCCCTGGAGTGATATATATCCTAGATCTGATTTACAAGTTTATTTTCTGATCTTATTTTCGCGTACATGTTTAAAATATAGGATTATGATTTACTTCTAAAATTATTAGGAAAATTTGCATAAAGTGCCTCGTTATCTTTAGATATCATTGAAAAATATTGAAATAACATATATGTTATTCTGTTTAATTATATGCAAGGGAATATTATCGGGCATTATTGTTTTTGGGATTTAAAAAATTTTTGGTTGTGATTATTAAATTTCTACAGTTTCTCTGTCAAGCTCTTTTATTTCAATTACGAAAACATTAAATATATATATATATATATATATATATATATAATTTAATATACAATTATATTTTATAGTATCTACAATATTATTCTTAATCTTATTGGCGATTCTATTTAATCATCAAACTAAAATCATTCACAAGTAAACGCGTTGTATCGTTAATACAACGCGCAAATGACTTCGCGTTGTATCGTTAAAATTACTCGTGACTCGACGATATTTCTCTTCGACATGTACATATCGTAGGTGTATGATAGAGCGTGCCATTAATCGACATCTGTTGATGAACTCCGGTAATGGAGAGTCTGGGATAAAATTCGCTTTTAAAATTGCCGAATCATGTCGCAGTGGCATTCTTTTTGTCCTGCGTTAACGAGAATACTGACGTTGAAGTGTAAGGCGCGTATTGCACATCATATAATAAAAAGTTCTCGACATGTTGACGTATGCACCAGTTGATATGGTGTTTTGCTGTCATGCCATGTATGCCAAAAACGAAAGCGACCATTTTGCGCTTTTCTAATTTTCTATGTTGAGAATTTGCGCATTAAATATTTTCAGCGATCACGTCGAGAAATGTATCCTAAAAAAAAAGCATGGAAGAAATGCGAAACATGTTAATTACAAAAATAATATTTTTTATTCGTCTTACTTTTTTTAAAAGTATTTGCATGTTATTGTATTGTACAAGATGTACCGCGCACTATAAAGATATATTAAAGCAAAGGAAAATACTCTCCGCATTCGTTCTCGGCATTTTTGAGGATTTGTCAGTGAACTTTCATCGCCGGACGCGTGCAGCGCGTGTGCGAAAATGTAGTTATGATACTTGCAACAGCGCAACTCGAGGCCATATTTTTTTGTTTGCACAAGCTACAACGTCGGGACGACGATGACGACGACGTCGACGACGTCGGCGACGTTGACGTCGAGGAGCGTAGGGTGGGACGTAAATGGTGTAAAAACTTTTCGACGTGCATATGCACGAGACGACGGTGCACCGAACGAGGATATGAACAAGGGTGTGGTGGCGGTGACGTTGTGCAGGAATATGGCAACTGGAATTGCACAGTGCTATAGAGAGAACAGAAAGCGAGAGGAAGAGAGAGAGAGAAAGAGAGAGAGAGAGAGAGAGAGAGAGTGCAACATGAGAGAGAAAAGGACGTTGGATTGGAGAGGGTGTGTGCACCAAAGAGGACAAGAGGGAGTGACAGAGAGAAAGAGAGACAGGGGGTGCAAGATCGAGCGAGGCAAGTCGCGGGGGCAAGAGTGAGAGCGAGATAGAAGTATACTGCGACGATCAATACGCCATCAGCTTAAATTACAATAATAATGCCGGCCAGACAAAGCGCCATTATAAAATAGTGTGGCTGTAAAAGGCCGCGGCGTCGCGCTGTCCGAAATCGGTTCAGACTCTCCCCTTCTCCCGAACTCGAGGAAAGAAAGGAGGAAAGTAGAGAGGGAGAGAGCAACGCTTAATCGTTACTAAAAGGAGAAATAAAACGCTCGTTATTCGTCGAGCTGTACCACTTATCAACCCTCTCCATGTTCTCGCTAGGATGCCGAGAAATTGGACGCTCGTTTCGTCATTGCCGCTCTCCGGGACGACGGTAAATTTTAACCCCTTCGCGGCCAGACGGAATTGCCTCCGACGTTTTCATCGACGTGAAGGAACTCGGTTTATTGATTCTATTAGCCGCGATAAAACTGCACGCCCTGAAATTTACACGCGGATTTCACTGAATACGACGCACGCATGCCGTTACCACATGAAAGGGGGGGATTTACATTTATTCGCCAAATGTCTCCCTTTTCTCTGCATTTTCGAGGAAATGTGTTGGATTTCGGGATATCGACGGCTTTGTCTATTAAACCGCTCTTGCAATCGTCGAGGATGACAGCGAAGAGGGAAGTGAACGATGACATTTTCGACGCGTCATGGTTCATGGTTTTTCATTTTTAACTTCTTGTCGGCGCTAAAATTACAAACTCTTCGGTCGAAATAAACTTTTCAAAATTGTTCTCGCAGTATAAATAAATGCATAACTCAAACAGACGAATATCCAATCGGAAAACCGTTAAAAATTTCTAAAGCGGCAAAAAAGTATCGAATTTGAAATTTTCAGCGAAGTTTCGTTTCGCTGAAAAGTGCGGGACAATGTTCCGCGATTTTTACGTTATGTACATTAAAAAGTTAACGCGGGATCTGTCTGCTCAGCCAACTCTGCAGAGATTTCTTTTTTAACGACTTCCCGGGGAGGCACGTATATCGTGAAATATCCCGCGGAGAATCGTCTGGACCGAAATCAGCGGGAGGAACCTTTTCAGAGGCTTAAATTTCCGACCCTGTTATCCTCTAAGATAACGATAAACACCGCGTGAGCATGCTTGTTGGCTAACAATTTATTAATGCTCATGCAACAATGCATGAACCTATAATAATTTGCATACGTTGAATTTCGTTAGATAAATACACGCGCCAGTTAACATGCATTAATGCACACGGCTGATAATCGGATATTTCTGAAATTTTGCTGCATTATTAATGTGACCGCGTACATACGTCTGAATTGGTTTATCGCGTGTGCGTATGTCATCCATTTAAATATATTTGAATATTACAAAAAAGCGTGCTCTCTACTTTACGTTGCGAAAGCTTCGCAGTCACACGCAGCTGCACGATTGATATTACCGTAATTTGACGTTATCCTACCGTAAACATGAAAATAGTCAATTTGAATTAATTTACAAATTCAAATTAAATTAAGATGATGATATATATATATATATATATATATATATATATATAATTAATCCTTTGTTTCTCTCAGAATGGTATCGTACAGTCTCGCAATTTTTGAATGTGTTCTCACTATTATAATAGATAACAATGTAAAGTCCTAATTACACAGAAAATTAATTTTGAGTACTGAAGCTTGCTGGTTTTATTATTGTAGTAAATCAGTATATTATATAAGTATAAATATGTATTAGAGAATTACATCAAAAGCATAAGCAGAGATCTTTTCGGAAAAAAATATTTTTATAAAAATTCAAACAATAACACAGACTTGAAAAACAAATTAATTAATTAAAACAAAAAGAGCATAAAAACCTAGCTGGATGTTAATGCTAAATAATATTTATTTAAAAAAAGGATATAACAACAAATGACCTTAATTTTAAGTGTTCTTCAGTGTTAACAATTTAAAAATATTTTTATTGTATATGCAATATAAATCGAGGCAAGTGAGATACTCAAACTATCGCATTATGAAAATAAAAATAAAACTTTTCTAATTTTGAATTTTTCTTTTCTGTTTTAGAGCACCGCAACTCATCACCGCCGCGATTCAACGAGCGGGTGAATCCCGGACCGATCCGTACCGGCG
Source organism: Cephalotes varians (assembly GCA_037157785.1). Taxonomy (NCBI): domain Eukaryota; kingdom Metazoa; phylum Arthropoda; class Insecta; order Hymenoptera; family Formicidae; genus Cephalotes; species Cephalotes varians. The sequence goes on along the minus strand of JANQDE010000042.1, from coordinate 1,444,390 downwards.
AGACGATCGTGCTGTCGTGCATCTCGCAGGGTAATCCGCCACCGACGTATCTCTGGTTCCGCGAATCCGTGTCGGGCACGACAATGGTCTTCAACTCGGAGAGGGTACACGCACGTGCCGGCGTCCTGGTGCTGCAACCGGCCCGGGTCGAGGACGCCGGCAGATATGTCTGCCACGCGAACAATACCGCCGGTTCCGAGCGAGTCGAGCTGGAAGTCACTATCATAAGCAGTCTCTCTATCCATCTGGCGCCTCAACAGGTTCATTATTCGATCTTTTCTGTCTCTTTTTCTTTCAATCGGCACGACGACGCTTTCATGCGGACGACCCAATTCACGTACCCATTCGCGTGCGTCTTATCGTCTTTTCCATTTCGTTTTCTCTTCTCCTTTTTGCTGATGATAGAAATCGATAGCTTGACGTGGTTTTTATTTAAATCCTAGGACTTGATGACAATTATCTAACAATTTGACAATTAATTAACATTTAATTTTCATACAAACAATTTGAGTTTTAAATATTCCGGTTAGAACTTTTAGAAAAAGTACACGATTTCATGAGGTATTGCTTAGAACTATGAATTATACTTAAAATTTAAATCTACAAAGACATGATTGCTAATGAGTCTTTTCATTTATTGAATTTTTTCTTACATGCCTTTTCTATTCTCTTATACTCATAAATATAATTTTATTTATATTTTATATTTTCAAAATTATTTAGTGTTTATTAAAAAGTATCAAATATATATATATATATATATATATATATATATATATATATATATATGATATTATAATGAAAATATATCTTAACACTAAAAAATTATAAAACATTGAGCAAACTGAAAATGCGATTTTACACGGAATGTAAATTGACAGAAAAAGCCATGCCAAAGCGAGGAAAAGTTTTGTCATGACTTTTAATGCCTCGGAACGAAACATAAAAATTGGCTGATTTAACAGCAAAAATATTGCATTTACAGGAAGAGTTTCTAAACGTGCGCAGATTTCACTCTGTTTCACTTTATATATAATTATGCAACAAAATACAAATTGTAGTTTATATTAACAGGGATGCAAATTAATTCCAGTCGCTTTCGAAGCGTGAAATGGTACGCAAACACTCGTAACGAAACGACGTTTGAGCTTCGCTTTCCCAAATAATGTTCGAATCTAAGTTTCGATTGTTATAGCGCGCACCTTTGTTCGGCGTAATCGCCATAGAATATAGCCAGCTATTTCGATTCGAGCAAAGTTAAACTCAAGTTCATCCCGTTACTCCGAACGAGATGGTGGACTTTGAACAATCTGGATAATTGGGTCGAACATCAACGTTACATCACAGTTTCTCCATCCATCTTGCGCCAGTGTCAGTTTACATGTATTTCCTCTCTTCTAAGTTTCACAAACAAATGTAATCTCTCTTCTTCTTTTCTTCTTCTTTATATTACATTACGCAATCGCGTTTTGGTTGCGTCAAGCAAAAAGCCATTTCGTAACACCTTCAAGCATTTATGCGATCTGGTTTTGCAATAACTATTTATCATTTTGACTGTTGCAATAATCCGAAATAGACTTCTATTCTAGAATGAATCATGTCACACTACGAAGTGGATAAGAGCGAGGAGAATTATCGTCATATATTTTCGGGGCTCATGAATAAAATCCATTTTATCCCGCTGAAGCCTTAAACCTGGAGAAGTAATTTCATCGATCTCTTCGGAATCGATGCAAAATCCGCTTGCTATCTCTTCTCGCTTCTGCTATCTCTTCCATTTAAGATCTTCATCGGGAAATAAATAAATGACAATCATTATTCCGGCTGTCATCGCGCGTGACGGTCTACGTTTGGCTTCCTATTAAACGGATTAAGAATCTCAAGACGACGCTTCTCGACGATATCGACGATAATCTTTTCCGTTCACGTAGAGCTCGATCCCTTTCCATTTCCCCGACTTTTCCGAACTAGCAGCTTCTCTTGAATCGCGTTGTCGCAAATGACTCGAGCGTTTCTATTGTCCGCTCTTTTCCCTCGGCTCTTTTCCTTCAATTCAGACGACAATTGTCGCCAGTTTCCTTCAGAAGCGCGAGGGGCATAGTCAGAATCTGCATTTTACTTATCGTCATTCGACGAGATTTCGCGAAATTTACCTTCACTTCGAGATTTCCACGTTCCCCCGCGACATTGATGACGGCATTTACGGAATAAATCGGTATTTATCTAGAAAATGCAGCAAATTCCATCGAATCGCACTATAAGCACTTATCCCTCCAGTTACGACCGCATTTCTTGAGAGATTTCAAAATCTAATTGAGAAGAGATTTAAGAGAAACGCGCCTATATCACTTTTTCATAGTTTAAAAATCGTTTTTGAATTTAACGATACTATATTCAACATAAGTTTAATCAAAATTCTAATAAAAGAGAATGTTTACAATACAGCAACTAAAGAAATAATTTATCTATAAATATTGCACTAAAAGATAAAAAGATAATTAAAAATTCTCATTTCCTATTGCTATGATTCTTATGAAAGAATAAATTGTTCTAAATGTTTGCGAAATCTTTTTTGAACAATTTTTAATAGTTCAATGGCTTTTCTACATTTCTTCAGATTCCTTATGTCATATAAACTTGTATATGTATCATAATAGCCTTTACCATGACCACCTGCAGAACGCGAAATGGAGAAGACTGGTTTTTGTCGCATTTCGCTAAGTCGATTTTTCGTTGAGATATAGCGCTTTCAAACTCCGGCACGCGCGCTCCATTCATGAAAGAACGTCGTGCGTATTTTTTTGTATGTATTATAATTTGACAGGTGCGTTACGTTATCAAAAAACAAGCGCAAAAACGTATGCTTACAAGCACTTTGAAACATGATACGCCGCCGTCGAGGCGCACGTGCGCGTTGCACGTGCCGATTCCGCTCCTATCGTGATCACGAATCAATATAATCGTCAATATCTCCGCACAGAGAAATTGTAGCGAGATGATCTTGATCTCATTCGAAAGGTGAAACTCCAATACTTCCAACGAGTGTAAGATCGCTTATCTTAAGTAACTAGTTTGCAAGATATTGTCGATGATAAGGAAATTAAAATCGATTTTGCTCCAATCTCCATCGTTTAAAACAGACCACCCTGTTTTAATTAATCTATTATTACTTTATATCAAATTTTGGTATCGCAAGAAGATTTAAATTACGCAAATTTATGTATCTATATTTGTAATCCCAATATTTATAATTTAGAATCTAATAATATCTCTATGTATTTTAAGTAAGGTAACTTTTACTTGAGATTAATTAAAAGCATCCATAAAAGATTTGGAACTTTGAAACAATCTGTCCTATCTTCAAGAGTAAAGCATCAAGATATTTATTCACGATTTTTTCATTCGCATCATTATTGCAAAAGCATTCAATTCTGCTTGCAGATTCGTAAGCCACGCAAAGTGACGGTTCGTTGCCTCGTGTTTTTGTTCCATCAAAGCTATCAAAGAGATTCTATAAACTCCTCTTTATCTCTTGCTCTCTCTCTCTCTCTCTCTCTCTCTCTCTCTCTCTCTCTCTCTCTCTCTCTCTCTCTCTCTCTCTTCTCTTCTCTTAGCTAGAGATATAGATGAGAACAAATTTCCTCTGAGACAACTTCAAATAAATTCAAGCCGACTCCGGAGGCGAGTGATTAATTCTCAGCAACGTAGATAATTGAGGATCGTGCGCACTAGTATTGTACATTGTAAACAACGGCGAAGACAGGAAGCGCAATTGCTCAACCGTGATGCTGCGTATAAAATGCTTCATCCGTGATCGCGATGAATCCCGAAGTTGTCCCAACCATTTATTCCGCCGGGTCAAATTATCGTTCGCGCGAAGATCGTCAGACTTCGTTCTGCAATCACCTTCTCTTGCCTGAAAGTTCCTTACAAATGTCGGCAACTTCTGAGAACGATCCCATCGCTACCTGGAAATTCTATCCACGGCTTGCCAAAATTTTCGCTCTTTTGTGTAAATTGATTTAACAGTTTAATTCTTTAACTGTTATTATTCTTTTGACTTTTATTAATTCGTATATTTTCTCTGTTTTTCTTTATTATGTTCATATTACATTTATTGATACAAAATAAATCTCATTGTGTCCAATATATCTCATATTTAGGAAGATATAATCGAGATCGATAGCTTCGTATATTCTCATTTTATCTTGATTCATGGCGCGCGTTTTACGTCATGAAAAATTACTATCCTCTGATGAAATAGTATACACTCGAACCCTCTACGATCTCTATGAAGCTCGCGCTTCACAGGCGAGTTATCGACGATCGAAGTGGTTGCGACCGATAACACACAGACCGAGATATCGAAGCACCCGCGCGGAAACCAGTGTAATAAATGCTCCATGCGCACACAAACTATTTCACTGTCAATTACCAGCTGATGGATCACAACCCCTGTCTCAATTTGAGACGAGAATCGATGTATTACATATCTACCCTATCCTGAAAAGTCGACTATGTTCGACGCCTCGTCGCGAAATGCGAGGAAAGAGAGAAAAGGGTGGGAGAGGGTGGAAAATGTCAGTAAAATGTCGTTGTCCGATGGAAAACGCGAGAAAGTGGTATTCTTCTATCTGGAGCGGACAGCTTGAACATATATACATATATATATATGCATACATATAAAAGAAGGACGAATACATTTGGTAAATAGTCCGCGGACGAGAATTGCTGGATGCCATCGTGGGAGAGCGACAGAAACATCGGAGAATCGGGCAGGGGGTTGGAAACGGTGAAATACCATTTATTCACCGGAAATTTTCCGTAACTTTCGCGGTCATCAAGAACCAGGTGGTTTATACCAGGTTTTTAACTCGCATATACAAGGTGTCCCGATTGCCTAGGCATTACTCATGGATTTCTTAATTATTTCGAGCCAATCTCTTTTTAGTGTAAATTCGATTGGCCAATTTATCATGTTAAAACATCCATAATTAAAAATGATTGACAAGTCTATGATTTCATTGAGATTCGAGAGAAATGAATTGGTCAAAGAATTCGCAGATGAAAGCTGCGGTGAATCTGGGACACTCCGTACATGTCAGCTGTCTTTCTTCTTCGCAATTTCGTTCCATTAACGCGTCAAACCTTCTTCCGTGCTTTATTGGCGGAAACCGCAGCTTTTTTGTGCGCGCAGCTTCCGGCGCTACGACGGAGTTAATAATTGCAGGCTTTACGGCGAATCTCTAGACGCTGTCAAGTTATTTCTGCCGTTCGACGTTTCAAGAAGACGATTAATCGAACATATAAATCCGAAATTTGCACGTTTCATTGAATTGAAAGTTTTGATGTAATTTCTGACGTTTAGTTCACGAGACATAATTAAACAAAAGTATTTAAGAACGTTACTTTAAAAATATTTGAAATATAATATATATAAAAAGTATATAACAAGTGTTTAAACTAGAAAGATATTTTTGCGACTGCTTTGCAAGAATATCGACATTATTTATATTATTCAACAAAATATTGAAGTTTTAGCTGTTATTTTAATTTTTTTACCTTATAATTTAATAGACTACATTGTTTGCTTCATCTCTTTTAGAAGCTTGTCAAGAATGAAATAAGTTTAATATACTCTTGTTCTTGCTTAATAGCAACCTACTTATTTATTCCGCGTTTTTCCCTGAAAAAAAAACGTAACAATCGCGCGACACGTATTTCAAAGGAAATTTCATGTACGTCGCACGTGTATGCGTTTATTGTTACGTTAAAACAAGGCGTCTCCGCGTGTTGTAAATATATTTATGCGCAAACCATAAAGGGAAAGACAGACCACAAAGAAAGTTGGCGCGAAGAGAGAAGGGGGTAAAAAGGGGAAACCGAGAGTTAGCTCGTCTTAGCTCGTTTTATGAATCTTTCTTCGAGCACTTTTAAAGGGACCATCGTGACCACGGTTTTATCCCTTTCTTCCTGAGTTCCCTTCGCACGTTTTTCCGAGGACGAAGGCCTTTTAAATATCAAAGGATATTTAAAAGTCGTAGCGATTTGAAAGAAAGTTTTCCCTTAGAATCGCAGAACAAAGGCAGCCGGTTAAGGCGCGATCTTCTTAACAATATTTAACAGTCACGGTCGATTCGATGAACAAGAGTCATTTCTTAAATCGATTGCTGCGCAATTACTGCGTTTTTGCAAGCAGAAAGCAACGATACGATGCGTTTATTTAAAGCTCTAATCCTTTTAATTATTAATTGATCTTGAAGATATACATTATTATTGTAATAAAATTCATTTAAAATGATATTATATATATTAAAAATATTAATAAAATAATAATAATAAAATATTAATATTAAAAATCAATGTTTAATATTAATATTAAAATATATATAGAGAGAAAATTTTAATGCGGAAGATATTATTTTATTTGTACATATAGAATAAGATATTAATAATTTATTTGTCATTTTATATTATTAGACTACTATTCGTGTAGCTTCGACTAGGTGTGTCGCGTTAAATGCCCGTGCGCACTGGGGAGAAAGTTAAGCTTATCAAAGCTTAACTTCGTGAAAGCCAATGTGGTTTCCTGATCCGCGCATTCGCAATCGACGCCAACCGGTGCGGCGATCGTGAGGTTTAAACCAGTTGATTCTCTCGAGCTCTCGGCCTCGGTCTGCTTATCGCGGCACGAAGCAGCGCTTTTTGCTCGTCGAGAGCGCTGGCTGGGAAGTGCTCTTCGTTCACGAATTCTTGGTCGGAGTACTTGCGGAATTCGCAGCCGAATGATGCAGCGAACATCGCGATGCGGCCGCATCCCATTACATCCCAACCGTGCACACGTATGCACGTGCTCGAACATGCACGCCGCATAATCGAAATGCACTGTTCATGGCCCTCTGCTCGGTTGAGATCCCTCTCCTCCTTCCTCCCTCTCCCTTTTGTCTATACTCTGCTCTCTCTCTCTCTCTCTCTCTTTCTCTCTCTTGCTCCCTCGAAGTAAACGAGCGTCCTTAATAATGCGCAAGACCGATTCTACTCCGGATCAAAGGATCCCATCCACGTTCGATCGCCGCCAAGTTAAGCGGCTCAAGATGGATATGGAAATTCCGGCGGGAGGCCGATTTAATGGATCACCCTATATTATTCCGCGAATTCCTGGCGCGTATCTTCATCACGGTACACGGTCTTATCTACTCCGGGAAGACTTCAATTAAACGTAGAACGCTCGAGAGCGATCGTTATCGTGATTAATATTGTTCAATTAATATCGGCTGCCAACGGAACCAGCTGCAGCTTGAATATGATATTGGAATATTTTTAAAAGTATATTATATTTTAAATAATATGTAATATAATAATACCAAAATATCTGAGATGCAAGAAGTTTGTTTTCAATAAGGTGTTTTTATGTTAAAAACATGACGGGATATTAAACAGTAATATACATTCAATTTTTTCAGTTTTACTATTTCTAAATTAGAAACAAAATCTGCCTACTACTTAAAAGTCGATAAAACCAGATTTTTCATTAATTTGCATCTCACTTACGTTCATATACTTTTAAAGGAGAAGAGCGCGACGGTCAAAGGACGCGTGATTAAATTAGCTTTTCGAATGCGAGATTGGAAATTCCATCGGGCCACTTGGGTTAATTGTACGGGTTCGTTCCAATTTCTAATTCAATACGACTGTGTCCTCGCGTTCTCCTCATCGGCACGTACACATTTTATGAACCGGAGATGCACGCGTTCACATTAAGATCTCGTTCGCGTTGACTTTTTAATGACGTCTGAATAATTGATGATTAAAACTTTTTTCATTTTGCCATTGAATTCAAAATACGTAAACTCAATTTATGTTTCTTGTATAGATTTAGCGATTTCATTTTCGAAAGTTAAACTTTGCAAATCACGAATTCGCACAAGGAAATGTGAGTTAACATTAATTTAAATTTAATTTATGTTATAGCATGTTTAACATACATACATGTAATATGCACATATAATATGTACATATATGTAATACGTATAACAAATTTTAAATCGTAAATATTATATTACATTCCGAGTATCGTATTTTACCGCAGATTATAGTCAAATATTATATTACATTTCGTCGCATTGTGTGTTGTATTAATGTATATATGTTTCTTGTGGATTTTAGGTAACTGTGGATCTGGGAAAAGACGCGGAATTTCAATGCTCCGTCACCGGTCAGCCACATCCGGTGATCTCGTGGGCGAAGGACGGTCTTCCTGTGCGTGAGGGATCATCGGGTAGAAGCAAAGTCACGGGTAACGACGGCTCGACGTTGCGGATATCTTCTATCGTGAGAGACGACAAAGGGATGTATCAGTGCTTCGCTAAAAACGACTACGAGATGGTGCAGGCAACGGCCGAGTTACGTTTGGGAGGTAAACTCACCCGTTTTCCACGCGTCGCCTTCATATCTCTCATTGTTGCATAATATTAAAAATCAGTAAAAAATCAGTACTTTTAGTGAACAGTTCACGTCGAAACAGCATTAAAAAGAATGTGATCTGCGCTTAATAAATTGCGATAAATTAAATTAACATTAGTCGTAATAGGTTCTTGTGATACACACACACACATTTGTATCAAGTTAAACTTATTAAATATTTAAATCTTTAATATGCGCGCTTAAGTAAATTAATCTTTACTGATTAAATAATTAATACTGATAAATAATTAATACTGATAAATAATTAATACTGATTAAATAATTAATTTATTGATTAAATAATATCTTGATTATGTACATGGATGGGATTCAATTATTTACATCTTTCTTCTAATCATCATCTCTCTCTCTCTCTCTCTCTCTCTCTCTCTCTCTCTCTCTCTCTCTCTCTCTCTCTCTCTCTCTCTCTCTCTCTCTCTTCTAATCTCTACTTTCTGTTTAAAATATGAAAGTCAGGAGATTCTTGAGATATTATAGGTACGGTATTATAGCGAGTGTATTTAAAATACTACGCGCGAGAGAGTCGGGATGGATTAGCGTGAATGTTAGTGAGCTACCGTGCAACTTTGGCGAAGTTTTATGAAAGTTCCCTCCAGGAAATAATAAGTCTAAATTAAGGCTATTAACGGTACACCATTAACCGACGATGGAAGACTCTATTGCCAAAGTTTTGTCTCCCTCCTCCTCTTTTTGCGACCTTTTGCAGCTTTTACTGGCTCTATAAAGTATCGCTCCGTTGAATACATAGATGTCCGTCTTATTATGCTACTAAACGTCGACGTATTTTTAATTACGGGCGACGTTCACGACGCACTATTATTATTTAATTACGAGCTATTATTATTCAATTACGCGCGAATACGATGAGAAACACAACAAGAAAAGATAACAACTAATCAATTTATGTCAAAGTATTGTCACAGTTAATTATTAATTTAATTATTTTTAAATTTTTTTATGCCTAAGTTAATTGCTGCGAAAAGAATATTATTTATCTTGAATCAGGAAACTCTCGGATTAAATCCCGAAATTGTTGCTTAAATTCGAAATATCTACAGAATAGTTGAAGGGATTTTCGGGAAACGTATATTGTCTCTTTCTCTGTTTCATTATTAACCAAGTTCTCATTCGATAAGTACAATTGCCGTTGCAATTATTCCGGAAGCTCAAACGTTTTCATGAATCGACGTATTGTACATTCGCATATGGATTGATGAAGGAAAATAAGGGCGCGAGCTAGAAGAACCCGACCGCGGCCAGAGATTGACGGGGTGAACGAAGAAACGTGAGTTCCGGAACAAAAAGGGGAATGAAAGGGAAAGAAAAAGCGGAGAAACGCTTAACGAGGGCGATGCATAATGGAGAAAGGAGAAATCCACTAGCCGGCGTGCCGCGAAATAAATACGTATCATTTGTCTTAGTCAGGAGGTTGGTCGGCCGGAGAGAGAATGAAAGAATGACCGAAAAGGGGGTGAGCGAGTATCGCGCGCTGCGGAACGAAGACGCGCGAGCGGAGATGAATGGCGACTGGACGAATATTTCGTCGTCCTCGTTGTCGTCTTTAAAACGGCTGAGACGACGGGCGGCGTTTTCGCGCGACATAATCCATTACCTTAAACGACCGCTGTCGCTTTCTCAACCATCTTAAGATGCCTGCGCGCACGAAGCGAGCGAGAACGCGAAGCCTTCGGACCTTCACATTAGTTCCTGCCGGCTCGTTTGGATTAAAAGGATTATAAATGAAGACACTCTGAAGACACTAAAAAGCCGATCGCGGATATTCGAAGCAAGAATTAAGAATTTGTAATGTATTTAAAAAGTAGTGGTCTTCCTTTTGCAAATCTTGAAAATATCTACCAGAAACTTTTTATTTACGCCACTTAAATTTTGAAAGAGAGGTTGACTTTTTCGATGAATTGTAAATCTTTTATTTTAAGTGGGTATCTTGTTTCTACGTAATCGATAAGTACAAAATTTTGAGAAGATATCATATATTAACGTATCTTCAATTAATGTATCTTCAATTTTTTATCATATTAACATTTCTTTAATTTTCTTCTTTCTTTAACTTGCACAACGTAACTTATATATTAACAAACTGTCTGTTTAAATCAGACCCTCTTTGCATTTAATACATTAGAGCATCATATGTAAAATGCCTAGAAGTGGAATATTCTCGAAATATCTCACTCTTTTCGAAAATGGAATATATGAAAATTCCACTGATAGTTTTTATCGCAATTAAACGATATCCCAGTGAAAAAGCTGCCGGCGGAATTCGAAAAGTGGGACGCGGCACAATGAAACGACGAGATCGTGCTTTAAATCGCCAGCAGCAGCGCGCAGCCACCCGGCCTTTTTTCGATTTTTTTCGTTTTTCCTGCAAAAAGAGCGAAAATAATTTATTTCAGATGTGATATGAATTCACAGGGTGAATCGCGACTTTCGCGCTACATGTATATTTATTCGAGAGTGCCGTATCTATTCGTACGCATTTACTCGAGTTGCGAAATGTGCAACTTTCGCGCGACTTGTTCGTCTCGCGAGAATCGTTGCCGTTGCGATAGATGCCTTTCTGAATAATTTGCGAATATTTAATGCGATTTGCCAGTGCAACGTGTGTCATCGTCATCGTCTTCGTCGTCGCGAAATACGGAATAATTGGATGGCCTGGTAATCCTCTTACGCAACAAAAGGAGAAAATCAAAGAGGTAAGATTTCATAACGATCGCAAACCGCGCGTAGGACTGAGAAAAGACTGGAGAGAGTAGGAAAAATACGGTACGCGAGAAGGCAGAAATCCTTCGTATTTTCGTTTGATCGGACAAAGAAATTACGGTGGAATGGCAAAACTACGTGAAAAATTTGCTGATTTGTGACGAAATGGGCACTTTTGAGCGCGAGCCAAATGAGAATCGTAATCGAATCAGCATCGCCGCCAAGAGCGGAAGCTTTTTCCACTGCGATTGTAACTTCTAATCAATCTAATTCGAACGCGGGATGTGCGTTTACAATTAGAAATGTGTCATTGTTGCAAATTTTATTTCTAACTATTTGAAGAAGAAATCTTCGATCATAAGAATGCATCTTAAAAATAAAAAGCGAAGATGAGTCGCTGGCATTTTTCCAGCTTTGGTATACTTAATTGAAATTTCTCGACTACTATATCGAATTGAACCCTCTCCATCACTTTATCGCCTCCCGCACCTTAATCGGTACCAACCGCTGCATCGTTCGATTAAGGATAAAATCGCGCGGGTCAGCCCGTAAAAGGTCGGAAACTTTGTGGAGCGCTTTTAGTGTCTTTTAAAAGAAATTAATAATAATAATGAAAAATTGTAGTTGCTCCAAGATGCGCCATCGCTTCGCCCGCAGCGTTGCGGCGCGTCGACAATCTGGGTTAATTAATTCCACTTAACGATTTTCCGTCTCTTTCTGGATCACGAGCGGCTGGTGCAAATAGTGGAGGACGGCTCTAAATCGCGGTTAGTACTAAGCGACGTTGATGTAATAGGATCCCGGGTTAAGTTGCGCACCGATAGTCGGGATTAACTAATCCTGGATTATATATATAGCGATTCCCTGTATTTAGGTAGATTAGAGAAACGGAATATTGTGTTGTAAACGTACAGAACTCGCGTATCCCGCACAATCCCGAATCTGAACTTATTTGCGATCACATTGTGAATAATATACATTTTGTTACACTTTAATTGTCGTATAGATATAAATCGATTCCTTGTTTGCGTTATTTCAATCTTGCGTGATTTCGTCAGTTCAAATTTTCATCAGTTGAGAGTCTTCTTTGTTACTAATTGCTAGTTTCATAATTAATTTATTTCACGGTTGTAACAAATTTTAAATTCAGAAACAGTCGTACTTTTTTAATTTTATTTCCAATTAACTGTCACGGGAGGCTCACGCTACTCTATCAGCGATATTTTAATGATACTTTTGTCGCTCTTTACGCGCTCGTGAATTTCACGATAACGCGATATTAAACACGAGGCCGGTCACGCGGAGCGTTAAATTATTTTCCGACCCCGATTCTGGCAAACTTCCACTTTGTTGACGGCGCGCCATCGAATCGGCGCAGTCGGGATAAATAACGAGGCGAAGCAGAATCATCGGTCTCAATGAATTGCAGGCAGCGCGCGCTGTTTGCATGCATTAATGACACAAAGCCCGGATGTATAATAACCCGGTCGGAGTATTTCGCTCGTGACAAAGTCGCGCGAACGATGTCGATGGCGGAATCGACGTTGTCCGGGTCGTACTCGTCGCTGCAAATCTGTTAAGGATTATACCAATCCGCCGCGCATGAAAACGATACACACGATCGACGTATAACCCGCCAAAATTAATGGAAACGTTTCGCGTGTATCGACAACGCGGAGATACGAGAAGCGTATTGCTGCATCGAGAAAAATGGAAGAGCCGGGAATGATACAGCACTTCGAAACAAGCTTAATTTCAATGACAGGTTCTTTGACCAATTTGAAGTTGATTAGCCTTTAATGAAAACGTCAGAACTCTTTACTTCTCGAGTTACAAACGAGCGAAAATGAAGAGCTTTCCAGAAATAGGTCGTGTCTTGGCTGGATGAAACTAGGTCCGAAATTGAGTCACGGAGGGCAATAATCATCATTACGTGTATTAATTATGTGCTTAACTTTGTGTCATCTTACGTTACTACATGTTCACAGTCCTGTTCATAAATTAATGGGACCGAGATGTTGGAATAGAAAGACATGTCAAACTGTCACGTGGAGAAATTGAGCTGTGACACCTTTCACGTGTTTCAAGTCTCTTCCAAAGTTACGTAAGCTTGTTCCTTACATTTATCCCGTTTGGGAATTTAATACTAGAACTACCGACTATTAACATACATCTAATTCTAGTGTTTAAATAAGTTATATATACATATCTTTAAAAAAATAAAGAAAAAATAAATTTTTCATCAATTTTATTATTTACATATTGTAATAAAATATTAGAATGTAATGTAATTTAATAAAAATCTACAACTTATTTTTATTCCTTTGTAGTTTTAGTGTTAATAAATACACTTTGCAGATCCACGCTATGGGTTTTGAAAATTAATTCGGCACGTGTCCCGACGGATCGATTCGCGGAATCGATTCGTTGACTGACTTTCGAGGGTGCACGTTTCATCGCACTGACGAAAACGCAAGTCGGTCAGGCTTGCCGTCGACAACAAGTGACGTGGGGTTCACGGGCAATGGAACGCGGGACTCGCGAATGTGGGGCGTGGCACGCAATGCGAACAGAAGGGGCTATTCTGATTTACGCCACGGGGCAAACAGCCGCTTCAAATCAACTCGACCCGGCCGCGTTACCCCGTCCGTCGGGGTTATTGTCGGCTCTATAATTTGGGGTTAATTCACCGGGCGGCACTCGAGTTCAGGCGTCAAACCGCAGATCGATAGTTCCGCCCGCGCGCACCCGTTGGGGTTGTCATGTAAATGTTGCGTGCATAATACCCCCCTTCGTACCCCGCCTTGCGGCGACCCAGGGCCATTTCCACGACGATGACCGCCGCAGGCGGGCCTCCGCACTATCCCTGCGTGCTGTGTGTTGCGTATGCGCGGCGCGGGATGCACCTGATTCAGGCGGGACTCCGACATTCCGGCGGAAACTAACTCGCATTCCCCGCGATAGTTAGCTCGCGGCGACTACCACGGACCAGAATAGCCCGAAAGATTCGCCGATGTTTACCGTCGTAAAATCGTGATCCCCGATTTGGATCAATCAAATTGATTGAATGATTTAAACCTTAAAATGAAATCGGTTGTAATGAGGTTGCTCATCATCACTCTGCGAAATTACTTTTATACAATTTCTCCTGTTTGTGTTTGCACGATTTTTCTGGTTTATCCCGGTGTCGCGTTTGTCTAGAGACATAGGTTTGTTTGGGCGAGTAGTGGTTTGAAAAATTCTCTCTCTTTCTTTCTCTCTTACTCCGCACGACGACAATTTGAAGAAAATCCCGACTATCACACGGAGATTTTCCCAGGGTATTCCTCGTCGTTTGCGCAAGTTATGCGTATATATAGGGTAGATTTAGACGCACTACGAAGCAATTTCAAAATTCCTACAGCTGCAACTGGTTGCGAAACCAATGTAGTTTATTTGTGGTAATATTGTTACGCAATCGCAGCGGCCTGAAATAACTCTTTCTGTTTGCAATTCCTTTAATCGCAACTCCTCCAATTATTGTCGCGGTTTTTGATGATTATTTAACAAATTTTATCAATACCTATAAAACGCTACGATTAAACATGATTATTAAATCAATATTTAATTCCAAAATAGAATATATTTCATGACACAACTTATGAAAATAGGTTAATTAATAATATTTTAGAAAGTATTAACTAGTAGATAAAAAAGCGCACAATTTAATTTATCGAAAAGAGTATCAATTTATTAAGTAAGAATTCAAAATTTGTTAAATACATAATAATAATGCTTTAACTATCAAGACAAGGTAACTCAATTAAAGATAAATTTTAATGACGTTTAAAATCTTATTTTTTTTTATGTTAGATAATTAAGATGTAATTAAATAAATAAGATGTAAGATATTAAATCAGCCTCCACAAAAGCATTTAAGTCCGTATTTATAGAAGAAATTCAGTTGAAATTAATCTTGAGATGTGAAATAGTTTTCAATCCGGACCAAACAGATTAATCTTGAGAGTCAATTTAATATTCGTAACGTCATATTTGTAATAGCGATTTAAATGAGAAATTCAGGTGAAATTTATCTTGAGATATAACCTCTTTTTCTTTAATAGTCGAGTTTTGAAAAAAACATCTCATAATTTTATCTATATTTTTTGTTGAATAACGGTTTTTATATTTTACATGTAAATTACTCTTTCATAACCGCGAATTTTTAGACGCTGCGCCTCAACTTCTGTACAAGTTCATCGAGCAGACGATGCAACCGGGTCCCTCGGTATCGCTCAAGTGCATCGCGACGGGCAACCCTACGCCGCACTTCTCCTGGACACTGGATGGGTTTCCTCTTCCGCAAAACGACAGGTAGGACAAGCAATTTTCTTCGCTCGCGTGTCTTTTCGGAAGACGGGAAATACGGGCGTGATATCCCGAAACTCGATCCACTGCTCTTTACTCCCTTTCTTTCGCCGGACGAAGGTTTATGGCACCAAAAATTCGATGGACGATGCACATACGTGGAGAGATTATTCGCGGTTATTAACTTCAGGTATTACGCGTGGGAAAATCGCTGTGGAAGCGGGGTTGGATCCGGCATAGGCGGATCTCGTGGGAAAGCCTCGATAGGCCCTCGCGGGCTTCGAGTCTCTGAACCAATTGAGAGGAAAATTACCAATCATGCTGTTCAATCTGGACGTTTTTAAAAGCTGGCCAGATTCCAAGCGTGGATTTAACGGGCATTCGCATAAGTCGAGGATAACTGGCGACGAGGAGATAATTTAGCATTTTCGCGGTTCACCGGCGAATGATTATCGCCAACAGCGAGTGTTGCGAGAAGAATAATGTTGTCAGGAAAGAGAAATCGTTATGAGGAGAGTGTCCTCTCGCAATGTGGGACGTCCGGCATAAGAAATAGATCTCTTGTAATCGGTAAAAGAGTACCAAATATAATAACTGTACCAAATATACTTAAAAACTGTACCAAATATAATAACATTTATAATAAAAATTATATAATTTAATCTTAAAGTTTCGAAAAAATAATAACAAATATTTATTTCGAAGGTAAATTTGAATTAACATTTATATGTTATGTTTTAAAATATATTTTTAAAAATCTGTTTCAATATAGAAGAGATTTAAAAAACTTATTTATTCCTTAAAATTCTTTGCAGATATCTAATTTAACGAAAGTCTTAACGCAAGCCATCGAGCTACCCGCCTCGCGCGATCGAGGTCGGGTAGTTTTCTCGCCGACGGCAGAAAATCACTATCGGCACTTGGTAGATAGGCTAGCAAAACCAATTTGCTTGCAGATTCATGATAGGCCAGTACGTGACTGTGCACGGCGACGTGATATCCCACGTGAACATAAGCGCCGTGCGGGTGGAGGACGGGGGCGAGTACAGGTGCTCGGCGATGAATCGCGTCGCGAAGGCGCATCACGCCGCCCGGCTCAATATTTACGGACTGCCTCATGTGCGAACGATGGGAAATTATGCCGCCGTGGCCGGCGAGACGACCGTCATCAAATGTCCCGTCGCGGGATTCCCCATCGCCAGCATCACCTGGGAGAAAGGTTCGCCGTCGTCACGATTTTCCCATCCGACCCATTTCTATTTCAAGAATCCGACGCTATGTTTTATTTTTTCAAAAAATATACGCTCGATTAATCGAAACACTGTGGACGGTGGTTCATTACTCGTGTAAACATTTTACATATCGCGGTTATTCTCGCAGCTTTGATGAAAAATCTTTTTATGAGGAATTTTAAAAATAATCGTTATTCAATTATTTTGTTTTTCTGGTAAATACAGAGTAATTCTAATAATTAAAGAATTATAAGTATTTTTTATGTTGAGATAGAAAAAAATGGTACAGGAATCTTCTATTATTAATATAATCTACCAGTCTGTGATTATATTTTTTTGAATAATACATCGATGCACTTGCAAGATGCAACTTTTATATATATATATATATTTTTGGAAACATTCTTTTTTTAGCATAAATCGATACTTCTCATTATTCTTTATATAAAAGCATATCAGTTACTAAAATCACTCTGTATATCACGAATTGAAAACCTAGTGTGGAAATTGGAAGAGAATTATGACTCTTTTATCGAGAAATTTTTGCTTTACTATTTCATTGTTCGCGATACTTCCACGGATTTTCATCGAACTTTTGCATCCATCGCGAAATTAAATTATCCAATTCTTTCGATATTAAAAATTTGTCGTTTCGATATCGTGGCTATGATGGTGTAATATATCGACATATTTTCCGATTTATTACGCTAACGTACTTCTGCATTTTATGTTATGCATGTGTCATCGTATTTTCTATAAAATATTGCAATGATTCGACTAAAATCGGTCATATCTAGCTAAAATCTTAATAGTTCTAAAACATAGAATTTTTTCAAATATCCCGATCTATTGTGCATTATATCAATCGTTCGTCCTAATATTCGCCTCAATTTCGCATTTAGAGAAAACAGACATTTTCGCAATATATCACGAGCAATCATCCCAAAACTCTCTCGACTTCATCGCGTGGATGAACCACGAACGAATTCAACTTGTTTTTCCCGCTTTAATGAAATCCATCGACCTCTACGTGCCGTGTCTCTTATTTGTCCGACCAAACATCATACAATAAACATAGCTGTGGATGGTGGAATTAAACGTGTTCGCGAAGATTAAAATACTCGGGATGCTGAAGCAATGCATAAACAAGTCGCGGTCGCATCTTCAACTGATGAAAAGTCGCGCTTTCTTCAGGAAATTTCCCTCGTCCTCATTGGAGATCTTTCCTCGAAAAGGCGAGCACTTTTTTCTCGAACTTCTCGCGTTGCTCGGCGAAAACCGGCTGACGCGTATTACCAAGAGAAGGCGTGGAAAATCCTTTTATTTCGATCGAGATCGCGGCCGTCTTGCCCGCGGCGAACTTTGAGCGTTCCTTCTCGTAATGATGAACTCGACTTCGAGGAAGTTTCGAACGATTGTTCCGCGAACTTTCCTCACCCGTCGCGACCACGCGCGATAGCGACCGCGACTACCTGCGGCCATTTGGTCCATTAAGTACTGTGCCATAGTGCTTTTTAAGGATCTTCGAAAATGTTTGGTAGCTGTAAAAGTATTTACAGGCTTTATATTTTGATTTTTACTTCTATTTTTAGAATTAATACTTTACATTATACATTACGTTTACATTACATTTACATACATAATGATGCAGATATTTAATTTTTTATCTTATCGCACTTTATACTTTTATGTGTATCGTATCTCGTGGAAAATCCCTGAGCTATTAATTTCTATAAATTTTTATAAATTCTAAATTTTTTTATATTATTTGTTTTTTATATAGTTATACATTTTTATGTATTGTATAAATTTTTTAGTTGTGTAAGTCATTTTATATCTGTCTTTTTGAATATGTATTTCGCATATATTTATAATGTTTCAGCATTCATCTGTTTAATATTATAAATCATTGCACGTTGCACGCTGTTATTTTTGTATTCATCCTTCTTCCTGGAATACACCAAACCAACTTCACTTTGGCAACACTTTCGAAGTCGGTTACCGACTATGGAAGCATATTGAACACTCGACTGCGTCGCCAGTGTGGTGCAAAATCAGTGGAAAACCGCATTTCCACTGTGCCACGATCGCGTCGATCGTGCGGCGCGCAATGGAAAGCAAATGCATAATTTAAACTCAAATATCGCACCTTCGTGGAACGCGCGACTTTCGATTAAAATTTGGTCACAGATGAAGAAAAACACTTTTGAAAATTGTAATTTTCAGACAAATTGTAACCTGAGATTATCAACGTTATACAATATTAATACGTAGCCAAAGGACGCGATTAAAAATGCATTAGTATTCTATTAATTAATTCTTAATTTCATTCACGTTAGATAATTAATATTTACAATAATAACTACAAATTCTAGTTTATATAATTTAACATTATTTTTCAGTTTAACAATTGCCTTAAATATAACTCATCGCTTCTCACATCGACAGATTTTACATGCGCGTCATTGCCTTTTTTGCTCGAAAGTTGTCAAAGTATGAAACGTGCAATTTCTCCTCGCAGATGGTCAAATACTACCCACCAGCCGACGTCAGGAAGTGTCTGCGAACGGCACGCTGGTGTTGCATAGGGTCGACAGCAGCACCGATCGCGGCGCATACACGTGTACCGCGAAGAACAAGCAAGGTCGCTCCGACTCGCAGACTATTCACATAGAAGTCAAAGGTAAAGTCGTCTCGCTCCCGCACACGATCCCCTTTTTCCCCTTTTTCTTCCCTACGCACAGAGATTTTATCCGTTTAAATTGGAACAACGGTATCTCGCAAAAGTGTGTGTGCATGTGTCCCAGACGTCGTTCGATGATGGTGATCCGCTTTGCCGGGATTCTCCGCGGCCCCTTTCGCGGAGTCAACCTGTAATCGCGACAAAGTGCTTTCACAATGAAGCACTAGGATGTCGAGTCGACTTATCGGAAGAAATTGCTCGTCGACGCATCACGTCGTTCACGGATTTGCCACGCGTCGTTAAACGAGAGTCGCAAGACTTCTTCTGTTGGCCATAGCATTCTGTTGGGTTCGGTTGAATTTCAAAAGAAAATATTCAATAGCGATTTGAGGAATCGTAATAAAATGTGCAATATATCATTCAGCGCGAGGAATACAAACGTTATTTGAAACCTGAGTTACCGCGGGGTTTAGAATACTTTAGAATAACAAACGGCTAATAAAAGAATATCGTATCGATATAAAATGTGGTCGATGTATCTCTCTTCGTAGAGGAATTTTAAAATTGATAACCGTGCGCGGGATCGCGGACGTTTTGTGGATTTTTATCTCGCGTATCGAAGCGAACGACAATTTTCCTCTCGATACATGTTATACCAGCTCGGATACCGCGGAGAATTGCCGTAAAAACGAAAATTTGTAGCACTTCACGCGTATAATATAGTGCGTTTTCCTGCGGGTATAATACAGACGGAGAGTAGATAGAAGAACTACAAATACATGTTTTATTTTGCGAGATCGAACGGGAATCTTCTGTCTCGTGCATGATGGAAAGTGCGGTGAACTTTCTGTGATTTAAAAAGAAATCCCCCGTCGCTTCATTTCTGTCGCGAGAGACGCTCATACCTCTCCATTCTGCTGTAAGATTTCTTTCTCGAAGTACTAGAGGGAATATTTCGAGAGATAAATTATTTCACAAAGAACTTCTATGCGTTTATATTCTTAATGTTCATGAAGTACAGATTTATTGCCAATCTAATATAACAATGGCTATAAAAGTTAACGTTTGAAAATTATGGAAACCCTATAAATCCTTCAATTATATAAAGAGTATTATGCATAGAATATCTTAAAAGTCTATTAAGTTATAATTATGTTATTGATACAAGAGACATTAAGATGTCGGATTAAACGTTTGAAAGTTATGGAAGTTTATTACAAAGTGAGGAGATGTTTTTTCTTCAAACGTCTTTTTCTACTGCGATGATAATTTAATATGTTATACAAAGTTCATTGCCTCAACATACTGTTGTTCCCCGTTAAATAATATGATTTACAATTAATACTAGAATGTTTTCTAATGAATTTTCTAATGGTATTTAATCTTTGAAAAAGTACAATTTGTTCGATATTATTTTAAAAGTTTCTTTGGATTAATGACAATTTTAGATGCATGACTTTTACGCTGCGATCACGTCGAGCAAAGCATGCAGGTAGGATATGTAAAATGTGTTCGCTATTTTTTTTCGAGAAAATTAGATCGTGCAATATTGAAACTTTTCATGTGCCGTCAATCTGAATCTTTTGAGTCGAGAGGATATCGAATCGTAAAAATTGGATATATGCATGACAATACGTATATTGACTATTTTCGCTAACTGGTAATAGTAAAATATTTCATGTAACACTGCAAATGCATAAATTCTGTATCGTTCTTTTTAGCATCGTTTAAAAAATTATATCAGATAAAATAAGCATGCAGCCTCAATTGCAAAAAATTGAATAAAATCGATTCTGGTATTCATAGGCAATTTTTATTTCAGGATCGCTTAAGTAATGTTTTAAGATGCTAATTTGTCTTTATAATTGGTTTGTGATATTTTAAGATTGTACTTAAAATGATCTCAAATATAAGAACCGATTATAAATACCGATCTATGACTTGAAAGTAATTCAGCATAATAATCGAATATACATATAGTATTGTTTTTTCTATTGCAAGATATCGAGATATTGTATTACGTAAACAATTATTCATTCATTCACTCCTACAAATCGAGAAAACGTTTTCCAAGATTCCTTCTTCTCTCGACTCTTTTCGGCGCGACGCCGGCGAAGATGACGACGATGACGCTGACGATCGCACGACGTTGCGATGTGAAATAAACTCTCGTGCTTCCTGTAATTTGCAGTACCGCCTAAAATCGATCCGTTTAGCTTTCCCGGCAATATCCAGGCGGGCGCGCGGGTGCACGTGACCTGCGCGGTCAGCGAGGGCGATTCACCCCTGAAAATCACTTGGCTGAAGGACGGCAGGCCGTTGAAGCCGCGGGAGGCCACCACGCACCAGATCGGCGAGTTCGATCTCGCATTGAGGATACAGAGCGCGTCGACCGCGCATAACGGCAACTATACTTGCGTGGCGAGCAACGATGCCGCCAAGACGTCTCGCACGGCGTCCCTCTTGGTCCATGGTACGCAGCAACCGGCCAAACCGATGCCGGAAACTCTTTCTGACCCTCACAGCATCTATCCTTCCTGAACTTCCCTTTCGAAGAGAAATATTCGAAACGTTTCGCGAACTGGATTTCTTTTACTTTTAATTTTTCTTATTCAGATGTAAAAATTAAGGGGACCGTGCATATTTATCCTGTCATTTTATATACTTTGTGAAAAAAGTTCTTGCCGAAATATCAGGAGATTTATCCTAATTTTTCGAACCAATCTCCGTAGTCGAGCAACAGCCGCTTTTACTTCCTTAACGGATGCGGCATGGTCGGTTCTTTTTTCCCCGAGTTTATTCCGCTAAAAGCTCTCTTCCCGTACTTGGCGGATATGCATGTTCCCATTGGCGACCCGCCGACAAGTACCGCGATCGGGAGAAATAGGGAAAAGGGCGATGATTGCTATTAATCGACGCGCGATGCCTGTGCCAAGCGGAACCACTTGACCGGGCGGATCTCGCATATAAAGCGCGAAAGAGGAATCCGGGATGGAAAAATAACCATCGCGCCTTCGATGGCAAAGTGAAAAGCGGATATTCTCGTGCAAACTTCCCTCAACTCGTCGAAATGATCTGACGGCTTTTTTCCCGATGCGAAACAACGAGATTTGATCGGACGTGATTTGAAGCAAAAAAGCGAAAAGTTTCGTCGAAGATTACGCGGTTCTACGCCGAAGATTAGGGTCCCTACGAGATTACATCGAGCCACCGTTCTATTACAAAGGAAACACGAAAATAGAGGCGAGATATTTATCACTCAAAGACCGAAAAGAAAGAGACCGCGTGTGTAGTTGCATTGATGCGCGATGTGTATTACAATCTCTCGTCAACAGACAAAACATCCCCCTAACTATCCACGCGTTTACATTTTCCCATCGAGGATAAGGATAGCGCGCGCATTAAAAGGGCTCCTTTCGACGAGCAAATCGCTGCGAGCGAAACGACGAACACCCGTCGAGCGAATGAACGTTACGTAAGAACAAATCGCCCAAGGGTGATTACTGCGTCTCGACGAGCAAAAACCAAACAGGAGGATAGATCGCGCCTCTTTTGCGTCTCCTACGTGCGCATTTATTTATTTCACGTTTCCACAGAACTCGTACGTGACGGAATAAACAGAATAAAATTAACCCACGCGGCCGCGCCGTCACAAATTAATTTTCGAGATTATTCTACTTATATCTTTTTCGTTCTCTTGTGAATTATCGAGTTTTCAGAACGCTGAAAAACTATAAAAAAATTAAAATTGATTTGAATATTGGATTACGCTTCTATAAAATTTTTTTCGAACCGCTTCTAAATCGTCCAAAACCTCTTTTAAACCTCTTTTAAATCTCTTCTACTTTTATTTCTTCTACGATACATGAGAGATTTCGACTCCGTACTTAAAAATCACGAGTGCTCGTCGCGCATTCGTTATTTTAATCTAAAGGGATCCAGTGCCCGCGTAAGTTAATGTCACGTGCTCGATAACGTCGAGCGCCAATTAAGGACCGCCGACCGCCAAATTATCTTCGGCAAGGGAGAGAACTCTCGCGTCTCCGCTCTAGTTGCTCCGAAACTATGCGACGAAATTTATCAACGCGGCGTCTCCGGCAAGAGAAGCTTCTTTGTTACCTCGCCCGAGACCCCGTTCTCCATGTCGCTTCCTGTCCCCTCTTTCTCCCTCTCTCCATCTTTGTACATGTATATGAGCATTTATATACGTATGTATCGCAGCATATATACGCGCGACAGACCTCTTTGGGCATTACTCACGTTACGCTGCACTATCTGGTTCCCTCTACCCGCGCGGTTCCTCAATTATTCTCAAACAACCGCCCGCGTTCTGTTCTAATACCCCCGGGGCTTTCGCGTTCCCCGCTCTCCGTACGCACACACGTATCGCACGCGGCGCAACGAGGCAAGTTATTATTGTCGTTTCGCGGCATTACGCTCGTCGCGACGTACCCTACCCTATCCCCCTGTGTCCTCTTGTTGAAAAGTCGACAACCGGGCACGAATGGGGATCTCCCTCTCGCTCCGCTTGATTGTTTTCGCCGTTCGTGTATCTCGAAATACGCGAGCGTCAAAACATTCGAGAGACACACATACCCGTTCCACGTGAACTCGGAAACATTGTTTATACCGTTATCACGGGTCATAACCCTTTCGTCATCGATTGCGAATTATTCTGGATTCGCGTGGCTAACGATTAATAAAAAAGAGGAACGTAAAATTGGAAAAAATGACGATTATTTGCGTTACAATTTCGTGTGTGAAAAAATCAACGAATGGAGAATAAATTATGTATTATATCTAAAATATGCGTTTTGCGTAAGTGAATGTTAATATTAACCACGCGAGTCGAGAACCGCGTGTATCTCGCCATCTCGTTCGATGTGGATGGAATAATGCAATATTTCTTGCTATTTTAATTTTATCTCTCTGTCCTTATAATTCAATATTATTTTAATTCCAGTACAAATACACTTACGCGACCACACAACAAATACGACACGGCGTATCGCCGGGAGGATAATTAAACGTCACTCCCGAGGTCTGCCTAATCGATCAATACCTAATTCCGTCCATAATGATGGAATCATGTAAGTCGAGCACCGCCAATATTGACGTCTATCCTCGGCGAAATATCTTTTGCCTTATCTAATATAAGACATTATTAACGATAATTATCGAATTAATGTCTTTCTCAGCTGACAATTGTAACGTGACAGAAGAAATCTGACATCCGTTAAATTCTGGTGTTCAGTGACTTCTCAGACCGGCTAAAAGCGACCATGGACATCCGCCGTTGTTAACCGATCTAAAATTAGCCTTGATGAATCAAACTACAATTAATTTCAGTGGCATGTTTTGCCTAACAGTATGTTTCTCCGCGTGGCTTTCGGGTTCGGTAAACGACGACGGACAAGTTTTATCCGCGAAGTAACACCTCGAATTGGCTGTACGGTTATTTTGTGAGCTTTGTCTCTCGCAATCCTGAGTCAAATTAAGCCAAGATTTCCCAGGAATTTAGGTGACAACGTCTAGGACGAAGGTACGAGCTGCGGCAACAGGAGGAGGCTGTCCGGATAAACTCATTTTATGTTCACACTCACAATCACCTGTTTCTCTCTCTTTTTTGTGCAGTTCCGCCCACAATAGCCCCCTTTAGCTTTAAGAAGGACCTGTCGGAGGGTCTGCGGGCTCAGGTGACCTGCATGGTCGAGAAGGGCGATCCGCCGTTCACGATCATCTGGTCAAAGGACGGCGAGCCGATTTCCGCCTCCGGCACGGCGGTCGTCGCCTACGGGCCCGCCGCCGCCGCCGCTGCCGCAACCCTTAACGATCTCCGACAGCACTCGCAGACACCACCTGGGCTACGCGTAACCAACATTGACGCCCATTCCAGCGCCATAGTTATCGAGCGCGTCACCGCCGCGCACACCGGCAACTATACTTGCCTGGCGCGCAATTCAGTGGCCGAGGTCCTTTGGACGGCCGAATTGATCGTTCGTGGTAAAGTAAAGAAACCGCACCGCGCGGAAAATGCACCGAGTCTGTGTTTTTCTTTTTTTTTTCTCTTTTTCTCTCACGTCACTGTTTTGCACCTGGCAGCGCACCATTGTCTCTGCGACGATACAACGACGGCGGGTGAACGAGTTTGGAGGGTAAAAGAAGATTATCGGATTCATAAAATCTTCGGCTTCTTTAAAAAAATTTTCAACAAAAAAGTATAATAAAAGATAGGCTACTGAATATCAATTTGATATATAAATTTGATTACGTTGTGCAGTTTGCATTGATATAACGTAATTTAAAATTTGAATTCTTTTTATGAAGTGTTGAATTCTTTTCATGAATTGTTTTCATGAATATAGTGTTTTTATTTAACATAAATGATATTATTACATCTTGTACGTTTTTTATTACATGCTGTTTACAAAACGATAATCTTTTTGTCATACAAATATTTGAAAAATAAATTTATTTCCCAACGATCAGCGATGTCTGACTATAGTGTCTTTATCTACTGCCGGCTGAACGGCCAGGCTATGCAGCTTGCAATCGCGCGATTCAGATAAATTGCCGTGATAGGACGTGAGATTAATTTTCTGGCAATCGGGCAAGGGATTTACGGAACAGAAATCAACGAGTTTGCGAGATTTAAATGCCGAATCACCCTCCAATTCTATTCACCCGCGGCTGCCGTACCGTCGTCACGTAAGCGCAGCCGCAGCCGCCGCAGCAGCAGCCGCCATCGCAGCCACCGGTCGGAAAATAACATGAAGTAAGAGTCACGCACTAGGCTGCACTCGGATTTTGCGGACGAACCGGATATTCGAATATCGCGGATATCAATGTGAAAATATCAACGGATATCGAGCTCGCGCTCGCGCTCGGAATTGACGTGCGCGCTTAGCTTTTTGTCGATCTCACAAAGTAATATCTTTTTAATTTACAAAGTAATATCCGTCCCATAAATTGTGATACGTTAAACAAAGGCCGTCGCATTTTATACGTTATTATTAGCAACGTGTAGCTAATTTGATAATAAAATGTTACATCGAGTTCTTTTCTGCAGACTCTTGCATCTTGCTGATATCATTTTATCGCGACGGAATTATAATCATGACATAATTAACGGTTGTGTAATTAACTGATTATCTTAGTGAGAAAAACATAATAGATTTGGGAAACATTTGATTTTTGAAAATTTTTAAATAAATAAATTGTCCGAAAAAATTTAAGTTGGGATAATTAATAAATTATAGTAAACCAAGTAAATTACGGTAAAACAAGAGTAAAGATGTTAGTAATTACATTGTTATGATTACATATTAATTATTATTATATAATATATTTATATATAGTATATTTATTGTTATTTTTATTGTTATATATTTTTTCTATTATTT
Source organism: Cephalotes varians (assembly GCA_037157785.1). Taxonomy (NCBI): domain Eukaryota; kingdom Metazoa; phylum Arthropoda; class Insecta; order Hymenoptera; family Formicidae; genus Cephalotes; species Cephalotes varians. Next base: position 1,417,523 of record JANQDE010000042.1, on the reverse strand, counting down.
AGCTTACCATATCACTGAATATTTACTTTTCTACGTTATAATAATGTTACAGAACTTTATGCAAATTTTAGTCTACCTCATTAACTATTTATTTTTTCATGCGACTTTTATGTCGCTTAAAGCTACTCGAACGGCACTTTCAATATCTGACAGATCTCTCCTGGGTAATACACTCTGGGTAATACTCTCGCGAATATAATCCACGTATCGCGCTTAAAAAATGTTTCGAGTCGAAACATATCCCCAATAACTTTTTTCCATTTCAATATTTTGATATTTTGCATTGTATGCTGAATCTTTTTTCATAAAATATCAGAGAAAGTATTTTTCGATGATATCCTACGCGAAATTCGTTCATTAAACTCGAGATAGTTGTAGGCGGAATTTTTTTTGAAAGCGCATATCGCGCGAGCGCTAGCCGAATATTCACGAGAAACGCACGGAACAATTCGCTATCCAGATAAACGAACAATGGCATCGTCCGGATAAACGCAGTTTTAGAGTCCTTTTTACGAGATGATACGCGCGAAATGACGAAGCAGCAGCAGCAGCAGCCGCCGCCGCCGCCACACAGCCAGCAAGCCCATCGCACCAACGCACTTGAGCACAGCATAATATAGCGTTATTTTACGCCACGGGTCACCCCGTAATGTATTTTCTATCTAGATACATATCTAACAACGGGCGCACCATTCAACTTGCATCTCTCACTTTCTACTCCTTATCGTGATAATTAAGTACTGCGATCGCATATATCTCCGCATTAATTCCGCAAGTGTCAAATGCAGCGGTACCCGACCTTCTGACAGTTGAGACTTGAAGCAACGTGACGAACAATAATATACAATATCTTCTTTAATGCTTTAATGTCAAACGAGAGAAACGTTATTAATTTAAAAACATATACTGGTCGATGTTGCGTCGAGGACCGCTGAATCATGTTCCGGGACACAATGAGATATAAAAAAGAAATACTTAAAGATAAAAAAAGAATAGAAGAGAAGAATGAGAAATGAAATTTCGGCCGATACAAGGTCCATGCGCTTGTCGGTATTCAACACGATCGCAGTAGCGCAGAATGAAATATGTACTGCATGCAAGGGCCAATATGGTCCACTTCACGAAACTCGGCTTCGCATATATAGCACCACTCCGTCTTGAGCCACGGCGAGCCAGCAGCAGCAACAGCAGCAGCAGCAGCAGCAGCAACAGCAGCAGCAGCAGCAGCAGCAATCTTGTAGTTCAATTTGGAGCACCAACTCACGTTCACTTTACCCAGCACACGCATATCTGCACTGACACGTTTTTCAGTTTATTTTTCTCTCTTATTTGGTCTCGAGCGCCACTAATCCCTTGGCACCGACTTCCCGATGTGACGCTCGCACTTCGTGTTTCGTTTTCTCCTTTCGTCTCCTTTTTTTCTTTTTTTTTCCTCTGCTCTTGCCGTCACCGAAAATTCGTATGCCGCCTATCCATCCCGCCTCGCACCGAGACGAATCGGTCTCGTTTGATCCGAACGTTCGCCGGAATAATCGATTCCCGATACGAAATCGTTACTGAATTTAAAGAGAATGAAGGATCGAAGAAACGCATTTATCGGATTCGAATTAATAGGCAATGTCGCAGTCAAATACCGCAGTCAAAGTATTTACGAAGAAGAAGGTTTAAGCGTTCCCCAGCTCTGAAATGTAATTTGAAAAATGAAACAGTACCTCTGGAGAGACTGTTATTTCTCTCACTAAAATAAATGGTAGCGATAAGTTCATGTCTTCATTATTACGCATGCCATTACTACTTTGTTGATTCTATTATCGAACACGTAGACTGCCACGGTCATTCGGTGGGAATGTCAAATTTGTTCATGTAGTTCGGTTTTCGTAGTAACACATGTATCCTTCATCCTCTCGACCTTTCGATTATTAAACGCGATTGAACGATAATATGCTTACGAGCGCATAAATGCACGGCGCATTATGCAAATGAATGCGCGAGTAATTCGGCACGCAAACGTTCGGCTCGGGCGGGACGCGCATTTTGCGCACCTTGTGCATATTTGTACGCAACAATTGATCGTGCACATTCGTATATGGTATTGAATTCGCACAGCACCGATTTATCGTATCACGTGTATCGCTCTGTTCTCTGTGGTCGTCACAGTGTTTATCGTCGATATTATTTTATCATTCGCCGATGGAAAAATTTCTCCATCGCGCACATTTAGCACCGTTTTTTCTTCGCACTTTTCCTTTGTCCTGCGAGCCTCTCCTCCCTCTGCGTCTCTTTTCCATCTGTTTCTTTGTCGCGAGATAGAGACGAAGAAACAGAGGCGAGAAGAAAGACGGACTAAGAGGAAGCAACCCGCCAATACATTTAGCGGACAATCCGTAATTTTTATCAGCGAAACTTTCGCGCCGTTTGTCCGCAATCCCGAGAGGACACTCCAGTCCTCTTCCTCGCACCTTCAAATCCTATTTCTCTTTACTTTCGCGGCAGCTGAAGTAGGAAGTTGCAGTAGGCCAATCCTCTCCCCGAGAACTTTTCGCTCTTGCCTCAGCGCAATAAGCTTAGATAGAGAAACGTGCGACGAGGTCCGGGAAAGTGTCCCTGCACGAATTCAGTATCCTCGATATAAAACGCGACATCATCAAAATTGAAAGTTTAATAACAGCATGATAAACACAATTACATTTTTCTCTCGGATTTATTATTTGATATACTTCCTCAATGAACTGATCAAAATTTATTCGTAAACTTTTCGCTAATTTATCTTTTTATGACAAAAATTTGTTTGTATTAAATTAAATTATTTAAGTCTTTCAATAATTAATGAAGAATAAAAATCGGAATTTTTCGAGTTTTGAGAAATTAAATGAAATATAATTAAGTGAAAAGATACGATTTTCGTCATCCGCTTGCGAATTTTGGAGCATGATCGGGACTTCCGGACCGCGTCGTTGTAGTAGCTGTCGCGTATCGGGATCCGTGACAATCGATTAATGATCGCGCATTGTGGGTCAGTGCCACCACGATGGGTGGTGGAGCCGCAGGACGCCCGTGCGTCGGAGGGAATGCCCCGATTGAGTTTGCATTGTCACGCCGACGGGTTCCCGCCGCCGTTGGTCACATGGCGACGCGGCAGCGGCAAGACACCTGGCAATTATCACGACATAGCCAGTCATGAGCATATGCAGGACCTGAGGATACATGCCAACGGTTCACTAGTGTTTGGCCGAGTCCAAGAAGATCACGAGGGCTTCTATCTGTGCGAGGCTGTGAACGGCATCGGAGCCGGGCTCAGTAAAGTCGTTTATCTCACCGTCAATGGTACGTATCAATCTTAATTCCTCCTTATGTCTTTAATTTAAGCTATATTTGAAAGTTATTAATGTTGTAAAACTTATTTTTAAATAATAAATACAAATTGTTATCAAATTTTTCTCATCTCTTACCATCTGCAAAGGTCGGAAACTATTCTTATTAAAAGCATTTGTATTTTATAAATTATATACGCCATTTATGTATTTAAGAAAGCCTTATTTATAAATTTTTAATAACGTTAGAATTACAATTCCTACTAGAAATTTTCTGTAAGAACATAAGAGACAAATCGAATGAAATCTTATTACATTTGTTATCGTAATGGAAATATAAAAATTCAGTAATCTCTTTGTACCACATCTATTTTTTATAATCTAATGTAATTATCAAAAGAAAATTTAATAATGAGAAATGTAATTTTTTTACAATAGAAACGTCATTAAATCTCCTATTACTATCTACAGTCACAGAAAATACTTTAGCGTGTTAAAGCTTTGCGAGATAAAATTATATCTCTCTTTCTCTCATAAATCCTCTCGAAAGGATTAGTCTTCTACTAATTGGTGATACCCTAATTGGATCTCGCTGAAACTTTAGGTATTATCAACAGTTTGACGACTGACCCGTGTAGTCAATTTGATCCATCTTATCCTATTAACACATTGAAAAAATATTTTTTTTTTAAATAATCGAATTACTCAACTTTGACAAAACTCTTGATTTTTAGAACATTACAATGAAATTCATTTAATATCTATATATTTTGTCAAGTTCAATTTCAATTCTCATTTATCAATTCTTAATTCTTCGAACTGTCAAATTTTATTTTATTTTAGAATGACATCAATAAATAGTTATTTTGTAATATTATATAAATAATTAAACCGATTTATTTTAAAATATAATTTATGATGCATATTTACATTTATTAGTTAAATTATAATTTATAATTAAATAACAATACGAGAAATAATTACAATACGAGAAATATTTACAATATGAGAAATAATTCAAGTATCTAAATTTTAATTAATCTTCTTTATTTAAATATTTTTATCTAATCAAATTTGTTTTTTTTTTTATTAGCTACATATTTTAGATAATCTACATTTTGTGTTTAAGAATTTTATAATTTAACATTTTAAGAAAAATATTTTAATGATATACATATATCATACATACATATATCAAAATTTACAGCATACAAAATTATAAATGGGATTTCTGAAACTTGCTGGATTGCTCAAAATAAACTCAAGAATTTAATTTAAATAAAATTTACTCGTTTTTATTTTAATATGATTGCGTATTTATTTCAATTCAATGTATTTTAACTAACCTACTGTATATGTAATACCTTTAATATATAATTATGATTAAATTCTATTCTGCTTGATATAGTTCCTGCGCATTTTGTGGAAAAGCATCGCAATCAGACCGCGAGGCTGGGCTCGAATGCCTCGTTGCGTTGCGAGGCGAAAGGCGACCATCCTTTGAAGATAGTCTGGAAGAAAGCAGGGTCCCAATTGGATCCCAAGCTCCCCGATTATCGTTATACTTTGAAGGAGGACAACACCACCGATGGTGCCGTCAGCGTTCTCGGCTTTGTCAGCACTAGCCGCGAGGACAGCGGAAGATACTTTTGCATCGCGTCCAACGCTTATGGCCGCGACGAGATGACGGTTCATCTTTATATTCAAGGTAGTTTATATTTAAGTTCTATAAATTATTATCTATTTTGACGAAAGCTCTTTGAAGAATTATCGAATATAAAGGCATAGTATTAATTGATATATATATATATATATATATATATATATATATATATATATATATATATATATATATATATAAAAGGAGACGTTTAATAATTCTAACAACAACAACAACAACAACAACAAAATCAATAAAAATAACAATGTACTATCGTATTAATATTGGCATTCCATAATTTGTTCTTTGTCAGAGATAGAAGATAGTCAATAGAGTCCATGAAATTATCGCGAAGCGAGTTATCGCGCTGATGCCTCCGGGACGTCAGTCGGTCGGTTGTTTGTGCGTAACGCTATTCCGCTGGATGTAATTATCGTAATGTATACAGGCACTCGACAACGTGTGTTCATTTAATTTAATGTACGTCCGCGCAAGTACGCGCGCGGCGAGACAGATGAACCGGAGGCTCGCGCTCTCTGTATGTTCTCCAAAATGAGATACGCTTCGAGCGGACGTATTGCATCGGATAACCCGTGAAATATGCATAATGCAGGTACGCGATAATCGTGCCATAATTGAAAATTATTCCATTGGACGATGCGCGTTGGATGGTGCTCCAGAATTAGACGAAAATTTCCAAATTAATTACCGAACTCTAATCTCGTGCGGTGAAACATTTTAATAGAGGTCATGCCGAAAATCAGATTGACTATTTTAAATCATATGTTAAATATTGAAATTGCATCTGTGTTAATCAAGTATAAAATATAGTTCAAAATATATCAAGTACAAAATATATATGTATGTGTGAAAAATGTAAATTAATTAAAAATTATATTTAGCAAAAAAATTGTTTAAGTTTTGAAAATTTTAGCATTAATTTCAAGAGAGATCTCACAATATTGTATTGATATATAGAGCCTCCAGATTTTCCACGAAATCTTCACGTGATCGAGAAAGGCAGTCGTCACATTAATCTGGGTTGGACGACCAGTCAAGACGGGAACAGTCCGATTACCCAGTACATAATCGAGTACAAAACCGAATCAGGTAAGAGCATAATCGTAATAATTAAAGCAATTGAAGAAATCTGTATCCACGAGATTTAATATTATAAAAAAGTATTTTAATATAAAAAAGAAGAGTTTTTAAAATAAAAATTAAAAATATATTAATAAAAATCTGATACTCAGTTAAATATTTTACGTGCTCTTGATTTTTGATCGCAAGTTGTAAATAACAGGAATATTAATTCCTGAAATTTAATAATAATCCAGATTATTAAAAGTCAGAGCTGATAAATGACAGCGTGGACCGGTATAAATATAACAGCTTCATCGGATCGATTTTTCCGATCATTGACCCAGAGATTAAATCACCGCAAGACGTTAATTCAATTTTGCAGAAGTATGGCACGACCACACGTTCCACACAACGGTACCGGGGACACGTGCTCGCGGCCACGTGAGCGGTTTGCGTCCTGCGGTCACTTACCAGTTCCGGATGTATGCGGACAACGAACTGGGTCGGAGTCAAGCGAGCGACGTAGGTATCGGGGCCAGGTCGAACATTTACAAGTCAAATTGCACCCTGGTCGGACGATCGTTTCCTCGCCGGCCAACCATTCCCTGCCCCCTCGAGAATTAAAACAATCGGGATACCGGTGTGTGGCGGGTATCGAGCCCAATCGATATTCCCGCGCGCGGGAAAAAAAACTATCTCTCCCCGAAATGAATTCCTCTCTCCGTCGCCTCTCGACGGATGTGCGACCGCGCCGTTGGCCTGGATTTAACTTGCGTTCGGTACTGCCCTTTCGACCTCACTCGCATTTCTTTTTTCTTTCACGGGAAAGAATTCGCTCGCGCGTTTAAGATTGCAGTCTGCATAACATCCGTCGCAATGCTTTGAAGTGAAATATCGGAGTGTCCAACCGAATTCGTTCTGTTCCCGCGGATTCTCCGTAACTCGCGACTTGCGTTTTACATGTTTCCTTAAACACCGACGTGACGGCTGACATCCGAATTTTATACCACACTGTATGTACTTTTCGAACAATTTTTATGTCTGTGGTAGTTTTACAAAAGAATTGAATCCGTCTTTATTTTATGATCGTTTTTTTTTTTTGTGATTCAAATTTGCCATGGACAAAAATTATGAAACACTTGAAAAGTTCAGCGGCAATTAACGGAAGAGAAAGAATACGCAGCTAAAGCGACGAAAGTGAATGGACTCGCCAGAGAATTCAAAGGAAGGTTTCACGGGCTTTTCAGATTTTAGAGACGACAACCGAGGGAGAGAAGCCCGGTGGGCCGCCGCGAAATCTCAAAGTAGACCCCATCAGCTCGACTGAGTTCAACGTCACCTGGGATCCGCCCGATCATGATTTATGGAACGGCGAGATACTCGGTTATCATGTCGGTTACAAGGAACACAGGTAACGACCGAAAACACTACCGTTATTTTAACGACGCGCCTCGACAGATAGGGGTTTGTTTCCTCACTTGCGCGCGAGCGCGCACACACGTACACACGCACACAGAACTCCAACTTCCTGTATTTCAGCCCACAGAGCTGATACCATAGAATTCACGCGCCATTAATAAACGTGCTATCTCGGGGTCAGTTATTTATCCGCCTGGGACAACGCTGACAAATTCTCGAAAAACTATAGGCTTTTTTTACGACTACATTTTGTTATATTGTTTCAGTGTGCTTTTATTGTAGTGCTTTTACTACAAATTAGTTAAATTTGATATCTTTTTTTAATCTTTCTGGGATGCTAATTAGCTAGATCGATATAAATTTGACAATGTAGCTTATGCAGCTTATATCACGTTTCTACTCTTTACTTTGTCTTCATTATTAGATTTATAATCTACATTTTAATTTAATATTAACAATTTGCTCTTCTCACTTATTTCATGAACGTACTCTAGAATATTTGTTTAAAAAACGAAGTTTTTAATTTCTTGATCTTATATATTTGATATCTTTTATCACGATTGTATTTTTAAGTTCATCTTGCTTACTTTCTTGCCAAGTCATGTACATAAATCCATATTGTTACATTTTTCACACAGTAATCTAATACTCACCCTCGTACGAAACTTTGCCCAAAGTTTGATAAGACACTCGACACCCTTTTGGCAAACTAATTAATCACACGAGTCAGATGTAACGAACATTCTCGCAAAATTCAGGTTGGGGGCAGAGCAGTACACGTATAAAACCGTGGAAAGGAGGATCTCGACGGCGAGCGTCGCGCTGGGTTTGGCAAGAACGTCCATGCCCGGACGCCAGCATCACTTGACGAACTTGAAGAAGTTCACACGTTACAGCGTGGTCGTTCAAGCGTTCAACGCCCTCGGACCCGGTCCCATGACGCAGGAAGTTGTAGCGTCAACCCTCGAGGACGGTAAGCGACCGTGAAAAAAGCCGTATCGATCGATATTCATTTCCGAGTCGGCAAACGTTCGTCAAGGACACCGCAAAGCGTAATTTTATTATTTAACGCACGTTTGATTGCAGATGTCTTGCTGGTACAATAATTTCTTAATTATTTTTTAAACTTCTTAAAATAACGCTTAAAAAAACGTTATAAATGTCTGTTTTAAATCATCTATTTATCGACATCACGTCGATATTAATTTTATTAAATTTCGATGAAGCGACACATTTGTCGTCGGTTTCACGACGAATCGAGCGACGATAAAAATATGCACGAACGAAATTAACATATTCGATGCGATCGATCGGCGCGTTCGGGAGAGCGAAGTTCTCGTCTAGACATCTATTTTCGCGTCGAGACCCGAGAAGCTTCAAAAATTCATGAAGAGAATAATATTCGCGCCTTCTCGCGAGCCTATCACGAATTCCGCCATGAATACCGACCGCATGCGGCCGCGGTTGCACGACTTCCCGGTTAAATAATAAATTCAGATGCGGCATCCGCGCTTGCAAATAACTTCTTTAATCCTATCCCTGCCGAATGGCAGACTCGACGAAACTTCCAAGTGCACTCCCACATTTTCGATCGCGCAGGAAGAGGAGGAGAAAACATCCCCGCGACTCGCGATGCCATCGTACCTCTTTAAAAACTTTCCACCTGAACTCCTTCTTGAAATATTCCGCGCGTATAGTCACGTTGCCCTCGAATATGCGACGAATATCGACGTTTTAAATGCAATACGAGTTTTATGAGCCGCCACCATTCGCATTTCTCAGATTATTGCAATCGTAAAAATATATTCAATCCAGCGACGTCATATTCACTAAAATTAATATACGGATGATTATGTGGATATATCAGAATACTATTATTATTTATAACTTAGCGCCGTGCACTTAGTTACAAGTTTATAATAATAATAATTCTATTTATAATAACAGTAGCTGCAAATTGATGATAATAGAAAATTCCTTAGTAGAAACTTTTAGTTTCTATTATTTTTTTTAACTTGTTTATTTTAATGTATTAAAATATTCTAATAATAATTTATTAATCTTATAATAGCAAATATCTTATTTTTAAACAATTTATAAATGTTAAATGACAAAATTATGCTTATATATGTATCAAATTTTGACAAAAGATATTTGCAGGTAGGTGGATTATTTCGAAGAGATCTTTGGATAAAACTTTAAATTTTTCCAGTCCCGAGTAGTCCTCCTCAGGATGTACGTTGCACCGCGCTTTCGTCAACGTCCTTACAAGTCTCCTGGGAATCTCCGCCCGACTCCAGCCTAAACGGGATCCTGAAGGGTTATAAAGTCATATGGGAGAATATGGACGCGCTGACGGAGTCCGTCAAGCCGGAGATGAAAATTACCACCGCGCTTACAGTGGTACTCCACAGTCTGGAGAAGTACACCAATTATTCAATCCAAGTTCTGGCGTACACCAGAACCGGCGACGGAGTCGCCTCGTCGCCCCTTTATTGCATGACCGAGGAGGATCTGCCGCAGGTGCCGGCTGGCGTCAAGGCGGTTGTCAATTCGGCCACGTCCATTATCGTCTCTTGGCAACCACCTCTGAAGAGCAACGGTAATATCACCTCCTACAACGTTCATATTCGCGGATTGGGATCGGAGGGCAAGTGGCACAGGAAATCTCTGCCGCCCTATCAGACCAGCTATCAGGTCGAGGATCTGCACAAGAGGAGTCAATACGAATTCACGATCGCGGCAGTTACTTCGGTCGGCGAGGGTCCGCAAACCCCGTCCGTCACAGTCTCACCTTCCAGCGAAGGTAAAGCGATTATCTCTTATGTCGAATTAACTTTGAGATTATTGTCTGCGTGAATGAAATTTAATCTAAATCTTTTGAATCCTAAAAATTCTGTGTGTGTCTACATTCTAAATATTTTATTTATCTTATTTATATGCAAATGTCGATGTGTTAAACACTCTCTTTCAATATTCAGAAGATTACAAGAGCGCGAGAGAGTAGTTTGTAGCGTTCGTATATTGAAAATATGCCACGTTACTCCAGTCGTGAAACTTGGAGTTCCAGGAGTTGTCTTTCGGCGCACAAATTGAACTAGTTGCGAAAGTTACATTTTCGGAATGCCGTTCATTCGTCTATCGTATAAACATCCGTTTTTCGAACTAAATGAATTGTCGTTTGATAAATGAGATATCGAGCGCCGTATTTATGTTTATTAATGAGCCACACTTTTTATTTTCTTCTCAGCCTCGGAAGTTTCCGCAAACTCCTTACCACGAACTTTAAATCTTTTCCGTCAGGAAACACTTTCTCCGCGCAGTTGATAAAACCTAACTTAGACAACTACGATTATCGTGTACTCGATTACAGTTCGCGCCGCCATATATTCATTCGGCACCACGCTTGTCGTACCTTGGAAGCAAGATGTGACGCTGCCTTGTCAAAGCGTGGGCAAGCCCGAGCCTTCAGTTACTTGGAAGCAATGGGGTCAGATAGTTAAACCATCCGCCAGGGTGTCTTTCCATCCCGATGGATCCTTGCAGATCACTGAGCTTCACAGGGAGGATAGCGGAAATTACACTTGCTTCGTGGAGAATCGCCATGGCTCTGATCAAATAACTCATCGTTTAACCGTACAAGGTAAACGCAATTTTTATTTTTGTAAAATAATCACGCGAGATTTGTTATCAATAATATTATTTGCTTCCATTTAATTTTATAAATAAATTATTGAAAGATTGATTACACAAGGTTGATTACACAACATAATTAATTAATAAACTTAAATTATATAAATTACCTAAGTAAAGAAAATAAATATGTACTAATGCAAAAGATATATATATATATATATATATATATATATATATATATATATATATATATATATATATATATATATATATATATATATATATATATATATATATATATACAAGCTTGTACATCCAAAATGTATCACAAGGAGCAATCTATAAATTTCAAAATTTATCTTTTTCAGTTCCACCTGCAGCACCGTTATTACACGCGACTAGCACCAGCAGCAATTCGATCAATGTGCAATGGAAAAACGGCGACGACGGCGGTTCGCCAATTCGCGGCTACATCTTACACTACAAACGCGAGTCCGGCGAGTGGGAGGAGTTCAAAGTGTCGCACAAAGTGAACGGCTTTGTCCTGTCGCGGCTTTGGTGCGGCAATGACTATCAGATGTACCTGACGGCGTACAATCGCATCGGTATGGGCAGACCCAGCGAAATCGTCAAGGCGACCACGAAGGGCTCGAAGCCGGACGACTCGCCTGGAACTGGCGACAAGTTTGTTACGGTCAACGTTTCGTGGATCACCTTGCATCTCAGCATGTGGAACGACGGAGGATGTCCCATAACTTTCTTCGAGTTGGAGTACAGAAAGAGCGGCGAGGGTATCTGGACGCTGGTCTCGAATAATATAGAGGTAATATTTTAGTGAAGAGATTTTATTTAGATAGATGTATACGCGCGATATAAACAGAAAAAGTTACTTATTTTTTATTATAAAAACGTTATAGAAATTATAAAAATAAAACGGATTTTTTTCATCAATCTGTCATTAACTTTTTATTAGTATCAATTTTTTCTTAATGTGAAAATGTCGAGATGAATTAATATTTGTTTCAATTTTAACAGCTTCCAATTTTGAGCATTGTATTTCTTTACAATATAATAAATTTTAAATCAAGAAAGGATTCTAGTAAAAAATTTTGTCTAAAATTAATTGAAGAATATCATTTATCATTTATTTCGTTCTAATTGCTCGTAACTCGAAAATTACTAATGCTTCTTGCTACGAAAAATTCTTCAAAAAATCTAATTAAAAAATAAAAGCAAATATGAGAAATGTATAAATCTATTATTATGAAAAATTTTAATTATATAGATTCTTTCACAACGTATTTTAATAACAAAAACTCTCTTACAAGTATAATATATTATAATATTATCACTGCTCTAAATACTGATATCAATTTCTCCTAAAGACAATTCAATATTTTTACGTTTACGAGACTACGACGGATTATATTGTAACTTGCATATTGTGCAGGTGCAAAAGACATATACTCTAAGCGAACTGCAGCCAGGGACCACTTATGACATTCGCATAAGGGCCCACAACAATGCCGGCTCGTCAGTGGCTGAGTACAAGATAACGACATTGCAGCCGCACATTAGCACGACTATGTCCGCCATCGAGATCGATCATTACATTCCCCAGCACACCTCTGTGTATTCGGATTTGAAGCTCATCGTACCTTTGGTGCTAAGTTCGTTCGCGGTCATCGCCGCAGCTGGTGCCGTCTTCTACTGCTTTCGCAAACGTTAGTCACATATGCATATAGTTTTCTAAAACTGTGATTGTAAACAGCAAAAGAATCTTTTTAAACAGTATAAGTAAAACATACACAAGTAAGCATAGAATATGAAGAGATATACAAAAAGTCATTGAAATATTTTATAATAGAATCAATGAATAATGCAAAAAAGTTTCAATTTAGAAAAGAATCAATTGTTTAATTTTAAAATTATGATTGTATTATATCTTAAAATACTAATTGCAGGTCCGTTTATGGGCGACATAGGGAGTCTACACGACGCGCAAACCGCGGCCGCCCTAGACAATAAGCAGAACATGGAACAGCGCGAGCAGTATTATGCCACCGTGCGTAAGCCGTTACGCTCGCCGATCCACGAAATGGCTACACTCGAGAAAATACCAGGTGAGATAAACAGACTAGCTCACATCGGTGAAATCAAATTCGTTCTTTTCACAAAAAATCACCAGTGATATAAGACAAACAGAAATAGGGCTCTTTTTCTCTCTCTCTCTCTCCTCCTCTTTCTCTCTGCAAAGAAATCGAGATCGTATGAGGGACGATTGCAACCCGGAAATCATTTAACGAAACATCATTAAACATGCTTGTAGAATATTCAGAAGATATCTACCCGTACGCAACGTTCCAGCTGGAGGAAAGCGTTCCTGCAGGAGGCGACAGCCGCTGCAATTCTGCCGCGCCTCTTCAGACCTTTGTCTATCACGACCCTCGTCTCTCCACTGCCGATACTCTTCAGTTACGAGAGGTACAATATCATCCGCCGATCTATGTTATTAGTCTTTACGCCGCACGTTTCTATCCCGTGTAATTTCCGACCGCGGAATAGCTTCTTATTTTTAATTCTTGTTACATTCATTCTCTTAACTTCTTTTTTGCGACTGAAGCGAATATTTCGCACAATTTAATCGAAATAACAATCCACATATGATACATTTTTTTTCTAAGTAAAATAAAATAATTTTTAAAAATTCTTTAGTTAGCCTTAAATTTTTAAAAATTTTTTAATTATTTTTTACTTCTTTAGCATATTTAAATCTTTTTTGGAATTTATAATATTCTCGATATAAATTACAAAAAGTGTTTTTTATAAATTACGAAAGTCGCAATTCTATATGTGATCGTGATGCTAATTTCGGATTTTACAAAAAGTACACGTGGTATTATTCACACGTTGGTAATCAGATAATGGCGTTAAGCATGCGGGAAGAAATGCGTGAGCATGATGATCTGTCATCGCTTTTATCATTCACTCTCATACATTCCCGGCTTCGTTACACCTGTATTAATTGCATGCGCACCTCGATCGGTGAATCATTTTATCCTCGCGACATAAGTCGGAACCTTTAGCAATCCTCCATGCCAATACTTAGGTCACTCGCACTCGCATGCTCGATGTGAATTTTCCGAGTTTCTTGTTTCACACGCGATCAGTATGACACGTGATGTTACTATGAATTTTAATTCGTGCGCAAACTTTCTTTTTTATTAACTGTCGCGCGCGAATTGTCTTTTCTATCAATTCGGAAACACGGATTTCTCTATTCCTCTTTTTTTTCACCGGTAAAATCGTGATTAAGTGTCATTGCGAGTTATATTGTTGCGACTGCTGGTCCCATCGTTTCGCTTTGTTTCGCAATTGTCCTGAGACGTCTCGCGAATCGAGAAGTTGAAATATTGATTTAGAGCAGAGACTAGACCTACAGAACGCCGTTCGCCATTTACTCATTTACATCTGTTGTCGAGTCCCGTCATAGTTTTACTATCTGTAACATAAAACTCTCTCATAATTCATCGCATCGCTCCCGCGACTTCTAGACGAAGAATAGAGCTAGAAGAATAGAATAGTGTTTCTGTAATGGTGACAAAGTTCGTTATTTTTTCCCTCCACGATTAGTAGAGAAAAAATAAAATATACATCTCTTGACTTTAAAATAATTTATTATGAAAAAAAGCGATTAGCTTTGTTTACATTTTTTATTAATAACAAATATGTTTTTTTTAATTGATCACGAATTAATAATAAATAATGTCTTGGTGCCTGTAAAAAGTTTATCACAATAAATTATAAGAATAATTTAATTTTGTAAAATTAAATACACATAAATGTGATGGATATTTAAATTTAAATAAATAATAATTTCAAGAGAATATTCGATTTTTTTTTTATTCTCAAAAATGCCCGAAGATTGTTCGCTTGACTCAGCGAATCTTCTACTCTCGAGTTTTCCCGTGACACACCAATTCGCTTTTTGAATACATGTAGCAAGTCGATGAAATAAACTATTGATCAGGTAGAAACTCGCGTAGTCACGATCTTCGACGATTCTGTTCTAATCTTGAGGTCGCTTCTCATGCGATCCGGTCGATAGAGATCCGCCGACGGGATCGGAGATGCGGCGGATGCGCGATACGCGATGTGATCTCATAGAAACCAATTCCGTCTGATTGCAGTCGGATTGCAACCGGTACACTAAGGTGCGCGGAGGCCGTTCGTCCTCTGCGCCGTTGCACAAAGCGCACAAGGTCAGTCAGGGCAAGTCCGAGTCGGAGGAGTACGACACCCTGGGCTCGGACAGCGACACGGAAGTCGGGACCAGCAGCCGAACCGAGTCTTCCAATCACCTCGTCGATTCGCACCACTCGGCATCTGCGGCCGACTCGCGCGTCCACAGTATGCAATATTTTCACCTCTTTCTCTCTCTCTCTCTCTCTCTTTCTCTTTCTCTATGTCTGTGTCTTCTCCTCAGAAGTGTAGCAGTAGAATAGAAATCACCTTCTCGGATTAGAGGCGAAGGCCGATTTAAAAAATTTTTTTTATCGATGCATTCTCGCTGAAGACTCAGTTTTATGGTATAATTTTTGCTTTCGGAAAATCCTACGCTATGTTCCGATTTCCATTTTTGCGAGACCGAGCGCCTTCCGCCGCTTCTAGCTGAGAGCACTTTCGTCGATATTGTAAACATGGAAGTTCGATGATGTGTACGTATGCACATGTTTGTTTGCTTTCTCGACCTAATTTTGTTCGATGCACGCATGTGTATGCGATATATACTTGGTTGCACGAACCGAACTGTTGTGCGTCGCGCAATGTATCATAAATCTACAATAAAATATCCACCGTGAGATTGCGAAAGTACTTGTGATTAATCATTCATGTTCGACGAATTAGGAATAAGGGACAAAAAGAAAAATGTTTGCTTGCAGACTTCCTGTACCATGGACCAGAATCTAGCACGTCTACAGAACCCTCACCGATTTTTGAGAGAAAATCGTTTCCTGGAAGGGGAAGACCCAAGTAAGGGTTTTATTACTATTACTGGCTGATTATTATTATTATAATTTTTATTAATTTTTCCTACGATTTATATAAATTTATTCTCTAAATTTATTGTTTATTTAGGTATCAGCTTCCAATCAAATAAAAATGTTATAGATTTAAATATCTTCTCAAACATTCGAATTATATTTAAATTTAAGGTACACAACTTAAAAAGGTTATTAATCTAATCAAATTACTTATAAGCCAATAGTTAAATATACATCGTCTGAACGCATTTTTTAAATTTTAAATCAAACACAAGTAAATTGTTTCACAAGTTACAAGATAAAGGAAAATCCGTTTGTATTCAGGATGTTACAGCTGGCGCGTCATACCAGCGAGGAGGCCCGTGCCAACTTCGGGCCAATCTCCGGGCTTAGCCATCCCAAGCACCAGTCGGGCAATCCCTGTGCCAATCGGGACCAGGAGCGTGACGGATCAGGAAACCTGTTCGTCCCCAAGCTGGACCCACCCTCGGGCTTCTCCGACGCGTTTGAGCTAAGCGAAGCCGAGTGCGACTTCGATCGCGGTCACAACAGCCAACGAAACGTCCGTGACTTCGTAATCGCGGTGTAAATACATGTAAAAGCCTCCGACGCGTACGCGGGAACCCCGTCGTAAGATAAAAGAGAAGATGAGAGATTAAAAGTAAATGGCGAGAAAAGAAGAAAAGTATAAAATAATGAAAAATCGCGCGAGAATTTATCTAATCCGCGGTCCGTCGTTTCGTTAATGCGAATTGGCGCCTCGCGTTCGATCGCCAAGTCATTCAAGTGATAATTCTACATGCTCCTTCGTCCTACTCCCGGCCTACGTCGATGAGAACGCGTCCGTCAGCTCGATAACTACGTGCTCCGTAAAACTGCCACCGGCGTTTCCGGCGAGATCGACCCGATGTCAAGATTATTTCTCGGCTTAAGTATTTTAGGGCTACAATTAGGCGAACGATCGCGAAAGCGCTGCGATCGTAACGAAGTTAAGTTTAACAGAGAGACAGAGAGTCTATAAGCTGCCGTTTATTGGTTCCGCTTGGTGGAACCGCAGTTTTACCAAAGTTTTACGCATCGTTTGGGTGCTTGAACGAGTACTTGAGCGGAGCGAGTCGAGCTCTACATTGTTGTCTGTTCTATATCGTGGCGGAAAAAGAAGCGGACAAAGTCTCCGCGGAGTGTTTCGACGACGACGATTCATATAAACTGCCACGTTTTATTCCATGCTCCGTGTAATAATCCTAGTTAGTTAAAATGACGGCGCTATAAACGCGTTTCGCGTCCACCTCGGATTTTTTCCCTCCACGCGACGATCTTTATATGCGAGTATCTGCCTCTGATTTGCCGAAGCACGCGAATACATACACCCCATACAGTCTTCTAATTATTACAATAGCGAAACTACGACGCGAACGCGCGACGACTGTAATTATACTGTAAAATTCTAACGGTAACTGCCATCTTACTCTATTATTACGAAGCGACCAACGACCATGAAGAAATCAACCCCTGCGAATCGTTCTCCGACAATTGCACGTGTCTCTGACGCGAGACACTTGTACATGCATATCGAAGAGAGCAATACGATTTCCGAACATTTTCCCTTGTCTTCCAGTCATTCGAATACTCATTGCGCAAATCGAAACCATCTTCCGCTTCTTCATAAAGAGTGTTACCGTGTTAAGTAAAGAGAAAGTAACGCGATCATTCGTCGTTGTCGTCAGTGTCGTTTTAACTTATCAGCGAAAGACTGAAAGAAGCATCGTAGTTTAGGTTTATACTTACCATCTGTCGCAAGCGACGCTCACAGGTTTCTGCAGTTTGTGCAAAAACACGTGAGAGTTAACAATGTCAATGAAGAAAGACTGTTAGACGCGAGTATCGCGAAAAGAATATCGAGGAATGTCGCGGACGGATATCGAGCGTAAACCTAGTCTTAGTAGACGAGTTACCACGTAGCGTAAACGTAACAACCGAACGTAATGTCTGTAAACTGTCTATTACTGCTGTACCCGTTGTACACCTCGCTCACAAATTGTCGCGTACGTCACACGCCATCCGAGACCCAACCCTTACTCCCTTCCGAAAGACGAAAGAAGAAATGAAGAGAAAATAAAAAAACAACGCGTCGATGCCAGTCTGCATCGATTAACGATCGACGGACCTTAAAGATGATGCAGATGATGATAATTTGAGAAATTATTGAGAAGAGTATTGTTTTGCAAGTGTCATAACGAGATCACGTGTTGCCATCGAATCAGTTTCGTCGATACGTCACTTGTTGCCTAGTTGGGTTATCGTTCACACTCGGTTGGTGACGATTTTTCGGCCAGCCGATCTAAGTCTCCATGCCCCTATGTCTCTCCCTGTTATTTCGGCCCTCGAGTCATTCGCGCGAGGTGGAGGAAAGCGAAAGGAGTCGCCCTGTTGATGATATATCGTCTATCTTTACGACACACGAAATGATTTACCACGAAATTCGTACTATTGTGTTTTAGACGACTTTAGATTGTTTATATTCTATTTACTTTGTAAAATATACAACACTAATTCCATATTGGAAACGTGCCTCGTCTGCCTATGTGTTTCTTTACCCTTCCGTCTATTTCCGGTTTAAAATAAAGCCTATCCTAATCACAAATTTATTTCACCGATATATATATATATATATATCAAGTTGATTGACGCAAAAAATGTAAAAAATACAGGTTTTTATCATTGTTTCTTCTATGCGATGCTAATTAATGATTGCTTCATATTATTATCACGAAAGTTAGGTATTTTAATAGCTTGAATGTTAACAGAATTAATTTTATTTCTTACGAAATCTTAATTAAAAGCTTTAAAAGATGAAAGATATTGTAATAAGCTTGTCTCGAGTTTGTCGATGCGCGTATAAATAAAGAATAAAGAATTAATTAAGAGACACATTAAGTCGGTTCTCGATCAAACAAATGAATGCGAACAAAAACAAATAAACGAAAATTATTCAACAAATTTATTACGTAATTACTTTTAATATCCTCCGAGAATCGATTTTTAATTTATTAAATCACTTGTTTCGTAGACAGTAAAGAGCAGTTATTTTCATTTTTTTTTCTAAAATAATTTTACGGCGTTTTAATTTGTAAGTGAATTAACATTTATCAATTATATACACACACATTTATCAATTGAGAAGATTAAATTATATTATATTTTACAAAAAGATGATTATATGTTCGTTGCTGTAACCAACGATCGATTAGTCTTGAGAGGATATAATACAGCCGCGCAATCCTCTCAATTCGGAAATGTGTATGTGCGTTGCATGTGTATGTATGTATATATATATATTAAGGAACACGCTAAAGTAAAATAGTCCATCCGGGCATGCGCCAGGCTTCCTCTCCCTTCAGATACTATGAGCGGTGGTGTCTACGGCGGTGGTAAGTACGGAGCCACGCTCCATAATTACTCCGATTAGAAAAAGGATACGTTTATATGTCACACTAATTCCGCGTGGTGATTTGTGATTATTACGCCAGACGAGGTAGGTGCTATCATCTTCGACGTCGGACACCAGAGCCTTCGCGTGGGATATGGCGGCGAGGACACGCCGAAGGCCGAGATCCCGACGACCCTCGGGGTGTGGGAGGAACCCGTCGACCCCAGCGGGATTGATTGTAACAATGTCACTAGGAAGCATTACAACATCGACGTCACGGCTATCCAAGTGCGAAAGAAGGGTACAATATTTCCATTTTCAAATTTGTGAAAAATTAGTTGACTAAATATAATAATACGAAATGTAAATATAATAATACGAATGACATGTCAAAAGCGAGAACAGATTAGAGAGTAAGTGCTTTAGATTATCGCATTTTGTATTTCATATATAATAATTTACGTTACTACATATGTGATAATAATATTTCTGCTGTGATTAATAGTTAGAGAAACCGATATTCCAATCATTCTAATGTGTATATATCTTGACAAGTATTACGTAAGTAGCAAAACGAATTCCCGCAATTTCTTTAAATAGTAACGCTTCCGAATTTAATAACGCGTTGAATTAATCGAGATAGAAAACAGAATTTTTTAGGACATATATAAAAATTTCAGAAATAAATAAATGTTTTTTCTATGATATTTGTAAAAATGTAATCAACTGCAAACATTTTAAAGTTTTTAAAATTAACCTTATTCGAATACGAAAAAATTTTTCCGAATTTTTTATATAGAATTATCCTCTAATTACCACAAAATACTTTGTATAAAATACTTTTTACGTAAAATTTATGACAATTAGCTATAAATATTCATTATTAAAATACGTGATTCATATTTATAATTAATCTAGTTTAGTACAAGATTAATCAGTAAAATTATAACGTCACTATCAGCAAGTTTTTATATTTTACTCTGTTAGAACTTTTGCAATAAAGAAAAATCCAATTTTGATTTAGATATGGAGATAGTGAGCCTGATGAAGGACGGCATGATCGACGACTGGGACATGTTCGAGCGACTGACCGAGTACACGTACAAGCAACGATTGCACGCCTTAGCTGAACACCATCCAATCTTGATGACCGAGTGCCCGTGGAACACCAGACTAAAGCGCGAGAAGTTATTGGAGCTCATGTTCGAGAAATTCAACGTGCCGGCCATGTACATTTGTAAGAACGCCGTGTTGGCTGCTTATGCGAACGGTAGATCTACGGCAATGGTCGTGGACAGCGGTGCCACACATACCAGTGCGGTGCCGGTCCACGATGGTTACGTTATCACCCAGGGGATCGTCAAGAGTCCCTTGGGTGGGGACTTCATCACTATGCAATGTAGACAGTTTTTCGAAGAGAAAGACATCGAACTGGTACCGGCTTGTCTTGTTGCAAGCAAAGGTAAATAATGGTTTGCAAAAAATGCACAAAATTTCTTCAAATATATATATATATAAAACAAATTTATGTACGTTATATAACATTATGTATGTTATATAATAACGTAGAATAGATTATTATAGTTGTTTCTCACAGGATGAAAGATTTAATCGAAGTTAAAAGATATGATATAAATTCCAACAGATTGCAAACATTTCGATGATTTCTGCTTACAAATTCATATTTCTTTTAGATGTAGTACGAGAAAGAGATCCACCTCGCTGGGCGAAACGACCCGGACCGCAACCAACGTCATCCTGGCTGAGTTACATGGTGCGAGAGCTGCTGCAGGATTTTCAGATGAACTGTCTGCAAGTGTCGGACAGTCCCTATGACGAAGACGTGGCGAACACTCTGCCAATGAAACATTATGAATTTCCGACTGGCTATAACGATGATTTTGGATCCGTAAGGCTCATGATTCCCGAAGCTCTTTTTGATCCCAGTAACGTTAAAGGTGTGGGCGCGAGTATTTTAGGGGTCGGTCCTCTGGTCACAACGAGTGTCGGAATGTGCGACATGGATATCAGACCAGTATGTATCTTCGCAAATTTATGTTAATCAAATTTATGTTAATCATAAAATTTATTTTAATTAGATTAAATTGTTGATGACCTTCTTGAGTTTTAAATTGATTTGGCCTACGGAATCTTTAACAATCTTGCATAATCGTGACATAAACCGTCTGTTCCTAGAAAAATGGATTTATTTCATAATTATTTTATAAGATGAAATACAGTATAAAATATATATTTGTTATTAAATTATAATAATTATAACTCTTAAAACTATAACTATTATATAGAAATTATATAAAAATATCTACTTTTTGTTTTTACAAATTTCTTTAAACGATCGGACTTAAACTCTACATATACTATACTATAACTCTACATATATTTTTTCTAAAATAACGAGACATTTATGTTGCAGAGTTTGTATGGCAGCGTAGTGGTAACTGGCGGCAATTCCTGTCTTCAGGGATTCAGTGAGAGACTGAATCGAGACCTGGCCAGTAAGACCCCACCGGTAAGCTTGTTTTGTAACTGATATTAATTACTTATTATCAAATTTCAAATTTCTCGATTTGTAACAACGCGATTCTTATTCACAGAGCATGAGACTGAAAATAATCAGCGCAAACAGCTCGAGCGAGCGACGTTACGGTGCTTGGATTGGCGGTTCGATTCTTAGTTCTTTGGGCTCATTTCAGCAAATGTGGTTATCGCGTCAGGAGTACGAGGAATCCGGTAAACTCATTTTGGAAAGATGCGCGTAATTCAATAATCAAAAAATTCAAAAATCACGGTACGAAAAACGAACAATCTGTTTTTAGTAAATTGATTATTATTTTCTTATTTCGGGTTTTGTTAATAATCGTTTCCCAAGTAACTAAAAGATTTCTGAAAAACATGAACAAAAATTTTTAAAGAAAACTGTAAATTAGGAAATTACTTTTGTAATATTCTTTAATTTTATGTATTGATATAATTATTATATATTTAAAGGAGAAAGATTCATTAATTTTTAATCTGATTGCAGACATTAATTAAATGTCTTATGCGAACATTAAAAGCAATTTACGTCACAATTGAGGTAATGGCGACGGTGTAATGTAAGCCGTTCTCATGAGCAACAACCATCAAACTCATTCTAAAGCGCTTAAAAATTAAAGATATTGCTAAAATGTTATTAATGAAACCGTAGATAATGTGCTAAGGTTATTTCACGATCTATGAGAGATGATTTTTCACGATTCAGGCAGGAGTTTCCTCGTAACCTATATAATTAGCAGAAAGTGCGATTAATCAGAAACATTTTATAACACATAAATCGCGAATAAGCAATGTTTAATCGACAACTCGCTTAGACGCCAGTGTTAGACGTATAAATATAACACACGCGCTGCTTATAAGAATACAGTTCCTAATTGCTCCGTGAATCGTATCTTACAATTAAAGGAGAAGAATCACTTCTCATTAAAGCCATTCCAGCAAACGTAAATAAATGCAATAAAGATTTATCGCGCAATAAATTTTTATTATTTTACTAGATAATTATTTTTTATTAGATATTTATTTATTATAAGCACAAAATACTCGTTTTATACATCGAGACAATAGAGGCATATCCATTGTTGTAATGGTCTTCGTTTTAAATTAAAAAAAATAATATTATCGTAACGTAGTAAAAGTAACATATCTAGTATCGTACATTCGCTTTACGTCCTATTAAATATAAAAATATCATCACACGCGAATCATGCATTATTAATCTTGGAACTACATGCATATTTTTTTATATATGCGGACGACATATCGGATTACATCTCTTAAAGTCTCCCAGTTGAATATTTTTATACGCAACTCTTAAAAACGCATATTTTTCAACAAATCTCTTTTCAGAGGATTACAAGGTCAATCGCGACATGCTAAATAAAAAATAAATGTGTAAAAAATTTTAAGAATATTAATGACTCGAAATTCTTGTCAGAATTTTGCAAATTCATGTAGTTCTGGGTTTAAGAAGCTGGCGCAGATATTTTCATAAAAAAGAAATATTTCTCGAACTAAAAAGTAACCAGCGAACTTAAACATGACAATAGTTCAAAAAGCAGCAACTTAAAATTCCGTAAGAAATAAATTTATCTCTCAAATATCGTTCAAAATCTTTCAATTACTACTTTATATATATTTTTTGCTCACGATATAATTATTCTGTTTTCAATTTTGAAATTGTAACTTATAAATAAAAAATTCATAATATCTGGCGCTATTAAATATTTAAGATCGGATCTTTATAAGATAAAAACATATTAAGTTGCTGCTTTCTCGGATTGTATCGTTGAAACAATCACACATTTCGGCAAGACAGAAAAATATTTACCATCTTGATGGCTTCGACGGCCACTTTATTAAAATCGACGTAAATGTCTTCTATAATACTTACAATCACAGTCTCTCAATCAAAAGACGTAAGAATAGTATCAATATATCAAAGTAGAATCATGGTAGTTTGAACTAGTAATTTTTATATCTAATTGCAAGTAAAGAAGGAGATGTAATTCAAGTGCGTTATTAAGACTTCTAATTCATCGGTGAGGATAATTCATTACTGTAGCTACTAATACTGAGATAATCTTCGATCTATGAGTGATCACTCTCGACGCGGTGCTTGAATCTTGATCACGTATGAAAATACTTGTGTATCTCGTTTCATTGCAGCAAGTCGGAAATAAGATAATAAAGATTAATAGTAATATCAGAGATTATCTATCGAAAGCACTAAACAAGATTACAGTACAAGTCAAAATTTAAATACGCTATAGAAAAAATAGACTTAGATAATTCTCCAAATTTAGGCGCAGCATTGTAAAACAAATAGGCCTACACAGGTACAGTTATTCTAAGTGAGATTTTTTTTTTCGTTCCGCAACGGAAATGTATTCATATGTCACGTGCTACGGCGTCCTATAATGTATTAGATATGTATATTTAATATGCGACATGTACTGCAATATGTTCCTAATCTTTTAAACGTTTGTATCGAATAAAACTCGAATATTTGTAATACATTGTAATTCAAACTGTTTAAAAGGCATTTAAAAAGGGTCTAGAAAGTTTTTGCAAGCAACACAATTGTGGCTTTAAAAGTATTGTTAGAAAATCCAATAAATATCAATGTTTATAAAATAGTGTTAAAAATAGTAAACGATAAAAATTCACCATCGTGCCACTTGCATTCTGGACGTTTTCATTGCTAATTTTTCCTCGAAATTTCGTAGACTCAAACACTTAAAGGATTGACTAAGCTGAAACTTTAATTGTTTTATCTGCGAACGCGCGGTCAAACAGTTACGTTTGATCTGCATGCGATCGTTAAATTAATAAAAAAGAAGAGCGTTATCTTTGCCTCTAATTGCAAACATGTTGCGTTGAGGAACTTTCAAAAGCTAAAGTTTTCGCTTTCGAAAACTTCATTATCACTCGGTAGCAGGCGAATCATCGCGATTTTTAGCTACCCAATCGCTTCGGCTGCGGCAGCTTACAAATAGCATTGTGAACAGGCATTGACAACCATCCGGCCAACGCGATCCCGATCGAATCCGCCATCGTCGCGATTCCCAGAGAAGCTTCGCGATCCTCTCTCTGAATCTATATGAGATTTCACGCCAAATTAATTTTAAATCATAAAAAATATTGTCAAATATTAACGAGGCAAAATATTCTTTACTACACTAAATTTTAGAAAACTCGATGCACTTCTTTCGTTTGATTTGCATCGTTTAATTTTAACTTGTTTTTTAAATGAGGAAATATCATCATTACTTCGGTCGACATCCGATAGAACGTATTCACGTACGCCCCACCGCCAAGCAGACCCTCCCACAGTACAATGGCAAAAATGATCCATATATTCGGTATGTAATAGTAGAGGGTCTCGAAGAGAAGGATTATAACGTTAATGAACTGAAAGAAATAATGAATTTAAACACAAGAAGTTTTCGATCGTATATAATTCTTATTTTTCTGATTCCGGAAGTTCATTTGTTACCTGCAACACGGACATAATCCAAATCTTGTTAATGGTGACTAGATTCACCGATGACCTCGAGATAAATACACCTATTTGGTAATCCACTTGGAGCCATCTATATTGTTCGGAGTGTGTCAACCAAATGTCTTTGAATTCGATAAGCTCATACTACAAACAAAGTTTCGTTTGATTAATCAATGGCTTGTGAAATTAATAAGTTAGATAATGATT
The DNA here is from genome assembly GCA_037157785.1 of Cephalotes varians. Lineage (NCBI taxonomy): Eukaryota > Metazoa > Arthropoda > Insecta > Hymenoptera > Formicidae > Cephalotes > Cephalotes varians. The sequence continues at coordinate 1,391,671 of JANQDE010000042.1, read as the reverse complement.
CGCAATGACGAAGCTAACACGTCACAGACGGTGCCTGATGATATAATTCCTGCATTCTTCTTTCTCTCTTGAAACTCAAAACAGGAATTTATTGATCTCAATGAGAATATAAACGTGGTAAAATTACGGTTAATAGAAAGAGAAAGACGATTGTAATAAATATACAAGCGGATATGAGACACGTATGTAGTGAAGAGATATAGTGATTACAGCGGAATGTCGTTACCAGGCCCTGATTGATGAAATATTCAAACAGGTAAACCAGCCCAAGTGGTATCATATACTTCAGCAAGCCGGGCACCAAATTGATTTTATCCTTGAAGGTCTTCTTAGGGATTTTGATGATTTCCTCTTGGCTGTCAATGCCGTTCTTGGTAATTGGGATTTTGGTATGCGCTGGATGTTTGAGGATATACCAGAACGTGATCGCTTGCAAGAGTGGCACGGCCAACATAACTAGCAATGTATTCTCGGTGGATAGCACTAGGGTAAGTCCGGCGTAAGACACGGCACCGATCACCCCCGCGCCGCCCGTGCCCGATGACCATGTCGAGATCACTTGCCTGCAAGAGAATTAATAGCAATTAACGATAAAAGAATTCCAAGGTCGTCAAGTAGCTGAGAAGCTGATAAAACGAAGATTGAAAAAATAGAAGTTAAAATTAATGTAAGCTTATTATTATTTTCGTATTTCAAATCAGCTGACGTTAGAGTCATAATAAGCAGGTTTGTTACATAACTAATGTTTATATTACGCGGTTCTTCCGCATTTGTCCAGAGCAACACAATACAAGTCAGACAAATAATTTACAGCACGGGTTCTCTTACGTTTTACGAGGGAGTGCTTAGTGATTAAGTGTAATTTTTTTCTGCAGTTATCTACAAATTACGGGCGATTACAAATGTACCTATGTACGCAGCTGGGAAGTTTCACACGCACATCTTTTTATTTTATTTTTCTGCATATAAAATCGCGCGCATGTTTATTACATTTTCATATACGCACTTCCAGATCTGAAAAGTCGATTCGCTGACGTTACATTATCTTATCGCTACTTCTGTGTCACAACTATCTAAATGTCAATATTACAGTTCAGTACTTTGAAAATAATGCTGCCATCGCAACAGATAACAAATTCCGACCCTCAAATACAATGCCTCGTATAATGTTGAGCCAAGAAATTAAAATACTTTGAGTCTACCTTAGTCTACCTTATATTTTAATATGTCCAAAGTCTAAATTCTACGCTTCTTCCTTTTTTTTTATTCGTTGGTCCCACTGTTTCCGAAGAATCACTGAAGCATAAAAAATTATAATGCTCCAAAAACTATCTATCTTCATTTTATACGCGCATCTATATAAATAAATCAATTTTATATGTATAAATTAACAAATATATTAATTTAATTATAAGTATATAATTAAGTTATAATTTATAATTACACTTATAATTAAATAAACATACATTCTATGTAACGAAAAGCTGTTGAATCGATGATTTTTATATTCATGTCGGAAGTTATAAGAAGTTTCAGTTTTCAGTGTATACAAACGAGCGAAAACGAGTATAACGCACCTGCAATATGATAACAAATGAAGAATATATACTTACTTGGAGAACTGGTTACTATAACTGAGGAGGGTAACTTCACCCAAGCCGGAGGAAAGCGACGTTAGAACGACGCCTAGAAGGGCGAGCCATTCGGTAGTGCTCAACGATACCATGAGGAATCCTGCAGCGGAAAATAACACACAGGTAGCCAGTCGAGCACTGTAATTAATGAGTCGATTGCTCGATTAGCGTTTGGACTGACAGTTGAGGTCAGCCGCTTACACAACCGCGGAAAGGACTTACGCGATATTCGAGGCTCCGCCGTGCGCCGGATGAGCAAGTTTAAAAAAAAAAGAGGAAAAAGAGACAGTGAGGAGCAGAAACACACTCGGATTACACGCTAGATTTCATACTCGATTAATTTTCCATGCGACTTTGTGTGATTTTGGACGAATCTTGAATTTTTCTCTAAAGAATGTGTACGTATTGCAAAGGAAATTAGTCTAATTAAAAAAAAATTGAAAAATTAAAAATTATTTAATACTCCAAAAAATTTTACATGATAAAAACTTATTAGATGATGAATTCGATACATTATAACGTACGCTAAGAATGTAGACATTTAGATTAACTAGACACTGCTAGTTAAGTTAAATTCAGTTATTATGTTATTATGTACATATTCAGTTTTTTTTATCATCTTTGGTATTTACATTTCACCTTAGGATAATATAATTAGAAGTGCATATGTCATCATTATTAAGAGCATCATCCAATCGTCGCGATGTAAATTAATCCTGACACTTTACTTTTATTGCTGTCTTGTTAATTTTGATAATATCCGAGCATCCAAGCGTGGATCTCTGTAGGTATCTAGATAAGACATTTTAATCTTACAGGAAAAGTTTTCGAATATTAATGCAATAAATTGCATAATGCGAGAAAGGATCTGGAAAACGATACAAATATTTCGCGAAAAAAAATGAGTCACGTCTCGTTTAGTTCTGTCATTAATGAGAATAAAATGCAGAATAGTAATTTGTTTTGCAGTGCTCACTGACTTCATTCCGACAAGTAATCGCGGAATAACGCTAAGATACACAAAAGTGTACTTTGTAGCCTTACACGCGGCTGAAAAAAGAAAAGAAGAAATAAAAATACTCACTGCACTAGAAATGGTAGAAACGGCGCCGTGATCTTGATTGCCAGTGCTGGCAGAATGTCTGCCAAAAGTATGGCACCGGTCGAAACTGTGTTGCATGTGCGAATCCCCGTAGTATTTGTCGTGATGTTTGTGCTTGGCATGTCATCCTTAAAAAAATCGGAAGAACATTTACAATTGCAGTTAGGATTTATTTAAAATAAAAATTAAAGAAAGTATTTCAAACATTTAAAGAAAATATTTGAAAAAAGGTTTTTCAAAAAATTTTAATTTGTGTATTTTCTTACTAACTGAAATTTTTTAGCGATATATTAAAAATCTCATTTTGCAAATTTTTATCATTTTTATAATAAGTTTACTCCAAAATATAAAAATAATTTTTATTTCATATAATAGACGAAACGTTTAAAAATAATTCTGATATTTTTCGCGAGTATAGCATTTCGCATGTGATAAACTAATTCTCTCCTTTCTGATTTACGTAATATATTGATTATAAATACGACACATTGAAAGGACGCTAATTGCAGAATATAGCAGTCTCGTGCTGCTTATCAATATTCTCGTTTTTTCTTACTCGGGAATCCGACCGGATGACATAAATTATTCAAGGCTAACAATTTTCCTCGTTTAAGGCAAAGACGAATCATTACGCTATTAGAAGTCATTAAGTGTTATCTTTAACGCGGAAAAATTCAACAACTTATTGCTAAACTGCGTCGTAGAGCCGAATAATTAATTCAATTAGAATGCGCAATTTCTACTAATATCCTTAAAAAATTTTCCACGGAATTTCTATGCGTATATAATTACTTATTATAGATTGGTATCATGTATCAAGAATTTAATCGATACAAGTGGTTAGAATCACGCTATCAAGACCGTTAAATTGAATATTATTTGTATGAATCGAAATATCAATTGCAAGAAATTGGCTTGAAAGGAAGAACAAAATGATATATATTAATTGTTCCAATTTATTACTTTGTTCGAAATTTATTTCAATTGTATCAAACAAGCAAAAAATTTTGAAAAATTGAGAATTTATGTCGTAAATAAATAATCATTATGCTAATCTTTTGTGAATAAAGCAAAGTAGCTCACGCTATCTCATATCGAGATGAATTTAATACCAGTCGCACTATTGTTATCTGGAGCAATGAATTCCTCCAATTGTTATCGCAACAATGAGTTCATCCAATATGAAATAATACCGTCTGGCCTGAATATTTCAAAGCTAAATCTCAAATATTCCATTGACTTTTAAAAAGTTAGCAGAATAAATTTTCAAAATTAAACAACGATTATTTATTTTGGAATACTTTTATATACATATAATTTTCTTAAACATTGTTAAAATCTTAATCCAAAAGATTTAAAATTATAATAAAAATATATAATATATATTAATTATAATTATAAATTAAGAATTATTTTTCTGTTTCATAAACTATGCACAAAAAACTAATTATTAAAAAATAATAAAAAAATATTTAAATCATATCCTCATATTAAAATTATCATAATTCTTTGAAAATTATTAGTTTATATATATATATATATATATAAAATTAGAATCAGAATATAATTCGACGTAATACAATTTTAAGTTTGTCCTCCTCAAGAAAGTGTTAGATTTCAGCTTTCCTCGCGATAATCGAGAATCCCGGCTACTTACCTTGTCGTCGAATTTGCTCTGGAGAATGTCATGGGCCGCGCTGAGCATCACAACGTAGCCGTAATTGTTGCACAGACCCAGAATCCAAAAGGCTACGAGATTGCGCCATCGTGTCTTCCTCAAAATAGCTTCTTCGTCGAAATCATTTTCGGTCACACGTGAGTTTGTCAGATTGTTCTTACCCATCTTAAAAATTGGTTTTGAAAAGTATCCCGTAGCGTTTTACTTTTATTAATCTGATCCTACTCCGTTTTTTTTTCTTTGTCTCTCTCTCTCTCTCTCTCTCTCTCTCGTTTGTCTTCTCTATTCGTCTCCTTTCTTTTGTCTATCTCTGTCAAACTTCTTGTTACTTCAGTAAATCGTCTGTTCTTTCCTTTGTCTCTCAAAGCACATGCGCGCTTGCTAAATCGGTTTGTTATTTGAATCAGTAGATTCGTTTTTCTTTCTCTCTCTTTTCCTCTATCAGTCTGTCTTTTCTTCACTGACTTTCTTTTTTCCACTCTCCGTCACTTCGTTTACTATCGCTGTCGTGAATATCGCCTCAGCTTCTTCCAGCTGATCTAGCAGCTGTTTCTCCTTTTAAAACGGATTTAGCGTTCAAACTTTGAAAAACTTCTCGAAGTCGAAGGATAAGATACGCGATAATTTATATATTCAGCAACAACAACGTTGTTTGGCTCACGTTCTTCACGTGTATAGTTAGTGATTTGCACCGACTTGTTTTGCTAATAGTGAATTGTTTGCATAAAACAAACTGCTAAGTTCAACGTATTTCGTAAAGAAGAAAAAAAAGATTATTTTACTCTGATTAAAAATATGACTATATAGTTTCTATCGATCCTGTAAATTTTTTACTAGTCTTTTACAACCAACTTAAATCACAGTAATTTAGGTTGTATTTGCTGATGAGAAATCACATAAAGTGGAGCACTCACACACAGCCTCCTTTTCTTGTTAAACGAGAGAATATCTTCTCATGATGGAGAAAAACATGTATTGCCTCGATTAATCTTCCAACGAACTCTCCAATGACCTTCTATAGTCACCAGTGATTAATGAAAACACTTCAGCTACTAATGAATCATTCAAAGAACACGTGACATCAAGTTCAACAATCTTTTTTCGTAAACAGAGAAAATAATCTATTCAAAAATAAATTCGATTAATAATATCTCGATAATTGTCATCGAAACTCTCTTATCGATATTTAATCACGAAAGGCAGCTTTCTCATAATGCACTTTTTACGCAAAGTCTGGCGATTTTACCATTTAAATCTGAGATCTACGATGCACTGGCTGTACTTTTCCCAAGAATGATTCCAGTTCCACTTTTAGTTCTTTTCTCCTTCCACTGTATACCCAAGCTTTGAGAAACTTCTTCAACCTTTCTTCCAACCAGGCTTCCTCAATCGCACACACATTCAAGTATACTGTAATGCACTTCTTTTAGGATGCACTAGTAGATCATTGCTTATTATCAACGACGAATTTTAAATCGCGCCCCTCGCAATTTTTTGGATAGATAAATAGTACTTTGTTATCTATTTCGATTTTGAATTTTTGTGCGACCAGATTGAAAACTTTAGAAATAATGATGATCAAGATCGTTTTCTGATTGAAGATTGTTTGATGATTGAAGATCCTCTTGAATAAATAAGTTTTTGCATGGGTCGAACAAATCCTTCGAAAAGTTCAACAGCGTAAGCTATTAATAAGAAAAACAGAGAGATATTGTAATAATTACAATTGCAAATTGAATGACAAATTGCTGATAAGTTGGCAATTATTTTAAAAAAATGTGTTCTTAGCTCACATTCAAGAAACTCGCACTTGGCGTTGATATGTTTTAAAATAACATGTGCATGTTTAAGCCAAAAATGTATTAAAAAATGCATTAATATTTATGTCTATTTTACATACTGTATCATATAAGTATACTCGTCCTTAATATTTCATATTATATTTTTATATTTAGATCTCCTACTCAAATTTCTTGCATAAATTCTCATCGCATTCGATGATTACCTCTAATACACGTTTCCATCAATGTAGATTAATTTCGGATTTATTCTTCATCATTTGATTTACTCTTTACTTTTTTCTAATTCTAAGTTGAATCAAAATTACAGTTAATATACATAGTGGAAACGAACAATACTATCAACTATTTCCAGTTAAGTGAAACTAAACTACATTTTCTACGCTTTTATTCAAGGATAACGTTATCGTACGGACACAAAGAAATCCAAGAGGTATTTCATTCGTAGAATTCTCGCGTCGTGCTATTTAATTTCTCTAACATTCGAACAAACACGAATAATTTAGCATATAAATGACGGAATGCGTACATTTTATGGAAATAAATCTTGGAGACTTTTAAAATATCGTGTAATTTTTTACGAGGTAATTGAAATTCGCGGAATTATATTTGCTGTATCGTTTTTTTTAAAAGCGACGTTTTCGACGTTACAAAGCAACTTGCGAAATGGGAACATAAATTGAAATCGCTGACACGAATTGTAATGGAAATACCTGTATGCAGATAATATTTTAAACTTTAAAAATTTCTGAGATGTCACTTTTTGAAAATATTTTTGCAATAATCTTGTCATTATTTTGTTAAATATAAGCACATTTTCCTAAGAGAAACTTAAATTTAAAAATTTAAAAACTCAAATCTAAAAGAAAGACGAAAACATAATTAGCAAAATAAATATTTGTTTCTAAATGTGAATTCATTTCTCAATATGAATTTGTTTTTCAAAGCAAAGTCTATTCGCTGACGTGAGATGACATGGGATGCTATAAAATGGCAAATGGCGAAACACGCTTTGACATCATTCGCTTTCGTTTGCTTTATTTTAATGATCTCTGATTTTTGAATTTTTTCTATCTTTTCTGTTAAGAAATAAAAATCATATAATGCGATTCACATATACTTATTTTGTTATCTCATCTCTCGAGATTTATTGCATTTATATTATATTTTCTTTTATCATTATCCATCAGTCATACTCTCGTCGTCAATTTTTTCGAAGTAATCTATGTCTGAACGACTCTCCCCGATGTCGATTTACGCGCTTTATCACTAACATCCGTTACGGATAACGATTCGCTGCAACGGTCTGCAACAATGACTTTTTGACGTATATTTTGTACGAACCGATTTATTCTTAACCTACCTTCAACGATATTCAACTGGTTATACAGTATAATCGCGACAATTACCATATTGAAAAAAAAATCCCCTGGAGCAAATAAAACTTGATCAAACTGAGTTCTCAAGCATGAATCGCTTAAATTAGTAAATTTAGTCTTTAGTTTTTAATCTTTGGATTGATTCTATATAATTACGATCTATGATGCAATTCGTAAAATTTCTTATCGCATTATTCGTTCAAGGATCGTGGGTAATTGTTTGAACGTTGTTTGTGTAAGATTCTCGGTATATCGACACTTCTTCTATAATATTATCTTCAATTATTTAAAAACATCATTTGCGATAAGACAAGCTACGCAATTTTACTTTTTTTAATCAAAAGACATAGCATTGATGTCACATCACGCCAGAACATTTTTCAACAATTGAAACCAAATAAAATATAACCCATATAATATTATTATAACAAAATATATATAATAATAATAAAATAATAACTTTTATTTCTTTTATTGTATCAAATTATCAAATTACATTATAACTGAGATAAAAGTTTGAAATTACGTTTACTGATTAAATTGATCCTAAACGATCTGTTTGTCTCATAATCGGCGGCATCTGTTACAGGTCTCATCTAGCATTACAAATCTAGTATTACTGGTCTTTATGAAATAAAAACCTTCTGGTCGACTGGGAACGATTGTCGAGTCCGCGATTTAAATAGATCGGACTGGACCGGAATTCCATTTCTTTATAGCTGCGCTTTCGCTTTGCTCTCAAATTCTCAAACATTAAATTTAATAATAAGCGCGTGACCAAAGATATTTATTTATTTAAATCACTGATATCATATATACTGACTCATATATATAAATGCATTCGTTAATGTTCGATTGTCAAAAGAAATGTTGCTGTTAGGCTCAAAGACCAAAAACGTTCATTCAGCGAAAAAATCGATCACAACACGTTCTGGCATGTTCAAAAAGTATGTTATGAGAGTTTTTGAAAGAGCTACAACACGAATTTCGCATTGTGATTGAATTTCAAAAGCCAGAACGCGTTATGATTGGTTTTTTCGCTGAGTGAGTGTTTTTGGTCTTTGAACCTAACGTCACTACAAAATAAAAATTATATGTTTATATTTTGCGTCAAATGTGAGTCTTCATCGGTGAGTCTTCATATTCAGATAAAAATCGGGAAACCTTCATTTTAATATATTCTAATAGAAAGAATATGAAGGACAGAAAGACAGTAATCGTCTCTTTCTTAACTTTTTAGTCTAGACTTTAGCTTATAATTAAATTATGCATAATATATAATTAAAAGTAATAATTAAATTTTGTATTATTTGTGGTATAATAAACTTTTAATATAAAAAGCTTTTATTATACGTATACCTATATACAATTCATATGTCAAATATTATATAAAATTTTGCGATAAAAGAAATATGATCAAAATTAACTTGAGCCTTGTGTATTATAAAGTTGAGTAATATAGCAGATTTTTCTTTCCTTAAGGCTAAAAAATAAAAAGACAACAGGCAAAAACAAGGGATAGGAAGCAAAGAGCACATTGTAGATTAGCCTTTAGTACATAATTCTCGGGTAATCGCGTAAGATACTCACTTGAAGTTCGTTTGAAGAATGTGAAGGATAGTCTCTTATACAATAATGTTTTCAGAATAAGAACACAAGCACAATCACATCATAAAATCAGCAGGTAGCGATGATATCACAAAGACGGCAGCGTGCGGCTCCGAATTGGTAATCGCCGAAATCGCCTCGGAATACCAGCTCGAAGATTGAGATGATTACTATTAAAAAAAAATCGCAAAATATTTTCAAAAAGATCAGGAGTAATTTATTTCGCCGTTTGATGATACGATCGATAGATAAGAGCCGCGATAGGGATGTCGTGGTTGCCGCAACGAGTTCCAGCACCGGAATAAATAAATTCCTGACGAAATCAGCACATATACCATCGACATAAGCGCGACCACTCGGTAGGATCGACAACGGCACTTTGTTCTTGAAAGGTTTCAAGCCGTTCGTGACACGAACGGTCGTTTAGTCAGCTCCTGACCGCGGAGCTGATCGGACCGCGGAACTGGTTGGTCGATGACGCAAGAAGAAAAACAAAGAGGAAAAGAGAAAAAGAAATTAATAAAAAATCCTTTTAAAAAATAATAATGCATAACAAAACACACTAAAATTTAATAAGTAAAAAGTAATAAAAAAGTTAGGCAATATAAAAGAGAGAGAGAGAGAGAGAGAGAGAGAGAGAAAAGAATTTTATTAATTTCTGAAAAAATCCTTAAAGAGAATTCGTAAAGATAATGTTTTCAATGAAACTAGAATAAATAAAATAGAATCAAAAAGCATAGAAGCAATGTGTAAAACTATTTTTTATTATAAAAGTATAACGTTGACTCGATGTAATAAACTGTTGCAGATATTTATAGTTACTTTAAATCTATAGTATGACTGAATTATAAATTTGAACTGTATATTCTTGAAGATAAATGTGTACGTTTCTATAAAAAAATTCTCGTTTCTTGCGCATTATCAAAAGTATCATTTAATACATCTCGTATATTCGACAGATGAGAAAGATAAAAATTGATATCAATCATACATTGTTTCAAAGAATCGTTTTGTCAACATGATAAAACGATGAGCTTTGATAAAAGTGTATCAAGTGACGTGCAGTTGCCAATAGATAATATTTTAAAAAATAAAAATAAAGGATAAAGAATAAAGCCGTATTCTTTCTATCTTTGTTACGAAATTTGAAAGTTATACTTGAAAATGAAAAACATCGCGGATATACTTGTGCAACAAAATAAAGATTTCGAATAATGACTGGATTTATAACAATTTGTGGAATAATATATATCACTATATTCTGATCAAAGAGTATCAATGGCATTGCCAAATCAATGACACTTCCTAGAGAAAAAGAGGGCCATGGTTCGTTCGAGAACCTTCGGCGTGATATTGTATGCATAATGCTGAACTCAATTAAATTCTGTAAGCATATCTCTTCTCATTCCTTTGTCTGACTCGCTATCAATATGGAATCACGTTACCGTTATCCGCTAATCAAAGGGATCGATAAATCAAGAGAGTTTTTTTTAAGTAATTATAGTGTAAAACTTTCTCATATTCTATATACTTTTTAAAATTTTTAATTTAAAAAAAGATTATTCAAAGAAAGAAACAATAATCGTACGATATGCTTTTGACATCATTATGCAAAGAGAACTCCGTTATCTTTTCTTTATTGTGTAATGTGAGACCGGCCAAAAATAATGCAATATTTGTTGAGCAATGAATTCTTGAAAGATGTTTTTATTTCTATCTAAATATATTAGTTAATATCTTAAAATTTTAACTTATTTTTAATAATTCTTAATATCCACATATATCTAAGCATTTTAAATTTTAATATATAAATTATATAATTATGTATTTTAAATAAAAAAATCAAAATATATTATCAAAAATCAATAAAGAAGATATAGAATTTTGATTAAATAAATTTCGATTATATTTCAATTTGACTTATATATATATATACGAAGCTCGTACCGATACAAGAACTTCCAATAAGATTAATAAAATAGATAGAGATAATTAATACGTCAGTGACAATAAATCAAGATAAGGATTTAATTAAAAATCTTTGCATTTGTTTTGTTAGGTAATTTTTTGATATCATATACGCTAAATATTAACAATTTAAAAATAAATCGATAATAAAAGCATCGATTGGAAATTGACATTAAACATGACGTTTTAATATAGATTATATCAATAATTAAAAAAAAATCAAATAATCGAATACGAAAAAGCCAAAGATTACGAATATTTAATGTTGCTTGAAATAGCGTACATATTGAAACTTGTTATGTTGCAAAATTGACATGGAACACATTTTAATTATAAGTACAAATTTAATTTTTATTGCAGATACAGATATAAATAAAAATACAATAGTTAAAAATATAAAAAAGATAATATCTTAAGTTGTTTTTATTTACAAATAATTGCAACATGACGTATTCTAAAAATTAAAAAATAATTTATTTAATATAATTTATTCATTTTCAAATCACGTCATTTTTTAAATAAACATATGGAACTTCATAAAATATACACTAAATGCGCGACTCCTTAAATAAAAATTTCTTATTCAAAATATTAATAAATTACTGTAGAACAAAATAAGTTTGACATATTAAATGTCTTCTATTATTTTAAGAAAATTTTATTCCTATAGAATTCTTATAGATTTAATCTTTTTTTAATCAAAGAGAGTCTTTAAAAATGATTGGATTTTATGCACATTTTTCTATTTTATTACTTTAAATCTTGATTTGCTATTACAAAAATTAAAGTGAATAAATAAAAATAAAACTAGGAGGAAAAAATTCAACAATTTCTAAATCAGTTTCAAATTTCAATAAAATCTCCTAATAAACGTTCTGCAAAAATATCAAATATATTAATCTGCTTATTTAAATAACAAACAAATTAACTTCGACTCTCAATACATATCGCGATTATAATATATAAAAAAAACAGCCAAAAGTTGTTCCATCAGTACTCAAAATAATTTTTCTAAATTCAATAAGAAAAGAATTTTCAGAAATAATTTTACAAACTCAATTTCACTTAATTTACTTATTGGTTGGTCTAATGATCTCTATTTTTTATAAGAAGCATTGTTACTCTGTGGATTGATGGGCTCTTGCAGGAAGTGGCAGGACCGTGTCGCCCACCGTCAGAGATCCTTGACTGAACACTTGTGTCTCCGCGGACACTCCCCTGGGCGAAGTTGTCATACGGCTGTTCCGCATTCTGTTAATCGGTTGTCGTCCTCTGATCATCTTGTACCATCCTCTCTGACGTTTCGCGAGGGGACTTCTTATGTCTAGTGCAAATGCAATTGAATCTTCCTTCGAGGACATGTCAATGACCTCGCGGGACCGTTTACCAGGACGAACTTGGCTATTGCTGGCACTGCTGAATAATCCTGACGAGGATGGCAATTCCTCTCGTTGCTGAATTACTTCTCTTGTTTCAATGCTTTTCGGTATTTTCAAGCCTGAAAATGAAGTATCAAAAAAAAATTAGAATTACGAAATCTTATTTCACAGTCACTTAAATAATTAATATAATAATGTTTACAAATTTTACCGACCAGAGAAACTTCTCAAGGCATGCCTCATAACTTGCGCGACGGTTGACAGAAATCCACCGTTGTTACTGTTTTTATTACTTTGTACGGATGAAGAAGAAGACGATGCGAGCTGTCCGTGATTCGTCGCTGCGCTGTTCGTGGAATAGCTTTCGCTCGAGACACTCATTTTCATCGTCGTAACAGATCTTCTACAGACCTTAGCAGATTCGGTCGCATTTGAAGGTGATTGACAATTTGCTGATAAGAGTTGCTCCTGGAACTTTTTCAGACCTGAACTAATCAGAGGCATCAAATCGGTGGTCAATTCTCCTGAGTTGCTTTCCATCACCACCATCATCAGCACCCTATTAGAATCCCGTTGATTCGAAGCTGACGAATCCTCGTTGCTTGCTTCAAGATTTCGATTTTCTTTCTTCATATTCTTCGTGTTGTCTTGAATAATCTTGATCTGCGAATTGTTTAAAAAATTCTCCGAGGGTTGTATTAAAGAGCGCCTTTTATCCTCCGCTTTATCTCTTCTATCCGCTTGGTTGTCATTTGTGTTCTTCGAATCTTTCACAGTACTCGCATCTTCTATGTTGTTCGTATCCATTGTGTTCTTTGCGTTCTTTGTGTCTTCTACAATAGCCTTCGTCTTTTGCGCTTTGGACACATCAAAAGCGTCATGAAACTCGTCCTCTTCTCTCGACATATTGAGAATAGTTTGCACGCAGGATTCCATCAGGTCTCCTAACGCCGCCGCGGTTTTATGCTGATCAGAGAATTTTACTTTTTTCACAATATCTTCGCGGATATCGTCTGATTTCGGCGAATCCTGTAGAATGCCGCCCTCGGGTTTCGTCAGGTCCATATCCACGGGAGATGATATTTCAATCACATTCGCAGTTGTCTTCTCAGCATCATTGTACGCAATCTTATTTTGCTCTTCCATGATGGTTAGCTTCCTGCCGGAATTGCTCCTGGAAAATTGTTCGTCCTTGTTGGTCTTGAAAGGTGTCATTTCTTCGTTCGAGCTATACAGCAGGCAACTGAAGAACTGTGTATCGCTCGTCTGTGTTTTTGAGATCGACGCGATTTGTGTAATCGATGACGCATTCGATTTCGGTGTTTTGAAGCTGAATTCCGGCACACAGAATGTCTCAAATCCGACCTTTTGGCCAAGAAACATCGGCGTGCTGGTTTTCCGATAAATTTCTGGTGGCGTGCAAAACCTGCTGCTGTTCCAGTCGCTTTCGCTTATAGAAAACTTTGATTTCTTCTCAAGATACTCGTGGCTGTTCGGCGATGTCAGACAATGCCAGCGTTCAAACCACTTGCACGCAGCTAAAGTTTTATTAAAAAATGTGGAATTAATATATTTATCATCAAAAATACCGACATTAAATATCTATTTACAAACTGAAATTTGCACGTTATGTCTAATTTAGATAATATTAATATAAAGAAATTTCAATTTATTATTTATATTTAAGCTTTAAATTTAAACATTTTAGTTTTGACTTGATATATTATAATCAATCTACGTGCTTTCCAAGTAAAAAAACTTTAAAATAGAAATAAGACTTTATAAATAAAAACAAAATTTTAAAGTAAAGAAAAAAGTATTTAGTATTTGGCAGTCATTTTCTTTTATTAGCAAACTATAATCTTTATTATTCGATAGAATAAGATATATTTGTATTAATTTCTTTTAATTCTTTTATGTGTACTTAATCGATTAAATCATTAAATAAATTTTCAAAAAAATAATCGCTTCTAATTGATAAAATTTTGACGAAACTTGTTAAAAATTTATTATAACTTATTAAAAATTTGGCTTTAAAATTCTCAATCATGGATAGTGATGTTTTTCGATTTTTGCTAGTAACTGTGGACAATAGGATTTTATTATTCGTTTCGCGAATTACCAATAGACTTGAAATCTTCTCTGGATTCAAATAAATCACCGCATAGTCGACAACGTAACGGCAAATGCTTGTCAATTATGTGACACAACAATTTCTCATCCTCCAAATTCAGTTTCGTGAACTCACACTGTCGCATCGGCAATATTTCAGAGGCGCATAAAGAACAATCGGCATTCACGTTGGGATGCACCTTCTCCACGTGGCGATCGCGACATTTCGCACAGCAAAACGTCTTCTTACAGAATCGACAAACTCCGTTCGCCCGTCCAAAGTGAATCTTTGGAAATCGATATGCAGCGCTTTTAATAAATACCTTGTCTTTTAACATATCCAGACGTGATTGCCGAAACGGTCGGATGTTTACTAACCGAACTGTTCAATAATAAAGTTGTCAATATGTCCGTGGGATAATAACAATGTAAACGGACAAATACACATACATATACACATAAAAATTAAGAATATATGAAAATTAAAATCTATAATTATAAACAATAGATTATATTTTCTAATTTGTATTCATAACTTGGTAAATTAAAAAAACTCGAAATAAAGCAAATCTCGTTTAAAACATTTAAAAATTTAAAAGATGTTTATCTCATTTATCATATTTAAACTTAGAAAAACAATTATATTTTTTTAGATAAATAAATAGACAATTTAAAAAATTAAGAAACTTCGAAAATCAAGGAATTCATGTTTCTAATGAATGTTTGATTTCTGGAAATTAAATCAGTGGATTAGGAATTAGAATTCATTTTTACGATATAAAAATTCTTATATATTTATTTAATAATTTGCGTGATACAAAGGAATAAATTGTTTCGCAGTGAATTTAGCTATTATCAGTTTTTTCTTCCTTGGATACAAGTTGATTTAAGCTTCGTGATGTATCAATGTCTCTTTCCTCTTTGTTAATCTCATCTTTCGTGGTTTTCATATTCGGCTTATCAGAGTCATTATCTGTAGAAACGACTAACGCTCGTTTGATTTCGGATGCCAATGACTCATTTTCGTATTCGTTCACCTCGTCGACATCGATCTCGCTGAAATTGTAATCGGAAGTGTCAAGTTGATATAAGTTTTGTAATCCATCGATAATTGTTTCCTCTTCGTTGTCCTCATCCTGCACAATTTTCGCGGCTGCACTCGGCTTATTGTCCGAGTTATCATCCGCAAAAATCAATTTCCATTTAATTCCGGATACTGACGATTCATTTTCGTGTTCGATCGCCGTTTTGATGTCGGTCTCGCTGAAATCAGTGCTGTGATCGGAAGTGGAAGCGCTTTTCTCAGCCCTTCTTCTACTGATTGCTTCCGCATAAGGCGGTGCTATGGGGGCTTGCACTGGTTCATGGTACTTGTACTCCTTACCCTCGTACTGAGAACATTTACAAACAATAATAGAACCCATAATAAAATAAAAAAACTGGACAAAAAGAAGACGATGCAAAAGAATAGGGATAAATTCATTTGACACCATTTAGAGTATTTCTGCCAAAATTCATGATAACTAGGCGTAGGTCGTTTTCGGAAGTTCAGTTAAGAATAGTAAAGGATTACTTCTATCCTAACTTAATCAACTGGTTCATCCTTAAATGAGAATATATAATGCAACTCTCACATTTAGCGGATAGCTCATATCAGAATCAGGCTGACTGAGATCCCCGCACACGATGAAAGGAACGACGACTCTGTTTACTCCTGTCAGTTGCTCGAAATTGCACGGCTCGTCCGTCAACCAAGGATTCAACATGTTTGGTTTGTAGCCTTCTGGCGGACTGTAATTCTTACAGACTACAAACGCTTCGATGCTCGAGTTGCGGGAACTGCTGGGTTTCGTGCAGTAGACATAAGGGAAAAATATTTTTAGTTGAGCGTACAAAAGTGTTACGTCTTTTGCGCGAAAGATCTTTGCGACGAATGTTCCACCGGGTCTCAGAATGTGAGTAGCTATGTTCAAAGCAGCCAGTAGCAGTTGCGATTGAATGAATATATCCATATCGTGTAAACCGGTCACTGCAAACAAATTAAAATTTGTTGAGAAAATCTGTTGAGATTTTTAGCAAAAACAAAGGGAGACAAGATACATACCATCAGGTGCTCCATCGCATACAACCAAATCTGCACGGGTGTTATCGAAGTGTGCAATAATCTGTTCTGCTGTGTTGGTGTTAGTAATGTCACCTTGCAATTGGATAACTCCTTCTAAAGGCGCCATTGCTTGCAAATCAACTGCGACGATTTTTGGTGGAGATGCAGAACCTTTTTCTGAGGCTTTCTTGTAATTTTCACTGTGACATATAATATGATCATAATATATAGAAATGTTAAATTATTTTATATAATAAGAACAATACTTTCTTATGTAGCATAGGTCCCTTACAAAATTCACTTACGTTAGCTTGCGAGCTAAGACCTGGCTCCAGCTTCCAGGTGCAGCGCACAGATCCACCGCTTTGGATACTCCTGAAAGAAAGCGAGAAAATATTCTTTTAATAATAAACTTCTATCGCATCAATTATTATTTATTATTGTTAGATTTAAAATTTTTATTTGTAACATTTTAGCTTCTTGTGTGGCTTTCTGTTTTCATTATCTATAATGAAAATATAATTAAGCAGATTTATTATTGTCACTTAACGCACCATCAAAAATGTGACACTCCGAATCAATTTGGAGTAGCTTGAAGGCACTCCGAGCTCGCCATCCTTCTTCCTTCGCCTTTCTGTAATATATGTCGCGCTTGTCCTTCGAGGTCTTTCCCATTTTCAATCAAAATCAAAATTTTTGCACAAAAATGTCTGAAATTTTTTAAAAGCGCCTTTAATTCTTTTCTTTATAATTTTCTCATTACTTTAACAAGTGTGCATTCTCGTTCGAGAACACCTTGTTTATTTACGCCGTGTATATAACGATCAGCTGATGATTTAAAGGCAGATGGAGACTCTGTTCTTTCTAGCTGTTTGTGTTAGGCTGCCATTTCATGCAGTGAGTAACTCGCCGCGAGTAGTATTTGAAGTGTTCTCGCATTGTAAACAAAAAATAAGTCATATAAATTATAAATAGATATAATCAACGGTAATTATACAGTTTAGATGCACCACCTCGAATATCGATGTAATTGTGCTCAATCGACGTGTTTTTGCATGAAACGAAAGAATTTGGTAGAAATAATTATAAATGTTTAGAATACGTCGGTATTCTAAACATTTATAACACTTAAATTTTATTAAAAATACACTCATCGATGTGTTTTCGTAAAAAGTAAAGATTTGAGGATAAAAAAACGTCTTTTATCCCGCGAAACGAAATATTAATCGAATTAAAGTTGAATTTGAGTTGACTTTTCAGGTTAGAAAACCCATCATGTCGACGAGATGCAGAGACCTAGGCTGCATTTCGTTATTTCACTGCAAGTATCGTTTCGTTTTAATTTCAGGCGCTTTCTGACTGTTTCTGATTACTGCGAGATTGTAAAACGGAACGCAGTACAGTACACTTCTACAACTTATATTTATTGCTTATAATTATAATATCAATATTCGAGGTAGTGAGTCTAAACTGTATAATTATTCAGGATTTTATCTATTCACTAACGAATTTATATTCTATTCTATTTATTTCATTCCCAAATGAACATGTCTAATGCTCTGATTTTTTTATGCTTTTCATTAGAGAGCAACATTAAAATGTCATCGTGGAAGAAAGCTGCAAAGGCGAGCCAGAAGACTCATCGGGAGCGTCATCAACCAGAGGCCCGTAAACACCTGGGGCTATTGGAGAAAAAGAAGGACTACGTTGCCAGAGCCAGGGACTTCCAGGAAAAGCGCGCGACGATCAAACTCCTGAGGAAGCGTGCGTTAAACAAAAATCCAGATGAGTTTCACTTTCATATGATCAACTCCAAGGTGATGAATGGCGTTCATCGGGAGAAGGACAAGGAAGATCAACACACGCCTGAACAAATCAAACTGATGGAGACGCAGGATCTCAAATACGTAGCGTACAAGAGGAACATTGAGGCAAAAAAGATAGACAAGATGCAAAGTCAATTGCACATGATTGATGCCGCCAATAATGTGCAGAATCAGCATAGCTTCTTCGTGGATAATAACGCTGAGATAAAAAATTTTGACCTCGCCGCGAAATTGAACACACATCCGGCGCTTCTGTCCAGGCGCACGAATCGGCCTACGCTGAGTGTGATCAAGAGCATGAAGCTGCCGGAAGTGGATAACAAAACTATCACTAAACTCGAGCAGAAGAAACACATGACTTATAAAGAACTGGAGAAGAGGATCAACAGGGAACGCGAACTGACGGTCGTGCAGCAAAAGCTGGAGGTTCGCAGGGCGCTGAAAGACAAGAAAATTAAGAAACCGAAACTAGTGAAATCTGGCTCCAAGGATGCCGCTCCTATTTATAAGTGGAAGTTTGAGAGAAAACGATAACTTATTTGTGTATTATAGAATTCGGTTAATCGGTTAAGATATAATGTTATATTAGTCGTAATTGTAAATATCGAGTAAAAATTTATATGCAACTTTTATTATTTCCGATATCACTCTTAACACTTGTGATCAATTGCTAATAAAAATTTACAATTTTTCGATAAATTTTAGTTAACAAATTATTTCACTCAATAATAATTTATAATAATAATGATAAAATTTATTCTTAATGTGTATTATTTATTAATATCTATCTATTACACTAACATAATAGAAACACGATATTTAGATGAAAAAATAAAAAGAACATATGATAAAATATTGCTGAAGAAACATCGCCATTGTAATTCGGTTAAGCTTATTCACTGTCAATATCTTTACTTATCTCGCTATCTATTGTTTCGCGACTCTCACAAATTCATTCATCTTTTTTTAATACTTTTAATTCCATTATATCTTGCTAATTATTTCTCTCACACAACATTCCGCTTTCATCTTTTTTTCCATAATAATCGCAATTATGATCGTTATTTAATTGGCGTTGTTTTTTCGGAAATAATTTCCGGAAATATTTCGGTGATATTCTCTGCTTCTTTTGTTTTCGCGCCGTTCATTTTCGATTGCACATCCGCTGCAATCTCGCTCGATACTATCTCTATCATTGACTCTGTCATTGATGATTGTCTGCTTCCTGCCGTTTCTTCGATTTCCGTGTCTGTTCTAATTGTACCATTAGTTGACATCATCGGCAATTCCATTGATATGCTTATGCAATCATAATTAATCTGCCAAAGTTGGTTCTTGGCGTAAATGTCGAGGCGAAGGCAAGCTGTAATCGATCTGTACAGAAAGATCATGTTTTTAGAAATTGCAGGCCAAATTGAAAACAAATGTCTAGAGACAAGCTGTGTGCGGCTTCAGCAATGTGAAAATAATTTTAAGAATCGCAATTGAACTAGCTCGAGATAAATTTTGGATTTCTTCTCATTGGTTGCAAATTCCTAATTTGGCAAAATAATTATTTTGACACATGCCTAGGAAATCGGTTGAGTTCCAAGATATTGGCACACGCGGTCGAGAAAAGACAATCGGGAACGTACACGCAAAACTGGAACGTCATAAAATCTGTAAAATAAATTCGTAGAAATAAGATAGTTTACGCATAAGTGCACAAAAATAGTAATTCTTCTTAAATTATATATTACTGCAGGTGCATACTCTTAGATTTACGCAGATGAAAGCCAAAAATACTAACTCGTGACTGTTCTAGCGCTAATTGTATCTGAACTCAACGTGACATCCACATTCAGTCCATTTCTCTGATATGTGAAATTGACGCACACTATAACATATAATTTAATTGATTATTTTGATGCAATAGTTTAATTTATTATTTAAAATATCAAAATGAATTTTGTGGACTTACGATCTTTCTCTTTTCTAGTGTACAGGATCATAACGCTTTGACAGCAAGAACACGAAAAAGACATCGAGCAGTTGCATGATTGTCGTGTAATCGAGACCGTTCTATAAATCAGGAATCCTCTTGATACATTGGTATCTAAATAAATGTTCCCTCAATTAGTTTAATACAAATTTGTAAAATGTAATAAATTCACACAAACACACTAAACACATACATGCATGCATCAAAAAATTATATGTAATAGATAAGAAGCTAGCACATTTTTTAAATAGTTTTATAAATTTTGTTTATGTGATAAATTGCGCGCGGTAGAAATAAAATTTTCTTATCTGATATTATAATTAAAAGATAATTGCACTAACTTCTATTAATAGAGATAATTTCGCGAATGAAACACAACGAAATGAAGACAAGAGCACCGATGTTACGTAGATTCATATTTACACATTACAATAATTACAGCAAACAACGCGTAATTATATTACAGCTTATTAACTAGTTCCAGCGATGTCTCGTTTTGCACTAAACTTTCTGCTCTTTCACGTTTCGCCCGCTGTTACATACAGGATGCAATCACAAGCTATTATATCGTATGCCTTTAGAAAATATCTGGAATGTTTTTGTTCATTCTGAATTATATACGAGCGTGAAATTCACCATTATGTTTGTACACGCATTTCCTACAATCTACAAGATAAAAAAGTAATATAAATAATATATCTTTTTTTTATATTATTTAATATTTGAATAATTACTTAAATAAAAAGAAAGTATCATAAGCGATGTGACGCTCATTAAAAAAACTATAATGCATTTCTTTTTTTTTTCTAATTAGATGTCAAGCTTAAATAATTCTTTGTGAATGTATACAATTATTTATTAAAATATAATAACAATAAATACTTGCATACATGGCACATAATTTATAATATCATTGTTATCTATTTTAAAAAAATATTTTTAGAATATATCATCATCGTCATCATCGTCGTCGTCATCGTAATCATCATCATCATAGTCGTCATCGTTATCATTATCGTCCGCATCTTCCGGAAAAAGTTCTACTTGGCCCAGACCACCTCCGTCCTCTGGCTTTAACAGAGCTAATCCGTTTGAACCAAATCTAAGACAGTCTAAACTAACCTGCGGAAATAGACGAAATTGGATAAAATTATATAAATCATTTAAGATCATTTCTATACGACAAGATGCAAATTTTTTTATCTTTGTTTGTTAGATCTAAAAATATGTATGTAGCACTAATAATACTCTTCACGCAATAAATTTTCATATCTGACCTTAAACAATGTAGTATCCCGGAATTTTCCTTCCATATTGAGACACAAATGAATATTTCTACCTTGGAAATATATATTATAAAATCTAACGCACGCCCTAATAATCGGTATCCTCGGAACAGGAACACATATTGGTCTAGGATTCTTCCCTAAAGATACAAGATAAATTAAGAAAAAATATAGCATATATAAATTATTTATTTTTTTCATGTATAAATCTTTCGATTAATTTTGATTTGATTTAATTACGCTTACCAGAAACAGTCCTTGTATAAAGAACTCTGTCATTCATCATAATATTGGCGGTGAAGCTAAACTCGTCAGGATCGTAAGTGATATTCACACAGGTCTTTTGTTTCCATGTGTCGTACAAGATCCTTGAACAGCATCCGCAGACACCACCACTACACTGACAGGGTCCTTGTCTGGTCGCAGTGACCGTGCCGTTTTCGGATACTGAAGAATTGGAGATCTGTCTCAACAGTGTCTTCAATTGTTTTAAATTTTTCTGAGACCTCGAGAGATCTTTGAGCTCACTGCTAACAATTCTTTCTGTCGTAAAATCCTCGTCGACCTTTGATTCTGGCAGCGAGCATGATTGTGCGAGGAAGATGATCAACAGCAGCCAGCAGGCGATCCTCATCTTGTGCTTTTAATCTGATGTTCAATCGAAACAAGAGGACATCTCCTCGAGATGTGCTTTCTTGCTAAGCGATTGAAACTCGACTGGCCGGTTAACGGACACTTTGCATTGACCCAGTTTTATGGTGAAATTTAGACTTGGCTTGCTTGCCCGCATTTTGTAAATGACTAGAACTCGTCACGGAGAAGCGACAGGATTCTCTATCTGGATTCTCTGGAAATGCTGTGTCTCAAATATTTTACGGTAAAAATAAAAATTTATAATAATTATTTATAATAAAATTTAACTATTCATTAAGAACTTAAATTAACATGATTTTTTATTGATATTAACAATGCGAAGTTAATAATGTTTTCTTAAAAACATTATCTGTAATTAAACCAAAAACTATTTAATAAAAAGAAGAAACACATTGTGACAGTTTTAATGCATTTAATATATTTTACAAAATAATAAGACAAATTAAAAATTTAAAATAATTGCCATATACATTGTGTGTGTGTGTGTGTGTGTGTGTGTATGCATTGTAAATACATGACTTCATAAGTATATTACATAACTGCAATAACTGTAACAAATACATTCATAACATCATAATAAAATAACATCTTGTCTGCATATAATTTTGTAATTATGTAGACATTACAACTTTAATTGGCCAATGATATTTTCCTCCTCGGGAGTTATACTCGAAGTATGATTGTTTGGAAATTCTTCCGGCTCGAAGTCCACATGATCATATATTTCCGACCCGTTTACTTCTGGCTTGATCAGTGCTAACTCCACTGTGTGGGAAATGTTACTGTCTTCGGGTTTTATCCAAGAGATTCCATCCGTGCCGAACTTTACGCAATCAAAGTGTAAAACCAGAACCGGCCATGTTACCACAAGTGTCTCGAGGTCAATGCACGCATGCAGATTTTTGCCAGACATGTGGATATCAAAGATACGCACGCAAAAGGATATAAAGGGAGGATAGAAAGGCACACAGAACGGCGGTGGATTCCTAGCTGCAAATTA
The DNA here is from genome assembly GCA_037157785.1 of Cephalotes varians. Lineage (NCBI taxonomy): Eukaryota > Metazoa > Arthropoda > Insecta > Hymenoptera > Formicidae > Cephalotes > Cephalotes varians. Next base: position 1,368,161 of record JANQDE010000042.1, on the reverse strand, counting down.
ATTTATCACATTACGCAATTAATATACACACAAATTTTGACAAATTTAAATTTATAATTAGTTAAAATTATAATTATAAATTTTACAAAAATTTTTTATTAAGTACACTCACCAGAAATAGAACCTGTACTAAGAATTTCTCTTTCGTTTATTATAAGTTTGAGTTTAATGGCTAAATCCTCGGACGAATAGGTAAAATTAGTGCAGGCACGATGATCAATCTTAAATCTAGTTACGTTGATACCACTACAACAACCACACGTAAGATTCTCGCAGTTGCACTTTATACCACGGAAACCAATCCCAGGAAAAGGATCACGACTGACATTCTCCAGTGCACCTTTCAGTGCCAAATGCGTGTTTGGATCGTAAAATACCATGAATTTGTTCACATCTAAAAGAAAACAATTTAAAAAGTATATTAAAACATAAAAAAAATGTGCCAAATATATCTTCCTATCTTTGAAAAATATAATTTTTCTTTCTCTAACAATATTTTTCAAAAATAATTAGAAATATAATTTATTTAAAAGGAAACAATATAGTTACAAATATAATTAAATGTACGTTCTGTCTTTAACTCGTATATTCTCATGTAGCAATAATGATATTTATTGTTTGTTATAATATAACGCTTTTCTATATTATTTTTGTACAATATAATAATTCACTTATAATAGAAAAATATTTCCTTATAATTTTCTGCTACAATTATACAATTATAATACATTTATTTCTACAGAATTTAAAAGTTTCATGTCTTTAATAAACACGTTTTTTACCAACAAATGGAGTTGATTTTTATTGTTGTTTGTATTAATTTATAAGATAATTGCAAAAAACCGTTTTAATTTTCTCACCGATATAATTGCCTGCAAAAATATTTTGTACTCCTAAAGCCAGAAGAGATATAAGAAACCACTTAGATAACATGATCGCACAGCTGCACAACCTATACGCTTCAATGCCAACGGAAGACTGAAATTGGGTACACATTGGACCAAGACGCAGAGATATCAGGTTCATTAATTATGCATCAACTTTCCATAGTAGGTAAAATAAGAATGCTCGATTGTCACCATTAAGTGATAATTCACGATTAAGGAGCGAAGGCAAAGACATAAATCTACTTTTACTTTTAATAAAAATTTGAGATAATTAAATGAGAGAAAATTGTTTCATAACTTTGAAAATTCGAAGAAATCTGAAACTTTGCAAAATGTAATAAATGGAAATCGAATTACATTATTATTTTTGACAACAAAAAGATTCTAAGGATTACAAGCATCTCTTCAAAGAAAACTTGATTTTTCACATTTTTACTTATTTTTAAAATCACAAAAAATATTGAAAAAATTAGCACTAAATTTTTAAATTTAATAATAAAAATTAATTAATTTAATGAAACTTTATCCAAAATAGTATATCAAACAGATAGCTATTTATTCGAACAATTTTATTACATAACAGAAAGTTTTTGTTTCACATGAATTAAAAAAATATTAAAGATAAGAGATTCTCTTGTCTTACGTTCACGTCTGTTATTATTGTTCCTGAGTCAATATTATTAAAATTTGTATTTGTCTACTAGAGTATAAAATTCTTATCTTTAACGTTATCTTTAACGTTAGAGTACATATTAAACAGTGTCAAATAATTCTAATTGCTCTGTTGCGCAACAAAAGAGCTTAAATTGATGTCTGCGTGATAAAAACTGTCTAACACATCATTTGTTAAAATTATTCAATTGTATAAAATACTTAAATATTGACATTTTTAGAGATATTTTTTCGAAATGTCACATCTTGCCAAATATCATAAAATTATTATTACAAAATTATCATGCTTTTATATTGTATTTTATAAAAGTATTAACATATTTTTATATCAAGAATTAATTAATTATTTCAATTCTTTAGAATTTTTTGGCAGAATTTATTTTAAATAATTGAGAAATATACTAAATATCTATATTAAACATTTTTATATGGAGATATAAAAAATTATTGTAATAATTCAAATAAATTTAATTAAAGTACTTTCTACAAAAATCATTATTGCTAATTTGAATTTAATTATAACAAAAATTTGAAAACAAAATTATTAGTTATAGAAGGCATAATATATATACATATATATATATATATAGAGAGAGAGAGAGAGAGAGCGCGTTGTATTTATTTATTTATTTATTTATTACAGAGTCAATAAATTACTTAATAAATATATAAATCATAAATATTATTTATAATATAAATATTTCTTAATAAATAACGTTAAGCTAATCGAACAATTTATTATGGCTGAGGTCACAACAATTTTATATATATATATTCCATAAATATATAAATACATATATATATATATATATATAAGTCTTCCTTAAACAGCATCTTTTTCACATTACATTACATAAAGATCTTCCTAGAATCTTGTCTTTCCAAAACATAAAAATCTTTTATTTACGCAATTCTATTTGAGCCTTCATCAAAGCTCTTCTATTTTCGCTGAAATCTCGTAGATCTCTCTCATTATCAGTTTCCATATTATTCAATAAATAAAGAATCAACTATATAAAAAAACAAGATAATTGTGATAGCAAAATAAATCGCTTATTTTTCAACAATAAATAGATATTGTAAAATTAACGATCTTTTTTTACAATTATCGTAAAATTAGAAAATAATGAAATGATTAAGATGTAAAAACGTACCCATTATTCTTAAGCGATCGCGAAATTACATTGAGAAACGTTGATTCTTGTAATCTTATTGTTAAAAAATATGCCATACTGTCACAATTATACCAATCTACCAAATCTTCAATAAACATTTCGCATTTCCGAATACGTCTTAAGCCAACTACATTTATGGCCAGATAAGAAAGACAAACTTTCTTCAACTTCTAATTATCCTACTGACTGAAGCAATGCTCTGTATACTTCAAAGCCTCGTGATTTTGCTTTGATTTTCGCTGAAATGCCTCCTTCTGGCAAGGAATTCCAATCCAAGATCGTAATCCTCATCATCGTGCTCATGAACATTAGTTTGATTAGTCTTCGTAACGTGTTTGTTCTTTTTATCAGAATCTATAAGAGCACTCAACATGGCAGCTTCCTCCTCGTCATCATCGTCATCTAAATCAGCAAGATCCTCGGCCTTCTCATCCTCATCATCATCATCATCATCATCATCGTGCTTCTCATCGTCCAGTTTATCATCTTCGTCTTCGTCCTCTTCGTCTTCGTCTTCATCATCTTTATCATCGTCATCATCGTCGAGAATTTCATCATCCTCCTCGTCGATATCTTCGTCATCATCATCTAAAATATCGTCGTCATCATCTTCATCGTCCTTAATGGGTTTTTTCGCTGGTTTCTCAGAATCATGGATGGCGTTGACACTGGTCGACGTCACTGTGGGTTTCTTCTTGTCTCCGATAACTCCTTTCTTCACTTTATTAACAATTGATATTTTATCGGGTTGCGCGGTGTACACGATTTTATTGGAGGATTCCGTGATCTGTTCGTTGTTCTCAGTGCTGTTTTCGATATTGCTCTCGGTCAATCCCGTATCTTCTTCTTCTTCTTCTTCTTCTTCTTCTTCTTCTTCTTCTTCTGCTTTGAATGGTTCCTGAGTGTTACCGTCGTGTTCTTCGTAGTTAATTTCCTGCTCGTTGTTAGTAAAGGTGGGTTCATGATTTTCTAACGCAGGTCCAGGAGTCGTCGGCCGCGGTAGAATCGGTATAGTGAATTCTAACAACGGCGCCGCAGTAGTAACTTTAGGTCTCGTCGGCACATCGTCATCGCCAGTGAAGATATCCAATAGAGCACTGAAACCTAATGGGTCGTCTTCATCGTCATCATCGTCTGATTCTTGTGCATCTTCTGAGGCATCGGGAACGGAATTCGTGAGGGGTCTTTCATCATCCTCATCGTCATCATCGTCATCATCCGAACCGAGCCCGAAGAAATCGTCATCATCATCTTCTTCTGAAGTGGCTTCTGTCTCGATAGTTGGAAGTGGTTCGGCAGGTCGAAGCTTCAGACCGTCTGGACCGAATCTGAAATTCAAGATCGAATTACGGAACACTGCTTTTGACAGTATTTTACAAATAATGTACATTAAGTTTATCCATCTTTCTTTAAGAATTCTTCTCGTGTTCACCTGAAACAACTAACGCGAAGGGTAGCTTCCAACTCGGTAGGGGACTGTAATTCCAAACCGAGGCATGCTTTAAAGTGATTCTTTGCGTCGCGTTGGATGGAATAAATCCTGCCGCAGAATTTGGTGAAGCCACCAGGTAACGGTACGCACACAGGCTTCGGACTCTTTCCTAAAATTCAAAATATTTGATGCACATATTCGTATAATTCTTTCAAAATTTCTTACCAAAATTTCTAAATAATGTACCTCTGATAAAAAGTAAAATAAAACATCTAATTAGAGAACGATTTAAAATGCGTTATTGGAGGTGTTTATATTATCTACGTATCTTGTCTAATTCAAACAAATCGAGGTCACCAGATAAAAAAAGAACACACTCGACGTCAACATCTTCGAAATATTATCTGTACAAATACTTTCGCTCCGCTAGACTGACACCAATTCATTGTGGCGCCTGCACGTCGCCATTGACTTCGTAATCCATTTTTTCATAAATGAACACCGGAGAAATCAATCTCGTGCATACGGAATATTGACACGACAATGTGAAGTTACCCGGTGTAATGGGGTAAAAGTATCTTTTTATGTAGTTTTTTGTATTTTTTATGTAGATTAGTTATTGTATAGTTTCATGTTCTTTAAAAGGAAGTAAGTTTCAAACGTTATGTACATGTTCTATCGACAAGTCCCATTGACAGTAAGATACACACGCCGGGTGAAAGTCGGATTATAGCTTCCTTGATGTTATGCTAATATGTATTCGCCAAATATTGATTTACACACAATTAACACACTTTTCTCTCCAATATTGTCGAGCGTGCGGTACATGTGCGTATCAATTTAATCTTTTACAAGGCACGTCATGTTAATTGTTTAAATAAAAAGAAGCATGCTCTCAACATTATCTATCAAATCTTTTTTTAATTTATAATAATAGCATTGTTCCAAATTTACGATTATTATATCGCACTAAATAAATGAAAAATTATTTGGGAGATTTACGTATTTCACATTAACAAGTTTGCTATAGTTATTCGATACTATAATTTTGTTTCTTTCTTTTTGTAAAATTATCTATTAATATATTTTGTAAAATAATTTCTTTCTTTCAGACTGCCATTTATTTAAATTTTTTTCTGTATTAAATCATATTCACAGGAGACATTAATTAATCACAAAAAATGGTGGCGAGAAAACTGTTAATCATTATCATTATTGAACGTAATTACCGTTAACGATCGTGCTAGTTAATATGTTGTCGCCAAAACTCAGCTGGACTGCCAAATTGTCGCCCTGAAGATACTGCAATGAAGCGCATCCTAGAATTTCACATACAAAGATTCTTTCGTCAGTAAAATAATCTATAAATAATATATTTATATAAAAAATATAACAAATGATACTATGCAGAATTAAATTCTATTTTATATTTACTTATTATTTAAATTCTATTTCATGTAAAATATAATATGACACACAATACATGACGACAAGCATAATGATAACAAAATGCATTATGTTTGCGTTCCCGCATTACACTTTCATTTTTTATGTACAATTGCATTGCATGATAATTACCCGGTCCTTTTAGCTGCACGAGCGGTATGTGAAAGTCTCGGCAACAATTGCAAATATTTTCGTTGCAGGTGCAATATCGATTTACGCTATCAGTTGCCTGTTTCAGTGACATCGTCGATAGGTCTAAGTCGCTCTGCTTCACGTCATTCGCGGCACGAGCCACCCGATGTGTCACTTCATTGCGATCTGCAAATATTTTTTGCAAATATTTTTTTATTTAAACTTGCTTTAGACGACCTACAAGTCGTATCAAAAGTCAAGAGAGTGATAGAATTCTAATTATAATTTTATGAATTTTAATTATAATTTTACTGCGGAATATAAAAAACATTTTAAAAAGTTTAAAATATACATATAAAAATATATATATATTGAAATATATACATGTAAAAAAATACATTTAAAATTATAAATCAAATTTTATCTTAAAATCTGATGCAAATTATAAACAATCTAAAGTGAGCTTACTTATAACAACATAATTGAAGTTATATTAATATATTAATGGAGTTTGTATCAAAATTTATTTTCCATATTTTTCAAATTTTATATTTATTTTTGCTCTCCTATTGTACATTTTTCTCCTCAATTTATTTTTCTCACCAATTACTCGGCCATAAGCCGCGAAGGCCACTAACAAGAGGATCAGCAACAGCTCAAAAATTGTCGACAATCGCATCTTTGCACTCTGTTCTGGAAACAATGCCAAAAACATGTAATGCATCGTAATATTACACTGTAAAAATTACATCTCGTATGTAGTGGCACGCACGTCTCATTACAATTTCTTTCGGCCAATTCCGATGGCACGACAATAGGAACCGTAAAAGCATGAAAGACTTTACGCACGTGCCGATGTAATGTTATTCTAAATTAGCAAATGTCATTTTGTAGCTTCATATCTCATTTATACAATAATATTTTCCTATTACATAATTAAACATGATTTCCAAGAATCGAAATTTTTTTTAATAGATAATATCTTATTTTATTACTAACTGATCAAATGAAATATTTACACATATTTGAATTAACATAGTTGCAAAGTAAAAGTTTTCTTAAAACTGTTCGATCGATTAACAAAAATTTCTAAAACTTTTAGATCTTCTTTAAAATAATTTTAAAGAAGAAGCCACTCGATGTCTAAAATTTCTCTCATTTCGTCAATTGAGCGACTTTTGAAATTACGCTTTTCAATTTTTCACGCAGTGCGTTTAGTTTGCCATTCACAAAGAGCACATTTAAAAAGAGTGCATTGAACGTGTATCTTCCCTCATAATTATTTCTCCCGCCTTTCAATGATTATCCCATAGTCCTCGTTGGCGAACAATAGAGACACTCGTTCCGTTCATCAATCGTCGAGATAGAGCGGCAATTTTGTACCTTCCTATTTCCTGATTCATTAAAACATCTCTACCAGAACCATCGCGATGTTTTCATCTTTCAGATAAACAATTGGACAAATCATCCCAGACGTGGCGAAACGTATTCTCCTTCCGGTTTCAAACACGAGTTCCTCTCGTATGTTAGCGACCGGTTGACCCAAATCCCGGTCACGGTCAAAGGCGTCAGAAAGGCGCTTGCTCGAGAGATGCGATGGCGGACTTTAGTAGCACGATAGAGGAGACACTCTTTCAGGAGCGGCTTTACGCGTGGGACAGACACTCGTGTCACCGTTATAAAACGCGTTACATATGGTCAAGGTGCTGAATACGGTTGGGGCTACGCTTCAACATGTCGTGAGATCGATTCCTCACGCGTCGTCGTGCGAAGTCCAAATCACGGAAGTGATAGTGCGAAAAGTTTTATTAAGCGCAAATGACATTCTATGAAATGATAGCTCGTTTTATTCTTCTGCATTTGTTAGGAAATTTATTAATAAGAGGCGAGATAGATAATAAATATTATAAATAAATAATACGCACTTATTACATAATTATGTGTGGAAAATCTGTACAGTATTGTGCAGTATTTAAATTTAAATGGCGCATGTGTGACATTTAATTCCCGAATTTTTCAAATATCAAGCAAAGTTCTTATCTCAATTTTGTATAACGTTATAAAAAAATAAAGAATAAAAAATTAATTCATTGATTCTATTTTTAAATGTAAGCTTTAATTTATTAATTAATATTTATAACTGTAATTCTATCTAGACGCTGTACAAAAGATATACATTACTTTGAGGATTACTTAAAGAATCATGCATCACATGTGGACAATTGATTCTTTAGTGAGTAACTTCTCATTTTTATCACAGTGCATTTTCCAGTTTCCCAAACCTTTCAAACGCACAAATTGTAGCTAACTCTACCCACCTGTTGGTTGCTGAAGAGAAGAAATCCGAGGGAGCAGCCGTGCTCGTGCTCTCCTGTCTCCTGCACCCTACGGCTCTTTTTCCCTGACTCTTCGTCTTACGGAGGCCAATGTCCAACTGAAGATGCCGCCCAACTCCCCCCAAGGTTTCTTTAAAAGTCGGTCAGGCCACCACCACCTGTCCGCCAAGCTGCTGCTAGAATTATTAAACATTCTAATGCGCTTTAGGTAAATCAGAGGTGGCCCCACACCAACCACATTGCGTCGTTGGCTTCCGATCCTCCGTTGTCCTTCATCGGACTACGACGACGTTATCGTCGTCTCGACGACGAAAGCGGGAAGTCCACTTTTCCATCTCTCCGCGAACCGGTACCAAGTGTCCCTGGTGTACCTGGATGAATGAAGATGATTCCGGATGATTCAACTCGTACGAAAATATCCGAGAGAGAGGGGAAAGTTACGCCGATGACTTCCGATATCCTTTAATTACATCCGGATTCCGGGAGAAAAAGTGACAAGCCGATCCGTGATCGATCTTCGTGATACGCTTATCTAAACTCGGTTAAAATGGTATTTACAAAAAATTGAATAAAAAATTGAATCGAAAAATATTTCAAAGTGACATATATGAGAAAAATTACACGTGCGATTTAATTCGATTTTATGAGCATTACAGGTTTTAATTAATTTGCGGTCGCTATAATAACGTGACCTACTATTTTCTATCGACAAAACTATATCGATGACTCGCAATGCATCTGCGATTAGCACAAGTGACATCAATTCTTTATTCGCATTGCACATACTAATTGCTTTGACATCCATATTATTATTTAGTGTGTGCACAGTTCCTGGTAATCAATAAGTGTCTTTGAAATCTGTTGAACCATTGTTGAAAAAATAATAAAGGAATCCTAACGTTGATAAAATTTAGTGTTCTTCTTCAAAATTTTTTTGAATGTTTTTCGAAGAATTCTTTATTATAGTTAAAGTAAAATTATATAGAAATAAATAATATAAACCGAAAACCTTATATGAAATATATATAATTATATAGTATATATGTAATAAATTATCAATTCTAATTTTTTTATCAAAAAAACTGGTAGCTTTCATCATCGAAAGAAAATTAGGAACAGCTATGTAGCAATGAGAAATAATATCATTAATTGAATTATTTTCATCTTTCTAAAATATTTTCTAATTTTTGCGCACAGATACGATCAGCCGACATAAACTCATGCCAGCCGTGAATACCACGGTTCGCGACACAAATTCTAACCGAAGACCCACTTTCGTGTGCATCCAGTCTCTTACGGGAGTTTCATCGTCATACGGGAGAAGAAAGAAAAGAAAAATATCCGGAACGCAACGAACGACACGAGTGCAGCGCGAAATTAATGCAGGTGCTCGTACGTTTATACATTCGTTCATTTGTTCGTTCTGATCGATCCGCGAAATCATGTTTTGGCGGTTAAGGAGGGGCCTTTCTCCTGTTAGTAGGTCGAAGAAAGTGGTGATCAGAAGTGGTTTACCTTGGTTAATATTTGTTCACTCGTTCTTCGATGCCCGGGTCGCCGATAGTGATAGCGTCTTATCGCGTGTAGGAGCTTATTGAAACATACTCCACCTCTAAGAATAGCATAATAAGGGAAAACATTTTAAGTAAAAGACTTAAAATTCAAATAAAGATACTTATAACGGAGAGATACTCAATTCTGTTTTTAGACGCATTTTAAACGTCAAGCAGATCTTTAGTACGATGTCAAATTATTTGTAAATACATAATAAATATCTGAATGAAAACTGTTCGCGATGTTTTAAAAGTCAGAAGAAGTGTAGAGATTTCTTCAACGATAGCAAATCACAACGATAACAAAGCGCATCAATTTGATCCCATCGCTATCCGAATTATCTCAAATATGATAATTCCAATTTGGGGGATTCCTAAGTCGATAAACAAGATGCACGACCCGAAAATATGTAGGTTATCCCAATCAGATGGGGAAGGAGGCAAACGAGTTTTTATGTAACGTTGTGGAATAATCATCGTTCGGATATCGCGTTCCGGCTTCCCTCCGCGATTGCATCGCGCCATTGCGGGAGAGAAGAAAAGGAAGAAAAAGCATCACGAGTGATTCCGACAAGTGCAGTCGCACTTGCCAGCGATTAGATCCGCGATTAAGGCGGAGTAATCGCGTGTCCGTAACATTGACGTCTCACGATATTGACGACACGACGCTATTATTTGCGCAATTATCTAACCGATCGTTTCCGCGGCGATGATCGATGACAGTGCAGATTACGAGCGAATTACTTCCGATCGTTCCCTCTTCTGACGTAATTTTACAAGCTTGGAGAGAAATTGATTTTTTTTTCAACTCAGTAGATTTTGAAATTGACGAGAAATCATTTTAACATCTCGCGTAGTTTTATATCGTCTTGTAGTTTTATTGACATCTCGACATGCTATTTCACGCGTTTCTAACATAAAAAAATAAATTTTACGAGCGAATGGAGAAAGTCGCATTTCTGCTGTTATAATAAATCGGTCTATTTCAAAAAGGAATGTTCCCCTTCGAAGGAGAATGTCTTTTCACTCGACCCATTCCGCGGTCAGCACACATTTCGCTCCGTTTCCAATCTCTCATAGTCACACGTGGCAAACCGCGCCCACGCTTGTCAAAAAAAAAAGAAAGACATCAAGAACGTGACACGCTGTGCAATCAATAGAATCGTAAGTGATTTTGCGAGCGGAAAACCGTGACTTTTCTTGACGGTGAAAGCCGAACAGAGGATCCTCAAGCGGAAAAAAAACAGACATCCGATGTATCATTAGAAAATACTCGCGCGCGAAGTAAGATCTTTTTTTGAACGCGTTAAACAGTGCTTTTTTATTTACAGAAACTTTGCGCAATAATCCGTACAGAAATGTAAAGAGCAAGAAGTCAGCAATGGTGATGATTAAACTCGAAAATAGTACGTTCGGTAATTTCATAAATTTTACGAATCGCAAGTACATGATTATTCGACAAAATAATAAAAACATCTTTTTTCGACAATTTCAATGTTGTTGTATTTATTTGTTGATAAATAATTAAGATTTTAAGGTATTATGATTTATTAGATTTTGATTTTGTCGCAGATAAAAAATTTGTAACAACGGCATTTTGAATGAATTTCGAGGCTCCGCGATAAAGATTCACGCGCATAAAAATGTCCCGAGATAAATCCTCGAGAAGAATTTCCAAAGAAAGATGTGCATTTCTATTTTTCCGTTTTCGACAAAATTTCCAGAAAGTTGTGAACTTGTTCTCAAATTTCCAAAGCATTGCCAATCATAAAAGAAAACCTCAAGATCGTCCATTCCAGCATCGCGGACAATAATCTTCGAAGAGTAGCTCAATGCCTTCTGTCCCCCATTCGGAACCCTATGCCGACGTGTCGCGGAGGGGCATGACGCCAACGACCGGCGCTCGCGAGTACCCCCTGGTATCCTCTGTGGTACCAGGCTGACGAAGGAAGGAGGTCACCCGGTCACCCAGATGAGGTTCCTTGCCCGCCGTGTGTTGCCCCCTCGTCGTATCGCGTCGCGCATCGACGGTAGCCGGCCGGGTGCCCCACCGACACAACGGTCTTGACCAATCCTGTCCCCTGTTTTCGTGCCGACCGCCGAACCGGTCGGCGATCCGGCACTCGTGGAACCGGCGCCGTGTCCAGATTTAAGCTTCTTCTTTGCCGGGGAGGATCTCCGAAGATCTCCTCACTCGCGCGTTAGTTTAATTTTGCATCGTTTGTCATTCGCGCGGTCTCGGCACCGCGACAGATCCCGATCATCCGACTGCTGTTCGATTGAGGGATCGAGCGCGATTGTGAAGGGAACGATCTTGTTGAGCAACTACAGTAATTTTGGAAATACACCATGGCTGTGAGGGCTACGATCCTGGTGCTGATGGTCACGCTGGTGGTCGTCGCGTCCGCTGGATTGCTCGGTGAGCTGTTCGGGGCAAAATGCGATTAAGAAACGCTTGTGAAGATTCGGGTTCGCGCGGGAGACCGCGACGCGCGCCAGAGATTTCAACGCTCGAATGATACGGACGCACGTGTTTACTGCATGGACTGCGATTGTTTTTTTATATCATGTGATAAACCATTACAAAAAAAGAGAGTACATGATTGGTTACTTTCTATTTGTTTGAAAAACAAAATGTCAATTTGCGCTTAATTAGTCTTGTCGCAAAGTATGGCTAAACTTGTGTCGTGAATATGGCAGTTTATTGTTGAAATAAATAATTCTTTTTACAGTGTTATTTCGGAAAATATTGCTGATAGTTTTATTACAGAAAAGAAAAAACTATTTTTCTCAACGCAATATATTTAAAATTTCCAACAAAAAGAAATTCCATTTCCAAAGAATGCAATTTTTTCTTTAAACAGACTAATTTCTTATTTAGGATTATTTTTGAATTATTGCTCCGCTTCGTATAAATGTAAAGATCTCAGATAAGAAGGTTTCTATGATGACAATTTAAATTAGATACGTTCTGTAATTTCACTTTCATTTTACGCATTTTTATTCTAAGCTGCCTTTGTCTCTATTGTCAATCGTCGCCCGTAAAAATCTGACAAAAGGTGACCTCAAAACTGTCATTCAGCCACTCGATCTCGACAATGCGCGAGAAAGTCCGTCGATGGAAACGCATTAGCACACTTAGCACTCAGGTATAGTTCCCCGATCCATAAACGTGAGCATAAAAGTTTTCAAATGTCATAGTCTGATTCGTCATTTCTCCAAAGAAGAATCAAAAGGAAACTTTTACGACGGTGAAACGCGTAGAAATTTGGCTTCCATTTGACTTTCGATCGGCGGCGCGACTTTCGTTTCGTTCCGATTTCTCTATTCCGAGTTTCTCTGCTATGCGCGTCCCTTATCTCTCACACACGTACACACACGCGCGCGTACACATACACACACATGCGTTTCTTGCCCACAGAGACTCTGCTCTCGTGGAATCTGCCGGAGGTCGAGGCGAGATCGACCATGCCGCAGTCCAAGTGCTTGTGCCAAACTTCCGGTTGTCTCTGCTGCGTTGACCTGAACTTGACGGCCACTATTGATCTAGGTGGTCCGGCTTGCGTCAACATCAGGCAGAAAGAACAGAATATCTCGTTAAACTTGAACTATGGCGATAATCCAATTCACAATGCGACAATAAGGATTGGCAAGTAATCGTAATAAATCGTAATAATAATAAAGAAATCTTTTATTTATATTTTAAATTAAATTTAATATTGTTTAAGTGCAATTTAAATTATTTGTGTCAATTTAACGCGTTAAATATTGGACTGAAATTCAGTTAAAAATATTAATATAACTTCGCATATTTAAAAAGTTTTCGCAATCTATATTCTACTTTGTATCTATCAATGTCTACTTTTTTGCATTAAACGAATGACAAACTGATTGAATTAAATTCGTGATTATCGATATTTATATCCTTGTAGCAAACGCGGCCAATAAACCGACATGCATGAATCTGTTGTCGGATTTGGCGCAGATCTGCGCGCGATTTACATCAGTAAAACAATCTGATGTCGGTGGCTACGATGGCTGCATGGTAATTGAACCAGCTTTGTTGGGCGCACCGCAAGCTACATATCATATAGGATGTTTCAATTTCAATCAAAGTGTACGACAAGTGGAGGTCTCCGCGTAAGTATCTCTACGATCTAGCCGAAAGCGTTTTCGCGAAATATGAGAAAAGAAATTTTTCCAAGAAAGAATTTCTTGTTATTTCCTTTCGAATAATTTTGCACAGTATCACGGAAACGACAGAACCTGCCGACAACTCGGATGAAGAGGAAGATACTCTAAACACCGACGAGTTGATCGCCGCGGTGTCCGCCAGCGCCGAGCAGGGAATCGCGCTGTTCACTCAATGGCTGGGTCTCAATCTGAACCCAAAACTGAATCTTACGGGCAAAGACAACGAACAGCAGGATCATCAACAGCGAATGATAAATAATGAACGGACAGCAGAATCATCAATTGATGTGTCCTCAAGATCGGCTCGCAACAAGGCCGATTTTCAAAACGAGAAGAGCGATGAACGGTTCAAACAGCTATTGAGCGCCCAAGACAATGTCTTGAAAGGCTCAGCAACCATCGGACAATCCCACGGCGCAGAGACCACATTTGTTTATTCCAGACCGAGCGATATGATGACCGAGAGAAACGCGACTGAAGAAACCAAGAGGAAGCTCGAAGCGGAGGCCGTGGTGCCGCAAAATCGGGTTGTGGTTCCGAAGGAGTCCAGGAGGGGCGGACGGGCGTATAACATTCATCAGCACGTCAACGAGATCTGAATCGTGTGATTGGTAGTGCAGGAGACCGCCGCCGACTCCTTTTTTTAGTTAGAGTGCCGCACGTAAACTACACTCGTACGTATGCATTGCACGCGGAGCTGGGCGATGAAGAAGAAGGTCATCGCTTCGTTCGACCGTCTCACTCGTCAAAGAGCACTTAGCTGCGGTAATTCAATCTTCGCGATTAGTATAAATTGTAATTTTCAGTAATATCTTCAATCTGAAAAAATTTTTACAAGCTTTACTTATAGATAATTTTATTAAATTGCAAAGTTTTGTTAAATTTTTCTACAAATCTTTCTCTCTTTAGTAGGCAGTTTTTCCCGCTGTTATGATCATGTAATAATATCAGATCGATGCAGTTAAAATATCGGACTAAAATATTTATTTACGAAAAAAAATGATTCATAGTAACATTAAATTGTATAAATCAAGTACAAATATATTGTGTATTTCCTTTCATTCTTCTTGATTTTGAAATCTATATATAAATATAAAATGATCACTTATAATACTATTTTATTAGGTGTATTCTAAAATGAAACATAGATATTCAAACAATTATGTCATATGAATTAAAATTTGAATATTTTGTACGAAATATTGCTTCATCAAATTTCGTACAAGAAAAACGATCTATAAAACTTGAAGCTGTTCAAAGAAACACCAGTTTAATTTTTCAAAACTTTTTCCAAAGAATTCATAGTTAAAAGAAATGTCGAACACATTAATATTAATTAAAATATTAATTAAAAACACTTTAAATAAGTTATTACTTGCATATTTACATACATCACTAAATATAATGAATCTTTTACTTTTAAAATCCAATATTTTAACAGCATCAATACAATTTTAATTGTCAACTAAAATATGTATCGATGAGCATTGTTTCGATTCATTGTTTGTGCATAATTATTAATTTTTTTGTATGTATTACGCTTAATTATTTATTCTCGCTCAGCTCCTCTAGTATGATCTCTCATGATTGTGATCAATATTTGCTCTCGATTTCACTGCAAAATCATCGTTTTTCTTGCGATGATATACTAATTTTCGATAATTACTTACAATTTTGACTAAACATACGATCGACCTACGTTTTACTGAAAAAGTTACTAATTTGATAATTTATTTATTTTAAGAAGGAAAATTAAAAATAAATATTGGACTTTGAGTTTGCAAATCGAATGTTATTCATCAATAATAACTTAGAGATTTTTATCGTGCGTACTATATATTTCTCTCTCATCAAGTCGATATTAATTTTAAAAAAAGTACGACAGTTTCGCACCATCTGTGTACACATTATACAAAGATATGGTGAACGGAATAGGCTATATAACTGTCGTGTGTTTCCAATTAATTCGCGTATGACATAAAATAATAAATAAATAATAAAATATTCATTACATGTTTGCGTGTGTGTTGTGTCGACTGTTGCTTTATTGGCTTTGTCCTCCTTCTTTTTCTTCTTTCCTTTCTTTTTAATGTTCCTTGTTGATTCTTTATAGCAATTTTATGAATTCTCATTTGCAAAACAGATCATTATGATTACACATTCTAATCCCATAAATACATATAGCTTTTATAGTACTTTCCACATTAATAAAAAATCCAGTTGTGAATCAATGAGCAAATTATGTATCAAATCGGTGAAGAACTTAAAACATAAGACTACGATTATTTATGCAAGTTTATTAATCATCAAAATTCAATGATTATTTATTTCAATCGCTTATTTCTGATATTAATCACATAATCTATTACATTTTTTTATTGTATTGTCAAATAAAATTTCATGCTATTTCTGCTATTCCTTTTCTAAGAAAAAGAAACTTTCTACTTCTCACTAACATAAAGCTCACAATCAATTCAGTAAAGCTCTTCAAATAAAAGAGGACCAACATATATCAAGATTAAACATTCGTATAGTTTTAATAATAGGTAAAACTGGAAATATTTAAGGAGACAGATAATTGGTTTGCGGGAATATTTATCAATGCTGCTATTCCGTTCGAATCTGTTTGATCCCAAATGTAATTAATTTTTTTACTAATATTGTATGTGAAACTTTTTTAAAAATATTTAAAGACTTCGTCTGTTAATGTAAGACTTCTTTCTGTAAAAATATTTTATTTTTTATTTTTCAAAGGCTTTTTAATATTGACCTAAAAGATATGATCGTATAGATTTGAACAAAACAGCAGAGATAGGAGGCCTGTTCTTTTCAATTGAGCTTTTATACGATTCATTTGTTTTCTCCATATTAAAGAAAAAAAGAAAAAAGATGAACGGTGCAAGAAATTCAATTTAAAAGAACAGGTTTAAGATTATTGACAGCGCGCGCGCGAATAGATTGTCCTCTTCTTAGGTCTGTTCTTTTCAACTGAATTTCTTGTACCATTTATCTTTTCTCCTTTTCTCTTCAACGCAAAGAGAAAAAGAGAAAAGATGAACGGAGCAAAAAGTTGGAAAGAACAAACTACTTGTTACATGATATAAATAAATATCCTCTTCTCACATCGCGAAAGGCATTATTTCCATGGCGTTTATCTTTCTCAATCTTATATTATTTACAGTTTTATGTCATAGACAGTTTGATTAAGATACATATAAATGTTAATTAATTTAGACATTCCACCATATTCAGACTATGATGCGTTTTACAAAAACATTTAAATTAGTTTAGCAGTTTATTAATACAAAAATTAATTTAATTAGATATATATATATATAATTATTTTATATAACACATATATAATTATTTACATGTATAAAAATTATTAATGCTATAATAAATAAAAAATAACAAAATAATAATAAAATATAAATTTTCTCGTAGTTAGCCTGAAATATATGACAAATCGATCGAAAATTTTGAAAGCGTCGTTTGTCCAAATTATTATGACTCCTGCACATTGGACGCGATAACGCTTGCGACGTGGCAAGATGCGACGCCAATCAATTTACCGCTTTTCCATAAGAGCAAAATAATGATTGGCTAGCGCGTTACATCTTACCGCACGATAAATGTTGTCGCATCCAATGTGCAAAAGCCATTATTACCTGAAGAATTCGATAGACCAGCAGAAAGTAGTGACAGCGGTCGGAGTAGTGATGCTACGCGTGTGAAAAATTCACGAAAGTGAGCCGATTGTTTATATATTTATTTTAGCGAGCACATATATAACATTGATGATTTTAGAATGAGAAACGAGAGCGAGGAAAATGAGAAACTGCCTGAAACAGTGACAATGATTTTTAAAGAAGAGCGATTCAAAGTTGAGAAGCAAAAACTGGTCAGCAAAAGTCAGTATTTTGCTGTACTTCTATCCGAAAACTACATAGAACATCGTCAGACGGAACACATCATCAACTATGATATTCCCCCGATTTCGTTACAGGTAAGTTGATCGAAAGCAAAAACACTTCTTGTTCATGTTCAAGAATAAAATTGCTTTTTAAGGGTACAAAACTTGTTTCTTTCTTATTTTTTATATAACAGATTTTTCAAAATTTTTAATAAAATGCGTTTTTTAAGAAATACATATACCTATATACATATATCGAATTATAACCATATAAATTATCTTCTTGAACAATTAAAATAAAAAAATAATAATTTTAGGATTTCATTGATTGGATTCACAATGATAAAATCTCCATAACAAATTATGATACTGAAGAATTTGATCGTCTCTTGATCTTGTTGGAATTAGGCGTTCTATTTGCAGTAGATAACTTAATACAAGATGTAACCGACAAGCTTGAGACACATTATATGTCACCAAAATATGTAATTAATATTTGGATACTAACAGAAGAATTGAATAATAATGTGCTACGAGATCTTTCTTTGGCAGTTTGCTTAGATCGTTTTCACGAATTGCCACTCCATTCAATTTATGAGATGTCGAGGATAAATTTTCTGAAGCTAATTGGGAACGTTAATGTGAGATCATCGAAATCCTATTTGCTTTATGTCATACGCGAGTGGATGAACCATCATCCTCATGTAAGTATATTATCTTTAAAAATTAAACTTTAAAATTAAATGATATAATCTTAGGAATAATACAGAAACTCTTTACGCTATTACCTTCAATATTAAAAATAAAAAATATTTTTAATTTCAAAATATATCCTTCACATATCTATTTTGTTTGTAAATTCTCGGACCAAATAATCGATAACATATACTATGGATGTTCACAAACATGCCTATTAAAGCTGTAAAAAACAGATTTACATCAAGAAACACAAATTTCATTTCAACACGTTATAATTATATATATAATAAAATCTATTCTTTTTTTGCAGGATTTTCCAATTTCTTTGGATATTTTAAAGAATAAGAAAACAACAATTTTACACGGTATTATATCTTCTAAAAGCAGTGATGTTGTTAATAGTGAGCAATTTGTTCATTGTTGGGATGGTAACAATTTCTTTGAACTTACCTCATTCAAATATCCCAAAGATATTATCGATCGTAGCACTGATAAAAATATATTAACAGGAATGCAGATTACTGGAAGAGGTACGCAAGGTGATTTTTTTTTAATATTTTGTCTTATCTAGAATAGTATTGTCTTATTCATTTATTTTATATGATCTTTTGAGAATACAATTTGTACCTATGTGGTGGAGAATTTGGTATTGGTTCAGGCAAGTTTAACAAGAATGTGTGGCGTTATTCTCTGATATCTAAGAAATGGTATCTTGAGACAGTGTAAATATCCTAACACTTAAGTAACGATAAGATGTAATAGAATAAATAGAATGGTATTTGTTAAAATAATTTCTGCAAATATTTTAGTATGCCACATGAAAGAAGAAATATGATTACTGTGTTCCTTAAAAACAAATTAGTACTTATGGGCGGTGTAGGACGGTATCGACGAAAATTACGCAGTGTTGATATTTATGATATCCATACAGGTAATTTTAATTATGCAGCTACACTATGCGAGTTTCATTAATATATTATGAAAAGTATATATAAAGTGTAATGATTTACTAGAATGTATACATAATAATTTCAAACAATTATTTTTATTATATTATTATGTATAACTTTACAAATTATATCATAAAATTGCTTCTTATAATTACCATTTGAGAATTTAGCCTTAAAATTATCTTTTATTGATGAAAAAATATAATTTTATTATATTAATTTATTAATTTTATTTATTAATTTTTGCTTGTATATTTAACAATATATATATATATATAGGCAGACATCGAAAATGTATCTTTAGATTTTATTGATGCTTCTAATCGTTTCTCTTTTGATGATGCAGGTTTTTGGACAAGCGGTTCAGAGATATCTTTGGATTTTACCTCTGTTCCTGAACATTATGTTTTGGATGAAAAATTAATCTTATATGATTATCAGATTATTACTAGAGAGAATAATACAATACCTATTGTTACACTCTTTCCTGAAAGACGTCCTTTATATAAGCTTTTTCCCCGTTTAAGTAAGTAAAATGTTAGCAGATTCTGTCAGATTTCTAGTCAATTTGCCGACATCGTGAAATATTTCACATTCTGTGAGAAATCTGTTGCCATTAAAAATTCATAGCAGAAAACTCTGCTAAAACTCTGTCTTTGCAGAGTTGACTGTCTGGATCTATTTTCCTGATGAAGACAAGTGGATAATAAGAGAAGGTTGTAATTATGACTGTAAATCACTTCTACCAGATGATATACCGATACTAATGCCTAAAACTCTGCCATGTTACATTGGTAAATGTTATAATTTATGCACTAGATGTGAAAAAAAATCTTAAATTTTACATTAGTATGATTTGCAGATATTGTTAATCCCGACGAAATGATTTTAAGAGCTGTCACAGAGACATGCAACCAGAAAGATTGTATTCAGATTGATATACAGGATTTTAAATCGATTTTCAACCATATCGAATTTGGAGATGAAAATGGTTCATTGCTTACAGATTGTGATGCGCATTTCTCGGTTTTAACACCATATTATAAGTTTCATGATCGTCGCAGTCCATACATAATTGTAGGTATAGATTCGAAAACTTTTACAAGATTATGTTCCGAAGACACTGATGCATCGATACACTTTCATAGTATTCCTATACAAGATCCAAATAAGTTTTATTCTTTTTTCTTTTCACATTCGCCGAAAAGATTTTTTAATTTAATTCATCCAGCTCACTTACACACAACAAACTTTTATTGATTTATGTAAAATTTCATTGTTATCAATTAAATATTTAGTGACTTAATATATTTATGAGAGAAAGAGAGAAATCTTAATTAAAATAAAAAATATAGTAAATTTGCAGAAACGTTGCAAAGAACAGATAATATGTCTACGTATTCCGATAAAAATTATGTTGACTTTATTTTTATTCGTCATGATGTTGATTGTTGATTATATCCTTCGAATCGTTACGACATGCCAAATAATATACTTAATAGTTGTAAGCTTTGTATTACTACATACAAATTTGTAATTTTTATAATTTTGTATGTAATTTTTACATAAAATATATCAATGAATATTTTCTATTATCTATGATTTTTCTTCTTCCACTCAGCCGAATCGAGTCTTCTGAAAGAGGCAATATTATACGTATTATGCCCAAGCAGAATAACGAGTCACTATAATGTTAAAATGATTGATCAAAAAATAATTTTATAATCATTTTGAAGTCATTTTGACGCTATTTCGATGTTATCATAACGTTTTTTGTTCTGCATGGGTGATTTCCTCTTTGTTTCGTCATGATTTTATCGGAAGAAATTATGTAAACCCCCTTAACCTTTTGGCTACGACAAAAAATTAGTTGCGACCTACACTGAGAACGGCGGAATTTTGCGTCAGCGTGCATTTTTAAGAAAGTATATTGAAATAATCAAAACATTGAATTGCATTTATATTCATACTTTTATACATTTCGAGCAGCGTGAATTGAGCGCCTATAGGCGCCTTTCGGATCAACGGACCGAATTATGTTGAGCGCCTATAGGCGCCAACAATAGCGAAAGGGTTAATTTAATTTCCACTTTGGAGGACCAAATTTTTTTTGAAACCTATTTATTGTTAATATTTGGAAATTTTCTTACCTTCAAGAGATGATGCTGTATCGCGATCCTTAATTGGGAATCTTGAGGGATTAAAGTTTACATTTTAGATACTTTATTTCTATCATAATCAAATATTTTTCTATTAAAAAATCCTAGTCATGTACGCAGGATGACAATTCCAGAAATCTGGAACTTTACTTTTTGAGTAAATAACTGCTTTTTAGTATTGTATTATTCAGCATTCTATTATGATTTTTATTATGATGATTAAGATTTTTATATTATTTTTTTATATTAAAGTTATATCAAATATATATTTTCTTCAATGCTCATCTCCATTACGAGATATAAAAAACATATTCCATTATGAAATATAAAAGGGGTATTTATATCCTTTTTTTTATCGAAATATTTAACACAGAACAAAAACGCTAACTAGAAGATGAGAATAGGAAAAATTAAGAGAAAAATTACATTTTTAATCCATGTTAGTAAAAGAGGAGGGTGTAATAAATATTATGACAAATTCCATTTTAATTATACGTTTCATTTTATCATAAATTTTCTGACGGAAGCAGTCTTCAAACAAGTAAAACACGATGGTGCGTACCATTAATATGGAATAGGAGGGCACATCGCGACAATACCGCATGAAAATATTTGCGTACATTTTAAGTTCTAACGCCATCGAAGGATTCCCCGGTGAAATTCTTGGATGTTGAAATATATGTTCGAATATTTGAGGATGCTGGCAGTCTCACCGGAAGAATCGTGTTCGCGGGTTTCCTTTCTCTTTTTTCGGATGCTACCGCGATGTGCCCATTAAGTAGCTGCGTGTACTCGAGTGTGCGTGTACCCCAAATCGTGTAATACAGCAAAGCCGAATATTTTAGCGTAGCAAGTTGCGCGTGCTATCCGTATTGCTTGTGTGCGGAGACAACGAATTCGGATTCTCGTCGTGAATCGCGTCTCAACGATTCGCGCAAATCATGAGACATCGTGACAAACACATAGGAAGAAAATACAGAGTTCGAGAATAATTTACATACGCGAGAGAAAGAGAGAAAGAGAAACAGAGAAAAAGAAAGAAAGAAAAAAAAAGATTAGTCTTCCTTCTTTTCTCTTTCTTTCTGTACATGGACGTCATATACTCTAAAAATGTTCGCCGAGCCGCTCCGACTCGACTTTTTGCTCGCATCACGTGCGTTCCGATTAAATTTCACAAAAGCAGAAAGGCATGATCGGTCAGCATCCACGAGTCGAACGCGTGCGAAAGCGGAGGAGATACATTTTTTTGGAGAACATATTCGGACAAATAGATCCATCGAGATATACACGTGCTCTTCGCGAAAAATGTATCAGAGATGCTTTGATTCGATTTTTGATTCGATCATCAACCGCGATGATAATCGACGTGTAATCAAAATCGATTTCACAGCTCGCCGGGATTGACAACGTTAAGAGCGAACGCCGAGTTTGTTTCGCCTTTCTGGCCGATCGCACGCGCCAAATATTGACCGACGTCGCTGGCCGTGCACGTCTTGATGCCGAACTCGAAGGACGTGTTGCCGTCCGAGCTAAAGTGGTATCTGCTGCTCGTCTCGGGGATCGCCTTGCCATCCTTCAACCAAGTCACTGAAAAATTCATGATCACATAATTAGCAACAGTTTGACCACTGCTCAATGGAGCAAAAAGGAATGTGTAGAAAGGGAAGATAGAATTAGAAAAAATTACTTCATTTAATGAATTATTACTCATGCGATTACTTTCTGTTAGTTATTTAATTAAATTATTACGTTAGTTATTTAGAAAATTATGTACCTTTCAAAGGCGCGGTATCAGTCTTGCACGTGAAAGTAACCGACTCGCCTTCACTCACTGTTGCAGACTGCGGGAATGTCGCGAACGCTGGGCTTTTCGGTTCTTCGTTTGAAGCTGAAAGAAATGTTATTCACATTTAATTTTAATTAAAATGTAGAACAGAGATAAAAATTCAAATGCAGTGGCATTGAATGCAGATTTTTTTTGTTAAATGATTGATAATCATTGACAATTTCTTACCGAGTACGTTTAACGTGCACGACGAGTAGCTCTCTCCTGCGTCGTTGAAAGCTTCGCACGTGTAAGTGCCGGAATCCTCGGGGAATATCTCGGCGATAATTAGCTTGTAGATGTTAGCTTCGCTAGTATACTGGAAGTCCTTGCTGGGTTTGATCTCCTTGTTATTGTGCAGCCACACCACGTCAAACTTCTTCGCGCCGATTATTCGGCAACTGAGGGTCACAGCCTCGCCGTCTTTCACGTATTTGCTCGTTAGGTGGTCGACGATCTTCGGCGACTTGTCGTCGCCCTGTTTCTTCCTAGCAGCGTTTTCTACGGCTAAAAAAAATTGGACTGAGCACCATGTCTTTCATATTTATCTTCTAATAAAATACAATTGTGTGTATACTAAATAAAAATTTAAAGCAGATTGAATTATACTAAAACTGAATTTAATATTTTTAAATTAACATTGATAAAAATGGGTGCACTTACGTTTTATAGTCAGCTTGCAAGATGTTGTGTCACTGCCGATACTATTGGTCGCGAGACACGCATATTCGCCTTCGTCCTCAGGGAATACCTCGTTAATCGTGAGAGTGGCTATTCCATTCTTATATTTGAGATCAACGATCTCTGACGAACTCAGCATCTATAAGAAAATTTTATCGTATACATAATATCGCCAATAAAAACGTTTTTTTTTTGTGATTTTAATGCATTTCTTAAATTTCGATATTGATAATAATCGAAAATAATTATAATTCTTTTTGCGTACTTATTAAATCGCACGGTAAATCTACACACATTTATATTAGATTTTAATTATAAGTGGATTTTGGATTTATGCGTCTACCTTGCCATCTTTACTCCAAGTAATTTGTGGCTCCGGATCGCCGTCGACTTTGGCTGTGAGTTCCAAATGTTCGCCATCGTTGATCGTGAGATTTTTTAGCTTTTGAGTGAACTGCGGTGGTCTCATCGAATCGTCCGAAGGTTCTTCAATATATATATATTCATGAGATTAAGTTTAAATTTTACACTAAATAGTTAGCTATTTGATGTATAATATTAAAACAATACGCTTACGGATAAGTTCTTTTGTGGTGCTCCTCGATCGAGATGGACTACCAGTCGTGTCAAGCTTCGACCCGTATTTCTTAACGCTTCGTTTGTCAGACGTTTGTTCGACTTTGACACTGGAGCTATCCTAAAATTGGATCCAAAAATATCATGTCTCAGTATTTGTAATTTTACTTTTATCGAATAATCTTATTTTAAGAAGGTACCTTATGTGAGGAGAAGGTCGTGGAATTGTGTTTGCCATACGAAGAAATGGAACTTGATTGGCCTTGAGTGGTCGTGGAACTGTAGCCGCTGTAACCGCTGGACTTATGAATTGTCACGATCGGCGGAGGTGCTGGTTTCAGTGGTTGCTCGATGAACCTTCGATCTTAAAGCAAAATCACTCGTTACAAATCATTCGTTATAAAAAATGCGTTTATATATAATTATATGATATTATCATAAAATTAGCGTAACTTATATTTCATTACAAAAAAGCTATAAAGAATTGAAAAATAAACGGGACAGCTAATTTAACATGAAGCGCGTATATGCTGGACATAAGAAAGAAACGAGTACACTCTTAAACAACTCTACCTCCGGAATGTAGGAGGTCGTGCACTAATTTAACTTGCTCCTCCGTTTCTCCAGTGCCTAGAAACAAATGTTCAATGAGATCTGTTTTGTTAGCAAATTCGGTAAATTATAGAGAAAATTTTACCAACTTTATTAAATAAATTGGAAAAAATACAATAATTTTTAAAGAAATTTATTTAAAAGTACTAATTGTATGTTTTATAAAGATAATTATTTCAAATTGTTTGCAATAAGTAAATAAAATTATTGCGTTCAACCCTGTGAAATAATCTTTCAACCTTTAATTTTTTCAAATTTTTTTATTCAATAATTAATAACTTATTCATTTCGTACCTTCTACGATGACCACGCAACTAGTCTCATCTTTGCCGTGTTTGTTGGTAGCCACGCAACGATATTTGCCACTGTCCTCCGGTTTGCAATCAACGACCTCCATTGTGACGACGCCATCGGCGTTGCTCATGGGATAATTGTACTTGGACAATTCCTCTCTGTCCTTGTACCATTTCACGGTGGGTGGTGGATTGCCGCTTAGACAGCAAAGCAATTTGCAAGTCTGCCTGATCTGAATAACCCGTGGTCGTAGCAGGAACGTGAAGTTCGGTGCCGACTCGATCGTTTCCAGCCATACGTTGTAACCAAGCGGTTCTCGTCTACGTACAGGATGCAGCTCGGGCCTATATTTCGGAATTTCTCTCGGCAGTGCTGAGAAATAATGGAAGAATGTATGTAGGAATATTTTATTTCTTGGATTTATAAGGCAAATATGATAGAAATAAAAAACATTAACTGATTGTCAATTAGACGGCTTAAATATAATTAGATAATTCATCAAAGTATTAAAAAAAAAAAAGTTAAACCGTGTGCACTTAAAGTCGCTCTAAATTAATATTCCTTCTAAATATAAATTAAATTGTAGCTATCTAAAAGTGTTTAAAGATGTTAGAAATATCAAGCTATGTTGACAATATATAATATGATTAGAATTTTCTCCTAAAATTATGTAATCATAGACATATATAAAATTTTGGTGAAAACGCTTACGTTGTACATTAAGGAAGACGACTTCTTCACGATAGCCATAATGATTCTCCGCACGTATAATGTACTCTCCTCTATCTTCCAACTTGACTCTGTTAATAATAAAGGTATAATCATCGCCGTGGTATCGCTTCATGAATTTGACTGATTGTCGTAACTCCTGATTATTATGGGACCAAGATAGAGTCGGTGCCGCGATCGCGATCACGCGACAAGTGAATTTCACACTCTGTCCTTCATAAGCGAACGCGCTTTGCGGTTTGATGACGAATCTGGGTGCTGCTTGTCGGCGATCTGCAAAAATATAATTAATTTTATACATTAGCAAGAATTTTATTATTATTAAATTATTTTCTTTTATATACTCATTAAATATTTATCTTATATTTGATTATTACTATCTACTAATATTTAGTTAGTAAAGTACATACACGCATATATTTAAAGAATGTTTGAAAAATTAGAACGTAATTGGAATTTTTCTATTGTTGAAATACAGTGCTCAATGAAACAATATCGATATTATATTAAAATTGATAATTGATTCATAGATATTTAGATTTTTTCGTGTTTTTCCGAGATAGACGATACTCTTTTATATTTTCCATGAAAATTAATTATATATCAATTTTTTACTCACCGAAACAAGAATCGTAAATTCTATATTTCTCGATTAAAAGTTTCCTGAGCGACGAGTATTCAGCTAGGCGGCCAATGGGAAGGACATACTTGTCCCAATTCTCATACTTGGCACGCAATCTGTCTCTGATGCTGAGGTAACGATTATTGGCGATTGGATTGGTCCACTTGCTATGGTCGCCGGTCAACCATGGATGAAGAAGACACTCGTGCGCAGTCATACGCTTCCTGAAAGGCAAAAACACAGTAATGAACAAATAATGACGAAAGAGAAAGAAAAGAGAAAAAATCTGTGAGGAAAACAATAAAACGTACTCTTTGTTTTTAACAAGTAGTCGCCTGATAAAATCTTTACCCTCCTCGGAAACGTCACGGAATGCCTCCTCATCGAAATCCCAGTCGCATGCCTTCACATTTTTCAAAGTCTCGATGTCATTGTCACCAGCAAACGGCGAAAGGCCGCTCAATCTGCGCAAATGACGCATGCTAATCGATAGAATTTCTCTTTTTTTATATAATAAAATTCTATATCACAGATGCATGCAAAAGTTTCAGTTATTTAATTTTAGAATCTTTCAATAATTGAGAAATTGAGCAATAACTGTCTTTAAAAAATTAAATATTTTATTATTGCAGTTATAGATTATTTAATATTGAAGTGCTTGTGACATTAGAACTAATAACGAAATAAATCGAACGTCTCTCAAGAAATGCGAAATATCACTGTGACAAAAAATTTACTTACAAGACATAAGCTAATACACCGCAGGCCCACATATCAGTGTAAAAACCGACCGGCTCGCGTTCGACAATCTCGGGGGCGGCAAACTCGGCCGTACCTGTACTGATCTTTACTACTTCGTTCGGATCGAGTTTAGTAGCCAAACCGAAATCAATCAGTTTTACATTTGTGCTATTGCGAGTTTGGCACATGATGTTCTCAGGTTTGATATCTAGAAACAACGCGTATTATATACAGTAAGATAATACATTTAATAAAATTAGTATTCGCAACATTTATAAATCCAAAATTAAAAATAAATTTTTGAAGAAATATTTCGATTTAGAACAAAATTTTGTAAAATTATTACTATGAAGAATATCGTGATAACTTGCGCTTTATTTGTTACTATCGATCAATAAATAATAATTTGTGTCCTCGGAGAATTTATTGTTAATTTTTTAAAAGAATTTCTTTTCAAAAATAGGCTTAAAAATTTATAATTCTTAAAATAAAATTTAATTGAATCCTAGACTAATAAATAAAATCTATAACAAATTCCATATGTGTCAATAGAAAGTCATTTTTGAAATATCATTTTTCTCTGAAATATCATCTTCATATCTTACCAAGATGGATAATGTTTTTCTCGTGCATATGCTTGACGCCCTCACAGATCTGCCTCATGTAATTAATGACTTCCGCTTCGGACATAGTGTAACCCTCAGCTGTGATTCTTTCGAATAGTTCACCACCGGACAGGCTAACGAGACAAATGAACGAGATCAAAATTAACGCAAACCCGTCATAATTCACTGTCGGATTTAATAGCAAATAATTCTTCTGTTCAAAGTAGATACTTACAACTCAAAGATCAACACCATCTCGTCATCGTCTTCAAAAGCGTCGTGCAGATTGATCAGCTTGGGATGATGTAGTTGATTCATAATGTCAATCTCCTTCCTGATCAGCTCCTTTTCTATCACATGTGACACCGGAATAAATTTAGCGGCGAAAATGTTACCGGTGGTTCTCTCGCGGCAGCGATGCACCACGCCGAACGCGCCCGTGCCAATCTCTTCCAGAATATCGTATTTGTCGTAAACCGACGTGTGCTTGATTTCAACCGGTTGTGGCACATACTTGCTGTACACGTCGAACACAAACTGATCATAATCGCGCGGCTTCTCGTCCTCCCGGCCGCGTATTTTCTTGCCACTCGCGTCCACCTCATACTCCTTCTTCTTGAATTCTCGCTTGATCACGCCCTTCGTGGTAATCAGCGGCGTCACCTCACTCGGATCTGAACGACCGTAGATGTTCTCCGCGCATACCCGGAAGTCATATTGCTGTCCGGGGCTAAGACCGGTCACCGCAAGCGTGCAGAAACGGGTATGGCCGGCACGAATCCAACTGCTCATTGGATGCTCGCGCTTCTCCACCACGTAATTGGTAATGTTGCTACCGCCATCCCAAACCGGCGGCTTCCAGCTGACCGCTAATGAGTCATGACCAATGTTATCCACCTGCGGGAACCTGGGCGGGTCTGGATGATCGCTGATCTGAATCTTGATAATGGCTGTGTCTTGGCCAAGATCATTCTCGGCGGAGATTCGATACGGACCGGAGTCCATACGACTGCCATCGCGTATCGTCAGTATAGCGTGTCGCTCTTTTACCTCAACAGCGTAATGTCCACCAGACTCGATCACTTCGCCTTCGCGCACCCATGTGATCTTCGGCTTTGGATAACCGGTAAATGGAATCTTGATGACGACGTTCACGCCCTTATCGAAGTAGGCAATGTCGCGGAAACGCGGCGGGACGTTCAGCTTCGGCGGTGTCTTGATGAAAAGCTCGCCCTTGGTGGATTTCACGCCGCACTTATTTGCCGCGCGGCAGAAATACTCGTCAGCGTCTTCGCCGAACACATCGTGAATGATAAGATTGTGGGTATCGCCCTCGGAGTAGATGTTGTAGCGACTACCGCTCACGATCTCGCGAGCGCCCTTGAACCATGTGATGTTTGGCTTCGGCGTGCCGATAATCTTGCATTGGAAATGGGCGTTGTGATTCTGAATGCAATTCACCTAAAAAAAAAGAGAGAAAAAGCTAATTACATCCTTTCAAATTGCATTCTTGCATTATTTTGAATCTCTTATAATAACTGCTTATGATCAAAATGCAAATTGAAAAAATACAAACCTTTTGAAGAGGTTGAATGATCTCTGGAGGCTTCGCTGCTTGTGGATCGACGATTTTCACAGAGGTTGAGGCTTTCGATTCGGGACTAAGTCCTGCGACGTTTTGAGCAAATACTCGGAACTCATATTGCCTTCCTTCGATCAAGTTACTAATATTGATCTGTGTCGGCAAGCAGATGCTGACATTTACACGTTGCCATGCCTGACTGCCGACCTCTCTCTTGTCAATCCAGTAACCCTGGATCTTAGCTCCGCCGTCGGTTTCCGGTTTCTCCCATGAAAGATTGACGAAGTCGCCACCCACCTCGATAACTTTGGGTGTACCGGGTGGTCCCGGTGGATCAAATGGCGCCTTGGCCTTGATAGGATTAATGCCCTCCAACGGCGGGCCTATACCGTTGTCATTGGCGGCCATCACCCGGAAAAGATACTCCTGACCCTCGGTAAGACCCTGTACGACGAACGTGGTATCTTTACAGAAGGATGACACGATGATCCAGTGCGTGTGGCTGACGTCACGACGCTCTACCACGTAATGAGTGATCCGAAGGCCACCGTCATATTTAGGCGGATGCCAAGATAGAGTGCATGTATGCTTATCGATATCGGAAACATCAAGCGGTCCAGTCGGTGGACCAGGAAGTCCGGTGATGTACACGTTGAAGGACGCGCTAACGCTGCCGCTGTCGTTTGAGATAGATAGGTCATAAACGCCGGCATCGTCCTTCTGAATATCCTTGATAAAGATAATAAGGTATTCGTCGAACACGGTGTACTTGATGTGTGTAGTTTCCACGATCTGGCGACCATCTTTCTTTAAAGTCACTTCCATCGGCTGATCGCCACTGTAATAGATCTTGATCTTCGTGTTGTCGCCCTCCGGCAAGTAGAGATCGCCCGGCATACGCTCGATACGAGGCGGCGTGCCGATCTTTAGCCTGCATGTAGTCGTGGCGATACCGAGCGGATTCGAGATCTGGCAACTGTAGTCACCGTCGTCTGCGTCCCACACTTCGGATATCACCAGCCTGTAGATGCCGTTTATCGCTTCAGCGCGGAAGCGACCACCTAAAGTAATCTCGCGACCGTTCTTCAGCCATCTAAACAAGTTTTTTGTAAGTTAAAATTATTATAATATTAAATCAAGAAAATTAATAGTACATAATAATATAATTGATATTAAAAGATGCATAAATATCAAAAATAATCGTTTTAATTGTTATATCACTTAGTCTTAATTTTATTTTAATTAATAATTTAAGACTTATATCAAATAGTAAAAAAACTAGCAAATATTAAATAAATGTTATTTTTGCTAACCTGGCGGTCGGCAACGGTTTACCCGTGGCCTCGCATTCGAGAACGAGTGTCTTTCCAAGCGGTATAATCTGACTGATAGGCAGATTTCTGATGAATTCCGGTTTCTCACCACCCTCGACCTCGCAGATTTTCACCGGAGTGGTACACGAACTTGGCTCGGATCTGCCGGCTGCGTTTACCGCGAAGATCCTGAACTCGTAATCGCCCCGCTCGATTAGGTGCATGACCGTATATTCGGTATCAACGACATTGTACTCATTACACTTGGACCACATTGCGCTGCCCACCTCGCGCTTCTCGATCACATAACCAGTGATCCTGCTGCCACCGTCTGATACGGGCGGCTCCCATCGCAGATCAACATAATTCTTGCCGACCTTGGTGACTTGTGGCGTACCAGGTGGTGACGGCACGTTAAACTTGCTTTTGAGTCTAAACGGCGCGGACGGTGGGCTCGGCTTGCTAAAACCGGCTGCGTTTTTTGCGCGGATCCTGAACTCGTACTCATGACCACTCATCAGGCCATAGCACACGTACGTGGTGTCCTTGAAGAGATAGTCGTTCGCCACGCGCCATTGCACGTCCTCAGCGGGATCACGAAATTCGATCTTATAGCCCTTGATATCATCAAAAAAATATCAATCTAATGTCGACTTTATAAACACAATGCGCGAAGTTAAAAAAAAAAAAATTATATTAATAATATTCACATCTTGTAAATATACGTTTTTTACACACCTGGATGCGAGAACCACCGTCTGACAAAGGTCTCGTCCAGACCACCGTAGCATTTGAGGTGTCCCAGTCGATGACTCGTGGCTGTCCAGGGGGATCCGGCACCGTGAACGGGAATTTGGCTGTTATCGGTTCATCAGCTTGTAGCGGATCGGATATACCATATTGATTCTCCGCTCTTACACGGAAATTATACGTGCGATTCGGTTCCAAACCGATCACATCGTAATGCGTGCTTCTCACGAAACTGCTGAGCTTGACCCAGAACTGAAAGAAAGAGCAATGAAAATATAATTTGTCTAATGTCGCATTTTATGTCAAAGAAGAAATAATGTTATCTTCTTTATAAATTTAAAATCTCTTAAACAAAAACTTACGCCGGCCGGATCTAGTTTCTCGACAATGTAATTTGTAATTGGCGAACCACCATCGTCGAAGGGTGGTTTCCACGTCAACGTGCAGGTTTCCGGAGTGATATCGGAGATGTCCAAAGGCGCTAGAGGTGGCGATGGTTTGTCTAAGAAAAAAAAATCTTATGTATAGTATAGCCTACATATGTTTGTAAAATCCAAATGCTCAATTTGAAAAAAATTTCAAAGTTATTATTATTTTGCTACTTTCCAAATGATTATTGGAATTTAAATATAAAATGCAGTCTTTAAAAGAATAATGAATCGGGGATTAATGAATGATGCGATAGCAAGACATTCACCGACAACGAGGACCTTGCATGAGGCAGAGTCCGTGCCGACGGTGTTCGTGAGATATATCGTATATGTGCCGGTGTCCGATCTTTTTGCTTTCTTGTTAATAAATTGTGACGCCACGTCGGTCGTCTCGAACTTGATTCTCTCGCCAGTGAGAACCTCCTCGCCATTGATGGACCAGTTCGGTCTCGGTTTGGGATTGGCTGTATACGGCACCGTAATGGTGAACGGTTCTCCGGCAATCACGGTCATATCGCGGATACTGAGGTCACTCGTAATCTTCGGTGGGACTGTAACAAAACAATTGACATATTAAACTATATCTGAACTTATGAAGAATTATGATTAAGATTATGATAATAAAAAATTTAAAATTAAATATATAATAATTATAGCATATTTTAATTATACACTTTTTTTTTATTTGTAGAATAAAATATATTTTTAAATAAAAATATATATATATATTTACATGGTGCAGCGCTGGCACGAATAATGTCGGAGTTAGAACTCCATGGTCCGCGACCAGCAGCATTTTCCGCAGCTACACGGAACTCGTAATCATGATTCTCGATCAGTCCCGTAACCCTATGAAATCGATAAAGAAAATTATTAAAAACGTTAAAATCAGAGATATTTTTCAAGAATATGTAGTAGCAGGTCACTCACTTGTAAGTAGTGTCGTGCACTAGAGCCGGGGTGGCCTTGACCCACTTGTCCTCGTTTAGAAGACGTTTCTCGACGACGTATCCGATGATCGGCGAACCGCCGTCGTGACGAGGCTTGGTCCAGGTAATGGTAATGCTGTCTTCGGTGGTCTCCACACCGCGAGGTGTGCCGGGTGCACCCGGCGGATCGAATGGATGTCGTGCCTTAATCGGATCGATCGTCGTCACTGGATCTGATGTGCCATACTGGTTTTCCGCCATCACTCGAAATTCGTAGACTTGACCAACTGTCAGATTTCTGACCCGCACAAACGGTGTCGTAATGTAACTGCTCACCTGTAAATTTCTTGCTTTTAGAAATTTCTTTGATACAATTTTTAAAGTAATTTCTATGCTAATTTTTCTAATTAATCCCTCTTCTCATTTTTTTTTTATAATAGTCTTGATATTCTCACCTTGGACCATGTAGCGGCCCTCGGTTCTTTCTTTTCAATCACGTAGTTGGTGATATCAGCACCGCCGTTATCTTTAGGTGGATTCCAGAAGAGAGTGAGAGCATCGCCGCCGAATTCGTCCGCGCGAAGATTCTCGGGTGGACTAGGACGATCGAGGACCTTAACGTTAACGGTTGCCGTGTCAAAACCGGATGAGTTACGCAGCTGGAGTCTGTACTGTCCTCCGTCCGAACGTTTCGCATTCTTCACTACCAGGCTGCAGCAAATTATTAATTAATATAACATGTAAAATCATTATTATTTTTGTTAATTATCACGGTGTAACGAGAAATTCTGGATTTAGATATTTTATGGTCAGGAATTTCTTCTCAATTTTAACATATTTATTAAATGATCTCCATCGTAATATTATAGTTATATTTTTTAAATAGTGATAATTGAGGTCTGATATTAAACTTTAAAATTAATAGGCTTTATATCTTATTTTAATTCTCCATTTTCTCAAAAGCATTTATAATAATTTCGAAAACATGCACCTGGCAAAATCATCGGCTAGTTGTTGATGCACACGTGGATCGGTTTCATCTTTAACAACGTCATTGGCAAACCATGTGGCGGTCGGTTTGGGGAAGCCAATATAAGGCACATGAATGGAGAAGTCTTCGCCAGCGCGAACGGTGATGTCGCGAACTCCACCGAGGTCCATGACTGGTTTGTTAGGTTGTTCCTCAATGATAATCGGATTGCTGGGTCGACTCGGATCGCTACTGCCAACATCATTCACTGCGAACACCCTGAAGAGATATTCCTCGCCTTCTTTCAACTTCGGTACAGTGTATACGTTGCTCGGTACGGGCGCGCCGTTTACGTCTGACCAGTCGTCATCACCTTTAGCCTTCTTTTGGATGATGTATCCTCGAATCTTCGATCCACCGTCGCTTCGCGGTGGTCGCCAGCTCAGAGTCACCGAATCCTTGGTGATCCTGTCCGCTTTCGGCGGTTCGGGCGCATCAGGACGCACTACAATAGTAACGACAATATAATTAAATATTATACAAGATTAGATATTAGCGGTATATAATTAACATTTATAGTTATAAATAAAATTCAAAATTGGTTAATATTGGCTAATATTAACAATTAAAATTAACATTAATGCTAAAATAAAGCATTCAAATTATAGCGTTTTAAAATAAATTCTGTACAGTTAGCTTGCATATATTATAATATATTATTATGACTGATTAAAATATACTTACGACGTTGATGTCCAGCTATGATCGGTTCAGTAGGCTTACTTGGTTTGCCAGGTCCAGCCTCGTTGACAGCGATTACTCTAAACTCATATCGCGAACCCTCATGAAGATCTTGCACGGTGAATGTCGTGTTCGGCGTCGGGTAGTTGTTGACCTTCAACCATTCGCCACCACGCTCGCGTCTTTCCACGTAATAACCTAAAGAAGATAATGCAAATAATATGTCATATGTAAATTTCAATATTTCCATCAAGGAAATAAAAAAATAAATAAAATTTTTCATCGTATTTAAATTTTTAATAAGAAGCTCTTTAAATTGTAGATTTAATAACAATGCTAGATATATGTATATATATTAAAATATTAATCTTCACCTGTATAAGAAGCAATAATTATAAAATAATTTATTGCAATAACTTACCAGTGATAGGCTTTCCTCCGGTATTGATAGGCGGATTCCACGCGAGACTACAGCTGTTAGGTGTGTAACCAAGAATCTCAGGCTGGCTCGGCGCATCCGGCGGATCATACGGACTCTTGGCGATCACGGGTTTGCCCTCCAAAGGCTCCGATACACCGTACATGTTTTCGGCGCGGACCCTGAAGACGTATTTTTTGCCGTCAGTCAAACCCCTCGCCGTGAAGCTCGTCCTAGGAACGTATCCAGGCACTTGTCGCCAATTATCAGAACCGTAATCCGAAACCTCAACAATGTAATTCGTAATATCGGATCCGCCATTATCCGTCGGTGGATTCCAGGACAGCCCGACAGACTCCTGAGTCGTGCCGGTGTATTGCAAAGGACCCTGAGGTGGTCCAGGTTTGTCCACGACTATCACTTCGATGTCGGCCGAATCCTTCCCATGCTCATTTGTCGCGGTCACAGTATACATGCCGCCGTCATCTCGTACAGATTTCTCGATCAGTAGCTGTGTTCGATCGCTCTTGGTCTCAGTCTAAAGATATAATAAAAATAAGAAAAAATGCGCGCGCACAGTAATGAAAAAAAAAAACTATTAAAAACTAAAACAAAAACTAAAAAAGAATAAATAAGATAAGAAAAAACTAAAACAAAAACTAAAAAAGAATAAATAAGATAAGAAAAAACTGTACGAAATAAATAAAAAAATCTAAAATATATACTCTGTTAAATATAAAAAAGTACCGCAGAATAAAATTCTTATAAAAAATTCTTTACAATAATTAATCAAAAATATTTAATAGTTTGATTTAATTCGTATTTTCAGTCACACATTAATTTAATAAAAAACTATATTGTGAATCTAAAGAGAAATGGAAAGATAAACTTACAGATAAACGAAGAGTTTCCATGAGCATTCTTCCATCCTTGGTCCATTCGATCTTTGGCGTGGGCGCGCCGGACAACGGTATGTTAACGTTGATCGGTTCTCCAGCGCGGACCTTGATCTTGCGTCCGATCAGAGCGTCCAGATGAAGCTTCGGCTTTTCTTTCATAGGTTTAGCCGTGAACGCAGACGACGTCTCGCTCGGTTTTCCAGCGCCTGCGGCGTTTATAGCCGACACGCGATATTCGTACTGATGACCCTCGGTCACATGGTCATCGTAATACTCCGGATATCTGACAGGTTCCTTATTTTGCTTTATCCAGCGACCTGTAGCGCGATCGCGACGCTCCACGTCGTAGCCGATGATCTTGGAGCCGCCGTTGCTAATAGGCGGGGTCCATTTGATCTTGATGTGATCTTTGTCGGCATCCACGCATTCTGGCTTGCCAGGTTGTCCAGGAACCACTAAGCAATTAATATTAAATATAACAATGTATTATCAAAAGAAAAAATTTAGACAAATTAATTTCCGCGTCTAAATTTATAATTTACAATTATATACATTTGAAGCTTTTTTATATTAATATATTAATTTTTATATTACTATATTAATATATTAATTGTTTAAATAAGAGAAATAATTATATTTAAAAAATTAAAAATTTTTAATCCTTAAAAATCGTTTCTGAAAATATTTAAATAAATAATTAATGATGTTTTGTGTAATAATTTCAGAGTCGATTTACTATTAGATTATATATTGTTTTAACATTGAAGTAACTATAATTTAAAATTAATAGAATTAATATTTTATTAAGTACTCACCGAATTGATTTTTTGCAACAACAGATCGATCGGTAGTCAATGGCTCGGAGCGACCCTGAAGATTTTCCGCGGACACGCGGAATTCATATGTGGTTCCCTCCAATAATCTTGGTACAGTCGCATGATTATATTTGGGATTAACATGTGTAACTGCTGGTACCCAGCCGCCACCATGTGTGAGATCGCGTTTTTCGATGACGTATCCACTGTAAAAAATAAAACAAAAATATATATATATGTGAGAAACTATTTTATATATTATTATGATATCATTCTTTTCTTATACGCATTGTCGCTAAATTTATAATTCTTAATATAGACAATTCTATTATTCTATTAGAATTATAGTTTAATAATTATATTTCTAATTTTAAAAAAACCATACACATAAAGAGATATTATAAATTCAAGAATATATTGAATAAAGTTTATTTTATAGATATTTTTAAAAATATTAAAAAATTTACTTACGTAAGTTCGCTGCCTCCATTATCTTTGGGTGGCTTCCACGAGAGTGTAACGGACTGGCTGGTGATTTCCTCGTACTGCAAAGGACCTTCTGGCGGTCCGGGTTTATCCAGGACGGTCATTTGGAAGCTGCCTTCGTCTATACCGCTGCTGTTTTTCAGCAATAAATGATACAATCCCGAATCGGACCTCTTAGCGTTGACGATGTGCACGATTGTATGATAGCCGATCGATGTGATCGTTGTCCTATCGTTGGAAGTTAATTCATTGCTCCCTACACTCCACGTTGCCTCCGGTGTCGGCTCGCCGATGAAATCGATATCCACGTGGAAGATAAGTCCAGCTTTTATACGAACATCCTGTAATGGTGTTTTGATCTTCGGGGCCACTAAAAAAATTAAAGAAAATTAAATGTAACAACATCCAACGCAAACAAATACATTGCCGCGAATTTCAAAACGTATATATTAGAAGTTTAGAAAAAAATATATAAAATAATAATTAATAAAATCTATAAAATTGAGACATGTTATTGTTATAATTTAACTCTTATTATAATTTTTAATAAAAAATTGCTTTTTATATTATTTCTATGAAAATTCGTAACTTACGGTAACGAGGTTTGGCAGTGACGAGATCGCTGGGTTCCGACGGTTCGGATTGACCGGCGGCGTTGACAGCAATCACACGGAACTCATATTCTTGGCCTTCCGTCAGATCTGGAACGGTCGTGTTGTTTTGACCAGCCGGCACGTGTACGGCGTTCACCCAGTAAGGACTGCCTTTCTCCTTTTTCTGAACAATGTAACCCGTGATTGGTGATCCACCGTCATTCTTTGGCGCTGGCCATTGCAGATCCACGTGGTCCTTGTCCCAGTCGGTGATCTGCGGTTTGCCAGGTGCGTCCGGTTCATCTGAAAATTGCAGACGCATTTATTAACGATATTCATTATTTTTGTTCAACTATATTTATAGTTTGAGAACTTTACGATATGCACAAATTAAATTCTGAAACTTTTAATGTCATTTTTATTTAATATTAGAGAAATATCTTTCTTTTTTCTGGTCACTCACCAAACTCATTCTTCGCGATGATGCTCTTCGTAGTCTCGAGCGGATCGGATTCTCCGATATTGTTAACAGCTTTGACACGGAATAGATATTCTTTGCGATGAATCAGACGGTTGACTTCGTGACTCAACACCATGCTCATGCCGGCGTCGGACCAAGTTCCACGGGACAGATCCATCTTCTCGATGACATAGTGCAAAATAGGACTCCCGCCATCGTCGAGAGGATGTTTCCATGTTAAATGGCAACCTTCTTTGGTGACATTGCTGATATCCAAAGGCTTCTCCGGCGGCGCCGGTCTGTCGAGGACGGTGACCTTCGCGCTGGCGCTGAAAATTTAACGTCATCGTTTGTTCAACTAACAATCAAAATTGAATTATGTTCAAAATTTAATTTTTTTTCAAAGAATTTTTTCAAATTGTTTTTTGATATTAAAATCTGTTTTATTTTCTCTCTGATTTGCTTAAATCATTTTTAAATAAATGTAAAAAATTTTGTTTGACATAAATTAATTTAAAATTTTTTATCCAAAATTATAATTATAAAGAATAAAAATTGAAACTTTCCACACAAGTATAATTCTTCGATTTTTGTTAAGTACCTGAAGTTACCGTGCTCGTTCTCCAAAGTTAAAGTGTAACGTCCAGTATCACCACGGACAGAAAATGGAATCTCGAAGGAAGTTTCAGTATTGGTAGTGTACATTTCATGACGAGCATCAGCTATAATCTGAACGCCATCTCGAGTCCACGTTGCCTTCGGTTTAGGTGATGCTACGATAGGAATGTTGTAGCTGATCTTCTGACCGGCGCGAACCACCAAGTCGTTCAGCAAATGCGTGTCAAACGAAGGAGCAACTACAATTAATAAGTAGAAATTATGAATGTATGTTTGAAAAGACTTTTGTATTAAAAAAAATATGTACATTTTTATAAAAGAATATTACGCGTATATAATTTTTTACGAAAATATATTTTTCATATTCTTTTTAAAGAACTTTAATCAAAACTCTTTTGAAAGAATTTTAAAAATTTGAACTTACTGAATCGTGGCTTAGCAACAATCGGCGCTGATGCCTCGGACGGTTCACCAGGTCCGCCCTTGTTAACGGCGATGACTCTGAACTCGTATTCCTGACCCTCGGTCAGATCAGGTACTCTGGCGCTGGTCTTGTTCCCAGGTACCTCGGCGGCCTTTTCCCATTGTCCAAAACGAGGTCGTTTTTCGATTATATAACCAGTTATAGGCGATCCGCCGTCTTTTTTGGGCGGTGTCCATTCGAGATCCACATGATCCTTGTCCCAGTCGGTAGCAACTGGCGTGCCGGGCTTGTCCGGCTTAGCGAACGGATCCTTGGCAGTGATAGTGTCCATTCCCGTCAACGGCTGCGACTCGCCCAGCTTATTGACCGCTCGCACGCGGAATTGATAATCATGTCCCTCGATCAGGTGGCCCACTTGTGCTGAAGTGGTATTAGCCTCAGCCACGGGCACCCAGCGCATGTTCTCCGTGTCCATTTTTTCAACTTGATAGTATTGGATTTCGGTACCGCCATCGTCTTTGGGCGGCCGCCACTTCAGGGTGCAGCTGTTTTTGGTGACATTATCGATTTTCAGCGGACCTTCCGGCGGCGAAGGTACGTCCATCACGTTCACCGTCAATGTGGCAGAATCCTTGCCGTTCACGTTCTTAGCTACAAGCGTATAGACGCCGGAATCGGAACGTTTCGCCTCCATCACGCGCACCTTGGTGTTGTAATCCTCGTTGATGATTTTGATACGATCACTTGCCATCACTATAGCATCCTTCAGCGACCACTCCTTGCTTGGTGGCGGTTCGCCGATCACCGGCACATCGAAGTCGAAGAAACCGCCGGCGCGCACTTTTACGTCCAGCATGTATTTCCTATCGATCTTCGGTGGGACTAAACACAAAAAGTATAATATAATTAATATATATATATATGCAAGATCAAATAAAAATATTTTTAATCAGTTTCTTTTTTTTAAGCTTCTAAGTTATAAAAATATTCTAAAATAATTCAATTTTCTTAAATACAAATTTAGATAAATTCTTCGCGAATGCTTACGGTTTTTAGGTCGCGCTATATGAGATTTAGATGCCTCCGATGCTTCTCCGGGACCAGCCTTGTTGACGGCTCTCACGCGGAATTCGTATGGAGTTCCCTCGACCAAATCATTGACTCTACCACGGTTCGTGTCGCCATCGACTTCCGCACATTTTTCCCAGATTGGACTATACTTGTCGCGTTTCTCTATGATGTAACCAGTGATTGGTGATCCACCATCTTCTTCAGGACGGCTCCATTGAAGTTCGACGAAGTCTCTATCATAATCAATCACTTCGGGCGTACCTGGCTTTCCTGGTTCGTCTACAAAAAATAAAATACATTAAGATAAAATATAATTTTTAAAAAATTTTGCAAATTTTGAAATAAAATAAATTATAAGTATTCATAATAATTATGTTAAAAATATATAGCTCAAATTTTTACTGAAGAATAAATTATAAATTATTACTTTAATGAAAAATGTTTGTCTTACCGAAGGGATTCTTTGCCTCGATGCTCTGCATGGCAGTGAGCGGTTCGGATTTACCCTGCTTGTTGACTGCTCTCACTCTAAACTTGTACTTGTGCCCTGGAGTCAGGCCCTCCACCTGCAAGTTCGTTTCCGGTCCATCGGTCTCGCCGGCCGGCACCCAACGGCCCGTGGCCTCATCCATCTTTTCCACGACGTATTTATCAACCGGTTGCCCGCCATCATCTTCAGGCGGCTTCCACGTGAGCTTGCAACCCTCGGCGTGCACGTCGGATGTGCGGAGCGGACCTTGAGGGGGGCTTGGCTTGTCCAGCACCGTCACCTTGACGAACGCCTCATCTCGGCCGTTAATATTCTCAGCAATGACGGTGTATTTGCCGGATTCCGCACGTGTAGCCATCCGCACGTTCAAGCTGGTATTGTAGTCCACGTGCTTGACTTTGATACGATCAGTCGGTCGGACCTCCTTGCCGTTCAGCATCCATTTGGTAGTCGGCGGTGGTTCGCCCGTTACCTTACAGTCGAAGTTGAAGTTTTGACCGGCCTTGATCTTCACCTCAATTAGATTGGTACGATCGATCCTGGGCGCTAGATTGCGCGGTTTAGCGATGATGGTCGGCGTGGCGTCCGATGGTTCACCAGGACCAGCCTTGTTCACGGCACGTACGCGGAACTCGTACGGCTGACCTTCTATGAGATCCGGTACAGTGGCGGATGTTTCGTCCGCAGGAACTTCCAGTGCCTTTTCCCATTCACCGTACTTGTCTTTCTTTTCAATTACATAACCAGTGATCGGTGAACCGCCGTCGTTCTCCGGCGGAGTCCATTTCAGATCGACATGATCCTTATCCCAATCGGTGGCTCGGAGATCGCCCGGTTTGCCTGGTTCATCTACAAAGAAAATAGACTTGATTCTAATTCTCTTAGATTAAAAATAATGTTTTTAAATTATATTTTGTAATTTATATTTGCGACGATATTCTATATAATTTTTGTAATTTATATTTGATTGACGTACCGAATGGATTCTTAGCTACTATCGTCTGCTCCGCTTCCAAAGGCTTCGACTCGCCCTCGGCATTGACCGCGGCTACCCGGAAGAGATACTCTTTGCCAGGTGTTAAACCTGTCACCTCAAGAGCTGCAATAAATAATTCATTTGATTCCTTAAATGAATACAATAAAATAAATTATGCATTTACAAATATCAAATTTACAGCGGAAAAACTCTCAATAAAAAATTTAAAAATTTTTAGCGTTTTATAAAAAAATATAAAAAATAATAGAATCATATAACTATTATGCATCGTTTAAGTGAAGATTTAATGGCACTGCTGTATTAGCTTTATTTTCTTATTCTATTAATCAATCCGGCGACATACTTGGTTCGGTAGAACGTCCGCAAGGTACCCAGCATCCAGTTTCCGGGTCCATCTTGTCTACTTGGTAGTATTCGATAGGAGTACCGCCGTCGTCCTTAGGTCTTTTCCACTTCAACTTGCATCCTTCCTTGTGCACATCCGACACCTGAAGCGGTCCCTCAGGCGGCGTCGGCTTGTCTGTCACCGTTACCTGCACCGTTACCGAGTCCTTGCCCGATGAATTGCTGGCGGTGACAGTGTAATCGCCACTGTCGTCTCTCGACACCGGACGTATACTGAACTTAGTATTGTAGTCGGTGTTATCAATCTGCACTTTGCGATCGGAATGAAGCGGTATCGCGCCGTAACGCCACTCGATGTGCGGCGGTGGTTCGCCGATTACGTTGGCATCGAACTTCAGCATTGAGCCAGCGGACAGGGTAACGTCCCTCAGATTGCGCCTGTCAATCTTCGGGGCCACTGTGGCAAGTGATTGAATGATTAGATGCCAATATCATATTTAGACAAGCATGCGGTTCATTGAGATTATTTTTGGAACGTGCGTATATTTCGTGGCAACAATACAAGGATTTTTGCCCTGTTGATGGATTGCTTGCGTAAGAGTTTTATAAACACTAATTAAAATAACATAATATTTGTTATATAATATAAAAATTATTAAAAAAAAATTTTATACATATGATCAAATTAAATATAAATCATTGCAAGAAGATCTACTTTCTTCAATAATACAAATTATAATTTAAATGAAAATAATACTATTATATATTTAAAAAATATTGCTAATGTGCACATGTTTAATTATTATGATTTCTATCTTTTTGAATTTTTCAAGAAAGAATTACTTTAACGCTCAAAAATATGAACTGGAAAAATGGAAATGTGACAAATACTTACAGAAACGTGGCTTAGCAGTAAATGTCTTGCTAGCTTCGCCGGGCTCTGACTGACCAGCCTTGTTTACAGCGATCACTCGGAACTGATAATCATTGCCTTCTATTAGACCATGTACCAAAGCTTTAGTAACCGGAGTCTCGGTTTCCAAAGCCTTTTCCCACATGGTGCTGTATTTATCTTTCTTTTCGATGATGTAACTCGTAATAGGTGATCCACCATCGCTGACAGGCTCTTTCCAAGCGAGTTCAACATGATTAGCCGTCCAATCGACCGGCTCCGGTGCTCCAGGTGCAGTTGGTACGGCTATAAAAATTATATATATATATATATAATTAATATAATAAAATTAACAATTTTAATATTATTTTTAAAAAAAGAAGCAAAGTGAGAGATACTATCTTTATGAAAAATGGAAATAAAAATTTCGAAGAATTAAAAATTATTTAAAAAATATTCCACTTACTGAATGGATCTTTCGCTATGATGGAGCTAAAGGTCTCCAATGGTTCGGACTCTCCTTCCTTGTTGAGTGCCTTGACTCGGAACTTGTATTCGTGTCCAGGTGTAAGTCCTTCCACTTTCATCTCGGGTCCAGTAGTTTTACCTACTGGTAACCAGACTCCAGTCTCCGGATCGAACTTCTCCACGAGATAACCCTCGATTGGTTCTCCACCATCGTCCTTGGGCTTTTTCCATTTAAGCGTGCATCCTTCTTTGTGCACGTCAGATACTTCCAATGGTCCTTCCGGTTTGCCAGGTTTGGCTAATAAACAAACAGATTAAATTATTATATAAACTAAAAAATAAAATTACACAAGAACAATCAATTTTTATTACAGATTATTAAGCATTAAATATTTCCATATTTAATGTTTGACAAAAAGAAAACAATTCATTCATTGTAGACTAATAATTATTTTCTTTAATTGTATATATAAAGTATAAATTGTGCGGAAAATTTGTAAGATATTAATTTTAAAAAATTACTTACAGACAACAGTGACTTCGACTTCAGCGGTGTCCGATCCATGCTGATTGATCGCTGTGATCTTATAAGTGCCGCTATCTTTGCGTTCAGGTTTGTCATTGAAGAATTTACTGTTGTAAGGTACGTTTTGTATTCTACGATGAGTAGTCTGCTGGATACTTTTATTGTTAATCACCCATGTGACGT
The DNA here is from genome assembly GCA_037157785.1 of Cephalotes varians. Taxonomy (NCBI): domain Eukaryota; kingdom Metazoa; phylum Arthropoda; class Insecta; order Hymenoptera; family Formicidae; genus Cephalotes; species Cephalotes varians. Next base: position 1,323,527 of record JANQDE010000042.1, on the reverse strand, counting down.
CTGGCGGTGGTTCGCCGATAATCTTAACATCGAAGTGGAACGCTTCGTTTTCGCGCACGGTTATATCGCGCAGGTTTCGTCTGTCGATCTTTGGCGGTACTGAACAATCAAAAGATAATTATATAATTACTTGATACTTTTAATTATGATTAATAAATCTATTTTTCATGTCTATTAATATTTTTCTAAAACAATTTTTGTCTTTCAACAAAAAATTTTGCACTAAAGAATTCTTCTTAAACTAACTCGAGATTTTTTTCATTGAAAGATAATGTATTTTAAGACTTTTAAAAATTATTTAGAAGAAAAAGGCAAAAAAAAGAAGGAAGAGATAAAAATTAAATTAAGATATTTTTATAAATGATGGACTCACGTCTTCGACTCTTGGCGGTAATCGGTTTGCTAGCATCAGATGGTTCACCAGGACCGGCGGCGTTAATGGCCTTGACTCTGAATTCGTATTCGACACCCTCGTCGAGATTGTCGACGCGGCCCTTACAATCCGGCCCAGTCTCGCACGCCTTAACCCACTTGGGCGCGCCCTTCTCTCGCTTCTCGATCACATATCCAGTGATTGGAGATCCGCCATCTTTTAACGGCGGAGTCCATCGCAAGTCCACGTGATCCTTGTCCCAATCGGTTGCCTCTGGACGTCCTGGTGCCCCAGGTTCATCTATGGTGCATAAATAAAACTAATTATTTATCTAAACTAAAGCACAGATAAGACATGTCGAAGATTAATTTTGAGAAGAATAATAACCAATAATCGTTAAAGTCTAATTAATTTAAAAAATTTCTTACTACTTTGCATTTAAATAATGAAAAGAATAAGAAAATTAAAATTTTATTTACGTGATATTCCGTGGTATAAAGTTTGAACATTAAAAAGTTATATATACAAAACAATTTTAAAGTTAATAAATAAAAAGATAAATTTAATAAATTAGAAATCTCACCAAATGGATTCTTGGCGACGATTCCGTATTCAGTCTCCAACGGTTCGGATTCGCCTTCGGCATTTACAGCTGCGACTCGGAATTTGTATTCTTGTCCGGGCACCAAGTTCTCCACTGCCATCGTGGGTTCCTTGGTGCGTGCAACCGGTATCCATCTGCCTGTCTCCGTATCCATTTTCTCGACCACATAGTGGTCCAAAGGCGCACCACCATCGTCTGCGGGCGGATTCCATTTGAGAGTACAGCCTTCCTTGTGCACGTCGGAAACCTTAAGCGGTCCTTCGGGCTTGCTAGGTTTGTCCAGTACTAATATCTCGATGGACGCTTCATCTTTGCCGGAACTGTTTTCCGCCTTCAAAGTTAGTGTGCCGCAATGCGCCCTGGTCGCCGATGAGATCACGAACTTAGTCTTGTAGTCCTCCGTTTCGATGGTCAGAACGTTGCCAGATTCTTGCTTGGCCTTGTTCAGGAACCAAGTTTTGCTTGGTGGCGGTTCACCCGTAACTTTGACGTCCAGCCGAATGACATTGCCGGCCTTGATTGTGATATCTTTCAGGTTTGTGCGATCAATCTTGGGTGCGGCGTAGCGATCCTTGGCAGTCAAGGTATCGCTAGGTTCGCTGGGCTTGCTTTGGCCACCTTTATTCACAGCCTTAACCCGGAATTGATATTTTTGACCCTCTACAAGATCTGGCACTTTGGCTTCGGTTTTGTTACCGGGAACTTCCGCGGCTTTCTGCCACTTGCCGTACTGATCCTTCTTCTCGATAATATATTTCTCAATGGGAGCACCGCCATCCTTCTTCGGGGCTTTCCATTTCAAATCCACATGATTCTTCGACCAGTCTTTCAACTCGGGTTTGCTGGGTGCATCGGGTTCAGCTATAATTAGAAATAAATTTTTATTTTATTATAAGTAATTTCTTAAGAATTTCTGTTTTATTTTATTATAAGTAATTTTTTAAGATACTATAATATAATTTAAAAAATTCAAAAAATTAATTGCAAGGAATAATGAAAATAAATGAGATATTCACAATAAGGATTTTTGGCGGTTGTCGGTATGGACGTTTCCAGAGGTTCGGATTCACCCTCGGAATTGACAGCTTTGACACGAAATTGATAATCCTTGCCCTCGTTTAGACCAGACACGTCTGCCTCTGGAGTCTTGCTAGTACCGCATGGTACCCAACGTCCGGAATCTACATCCATCCTTTCGATGACGTAATGATCAACTGGTTCGCCACCGTCATCATCGGGTTTGTCCCACTTCAACTTACAACCCTCGGCCGTCACGTTGGACACTTCAAGCGGTCCTTTCGGTTTGCCAGGCTTGCTCAAGACCTGATAAACATTAAAACAATAATAATACGATAATAAACAATCAATTATATTTAATAAGAAATGCTCTAATAAATAATTTTATGTTCTTAATAAAATTTAATTTACATAATTAAATTGCGAACAACCTGTTATACAAACCTGAAGCTCAACGTCGACCTGATCGGTACCGCTGTCATTTTTAGCGATTACGGTATATGTACCGGTGTCCGAACGTTTAAGCTTACTGAGGATGAACGTAGTATGATAATCTTCGTTCTCAATCTTGAGACGGTCCATACTCTTTAGCACCGCGTCTTTGAGTTTCCACGTAACAACTGGTGGCGGCTCACCCTTGATGTCAGCCTCAAGTCGCAGCATTTGGCCAATTCGCATGACTTTTTTATGAAGATTTTTACGATCAATATACGGTGCCACTATAAACAACACACAGACAAAATTAATTAGATGATAAAATCATTATACTTAAGAAATAAATTTATCTAAAGTCAGTTATACGCTTACAGAATCGAGGCTTGGCCACGACGCTCTTTGAAGTATCGCTGGGCTCGCCAGGTCCAGCCCTATTGACCGCCACAATCCTAAACTCGTATTCATGACCCTCCTGGATACCATCGGTCACTTTAGTGGCTGTTCGATCTCCCGGAACTTTAGCAACGTCCACCCATTGTCTACCCTCTTTGTCTCGCATCTGCACAATGTACTTCTCGATCGGAGCACCGCCATCGTCCTTGGGTGGTGTCCATTCAAGATCGACAAAGTCTTTGTCCCAGTTTTTGAGCTCTGGTCGACCAGGCTTTCCCGGTTCATCTGAAATTGAGAAAGCTTATAATATATGCGAATATGTAAAAATATATAATATATTATTTTAAGATTAAATTTATTTTAAATTCTGAATTACAAATTCAAATTCTTCGGATTTCGGATACGTACCAAATGGATTTTTGGCTATGATAGACTTGTCCGCTTCCAGATCGTCGGATTCTCCTTCTCTGTTGACGGCCTTCACGCGGAATTTGTATGGTTTGCCTTCCTGTAATCCTGTGATGGTCGCTTCAGGTTCGGTGCTACGACCGCAAGGTACCCATTGTCCTGTAAGAGGATCAAGCTTCTCGATCTCGTAATATTCGACCGGTGAACCACCATCATCTTCGGGTTTGTCCCATTTGAGTTTGCAGCCGTGTTTGTTAACATCGCTTACTTCCAAGGGACCCTGAATTGTAAAAATATTTAATTCTATTATCGGGTTTTCAAAACAATTTAAATTAAATAATAATTATACATCATGCAGATTCAAAAAAAGAATAAACAAAGAGTGTAAATAACGGATAGACATTGCTAAATAATAATTATATGTATAATAATATTATTATAATAAATAATATTAGATTCTTACCTTTGGTTTGCTGGGCTTGCCAAGAACAGTAATTTCTACTTCGGCGGTATCTTCGCCGACTTCATTCTTCGCATTGATTACGTATTTGCCGGTGTGCGCACGTTTAGTCTTTAGAATAAAGAATTTCGAGTTGTAATCAACATTGTCGATTCGTATTGTATCGTCTGATATAAGTTCCTTATCCTTGAAGGTCCATGTGACTTTTGGTGGCGGTTCGCCAATTATGTTTACGTCCAGAGTTACAGTAAGACCAACTTTTACCGTTATAGCTTGCAGATTCGTGCGATCAATATACGGTTTCACTGCGAAATAAAAATTAAGAGATTAATTATTGATCATTCTGCCTCCTTCATACAAATAAATATAAAATTTAAATTTAAATAAATTTTAATAAATAAAGTTTTACATAAAACAGTATTTATACAATCGTTTCTTCAATAACGCGATATATTTTTATATATTTTCGATTTTTTTACAAAGGCTGTAATTTGTTAAAATAAAACAGTACTTACGCCAACGAGCTTTAGCGGTGTGCGGATTGGTGGCCTCGCTAGGTTCACCAGGACCAGCCTTATTGACGGCGCGTACTCTGAATTGATATTGATTGCCTTCTTCTAAACGTGGAACTGTGCCAGTACATACGGGCCCTTGCACTTCAGCAGCCTTGACGAAATTAGTACCAAACTTATCCTTCATCTCGATGATATATCCAGTAATTGGTGCACCGCCGTCTCTTATCGGTGGTTCCCACTTGAGTTTCACCATGTTCTCTGACCAATCAATAATCTCTGGAAGTCCAGGCGCTGCTGGAGCATCTAAAACATTCCAAGAAGTATCCTCCGTGAATTTTCTTTTTTTCTTTCTCCTTTAATAATTAAAAAAATTACAAAATAAATAATATATAATTAATTAAACAGATTTTTATAAATTGTTATCTTTGTTTAATATAATGTTTGATAAAATTTTTTGTTTGTCATTAGAAAGAAAAACTAGCATTCATTATTTATTATTATTAAAACAATGTATGATACATATCTTATAATAAATTTAATTATGAAATTTAATATAAAACCATCATTTTTTTAATTACAAATTCTTAAGGGCCAATTTTTTTTCTAGAAAATAAAAAAGATATCTACAACTTACTGATATATCTAAAATTAGTTAATCTTACTAAAATAGAATTAGGTGTAAAAATAAATACGTGTGCCAACGTTATCAAAATTAGAGTACTATACCGTATGGATTCTTAGCTACGATGGCAACATCGGTTTGCAAAGGTTCCGATTCTCCCTCCTCATTCACAGCCTTCACACGGAATTCATACTTATGGCCGGGTTCCAAACCAGTAACTGCGTGTTCAGTTTTGTCAGGATCCACGATACCAGCTGGTACCCAACGACCTGTCGTCACATCCATTTTTTCTACTATATAACTGGACAGAGGAAGTCCACCATCGTCCTTTGGCTTGCTCCACTTCAATTTGCAGCCCTCTTTGTGCACGTCGGTTACTTCCAACGGTCCCTCCGGCTTTCCAGGCTTGTCTGCAAAATTATACAATACGTTTTGCAACATAAATGTGTTATATTATACAATGTGTGTCTAATATAAAATTGATATTATTTTAATATTAATTTAACATATAATATAATTTATTTTCAATATTCATTATTTAAAAAAAATATAAAAAAATCTGTTTACATTATGTATTTTTTATTTCAATGTTAAATAAAGTATATTATATAATATAAACTATTATAAAATACGGAAAATTTTTTAGACATTTAAGTTAAAAAAAGACACAGACAAAATGTAGTCAAGTTTACTCACCAAGAATATTAATCTCCACATCGGCCTCATCTTGTCCAGAATCGTTCACAGCCTTAATGGTATATTTGCCAGTTAACTTTCGACTGGTGTTTGTTAACTGGATTTTAGTGAGGTAATCTTCGTTATCAATTTTAACATTAGCTCCAGTTTGGAGCGGTGCTCCGGCGAAACTCCATGTAACTGTTGGAGGAGGTTCACCTTCGACATCAACTTCCAATTTTACCAGTTGACCTGCCCTTACTCGGACAGTCTGCAGCTTATCACGGTTGATGTGCGGTTTTACTATAAGAAATAATATTCAAACAATATTAGTTTAAATTATTTTGTAATAATTATTAAAAATCTGAATCCAATATTAGTTAAATTTTTTTGTATGAAATAGAATAAATTAAATTTTAATATTAAAGAAAAATTTTAACTTAAATCAGAACTTTAAAATAAATTCATTAATATAAAATTATATTTAATATATAATTATAAATTTTAATTTGTGTAATTTTATCAGATATTTCGAGCTTTTCGTATATAATATTTAATTATAATTAGTTAATCGAGATACTTACGGAATCTTGCTTTTGCAACGTGCGGCTTAGTAGGGTCGCTAGGCTCTGATGGTCCAGCTTTGTTAACAGCACGAACACGGAACTGATAAGTGGAACCCTTCTTCAAACCAGTAACACGTCCTTTTGGTTGTGGAGAATCGGTAACAAGAGCTTCTTCCCATTGTGTGGAAGGTTTCTCCTTCTTTTCAATAATATAACCGGTGATCGGCGCACCGCCAGTGTCTTTAGGAGGTTCCCACTTGAGATCGACGCGATCGACGTCCCAGTCTTCAAGTTCCGGTGTTCCAGGTTTGCTTGTGACATCTACCAAAAAAAATATATTTAATTTAATTTTAGCAATATAAAATATTAATTAATATTGCAGAATATTAATTGAGCTGTAAAAATAATAATTTAGTTTATATTAAGTAACAGTTTAATAATAACTATGCTTTTCTAGAGAGTCATAAACTTTTTAACTAAATCGATCAATCTCTATATATTTAATTTATTTTATCTTACATTTATTTTTATTATTTTACAATTTTTATTATTTTATCTATTTTTTTAATAATTTATTTTATTAAAAAATTTTTAATTTAACGTTACTATTTAATTTACCGTAAGGATTCTTCGCAAGTGTGGAGCCGTCTGACACAAGCGGCTCCGATTCTCCTTCCTCATTCAGAGCCTTTACTCTAAACTCGTATTCGTGTCCCTCCTGAAGACCTTTTACATCCATCTCGGTGTCTGCGGTACGACCGACTGGTATCCATCTGCCTGTCGATTTATCTAGTTTCTCTACTTGGTATCCAGTGATCGGTTTGCCACCATCGTCTTCCGGTTTACCCCATTTGAGCTTGCAACCGTTCTTCGTGACGTCTGTCACTTTGAGTGGTCCCTTTGGTTTTCCGGGAGCCGCTGTATACAAGAAACAATTGTGCAATAATTTAAATAGAAAAAAAATTTTATGATTTATTCAGCCAATTAAAAAAATAATATCCGCTACTCACATAATATCGTCACTTCGACTTCCGCCTCGTCCTCGCCATGAGGATTGACAGCCTTAATTTTCCACACGCCGGTATTTTTGCGCACACTATCAGTAATAGTGAGCTTTGTATTGTAGTCGACATTGATAATCTCGATGTTCTCGCCGGATTTTACTTCGCTGCCAGCGTGATACCATTTGATCTCGGGTGGTGGCTCGCCGCGCACATCCACGTCGTACTTGACGGTTTTGCCAGCTCGCACAACGATCGGTTTCAAGTTTGTTCTGTCGATTCTCGGCTTCACTGAAAGCGAAATTATACAACAAAATTATATAATAAAATATTATTTTTTATGTATAAAGATAAGATTTAAGACGTTTCTTTACAATATTCTATTTCTTAATTAATTATTATTAAAGCAATTATTAACTATTATTAATCATAATCATGTTGTAATATAACATGTAGTAATTGTAATTATAGTCTATGTTTGATGAAAACTCACGAGCTTTGTGCTTGCATATCTGCATTTTCGACGCGTCTGACGGAGGCGAGGGTCCAGCTTTGTTCACGGCGATGACTCGGAACTGGTATTCGCCCTTTTCTTTTAGATCGGGTACTTTTCCCTCAAGTTGATTTCCAGGTACTTCGATAGCCTTTTCCCAATCGGGCTTAAACCGATCCTTCTTCTCGATAATATATTTCTCGATTGGCGCCCCTCCATCGAATTCTGGCGCAGTCCATTTCAAGCTTACAGATTCGTTATCATAATCGGTAATTTCGGGCGTTCCAGGTTTCAAAGGTTCATCTGAAAGAGAATTATTCAATTTAAGTTTAAATTCATAATATCTACATTTTTCATTTAACGCTATAATTACAATCTGGATTTTGAATTTAAAATGTAAATCAAAATATAGATTTAATGCTAAATATTTGAGATAAATTTTTCTTCGCCAAGCACACTGCAACTTCTTCGTATTTAATATTTTATATTTTAACAATAAATTAAATTTTAAATTAAAATTTTAAAGAGATAATTACGCAAAAGTTGAAACTTATTGACTTGACATCTTAATTAAGAAAAATTGATTCCACATTAATCAAAGAAATTAATCAATAAAATAATTTAAACACATATTTTTTTAATTATTCTGATAAATACTAGATGTATTGTTTAATATGAGAAAAATATCGATGTACCATATGGATTCTTAGCAATAACGCCGCGTTCACTCTCCAGAGGCTCCGAATCACCCTCGTCATTGACAGCTGTCACGCGGAATTTGTACTCGCTTCCGGGATTCAAACCAGTGACTTCAAATTCGGTATTCGGCGAGTTTCCGGGCACTTTACCGACTCTGACCCATTTACCAGTCCTCGTGTCCATCTTTTCGATTTCATACTCTTTAATTGGCACACCACCATCATCTTCTGGTTTCTCCCATTTCACTTTGGCCGAGGTATTGGTGACATCGCTCACTTTCAGAGGTCCTTTAGGAGCATCCGGTTTTCCTGCGAGAAAAAATTTTGTTAGAAAGATTCTTTTCTTTTTATTTTTCTATCTATAACTCAACTCATTCAATTAATACAAAAATAAAATATTAAACTAACTGTCGAATTATCAAATTATTAGTAAATTATTATCCTTATGTACAGGCGTCGATTAAAAATTATGAAAGTTAGACTTACCAAGCACGGTGAGTTCGACGGTCTCTTCGTCTTTGCCATTAGCGTTTTCAGCAATCAACGTATACTTTCCGGTATCTTTGCGCATCGCATTCACGATCGTGAAATCCGTGTGATATTCGACGTTATCGATCTTAATGCGCTCGGTGGTAGTCAATGGAATGTTATCTCTCCAGATCCATTTGGTTTCCGGTGGAGGTTCACCAGATACATCCACAGACCATTTGTGAGTGCGACCAGCTTTGATGATGACTGATTTGAAATTGGTTCGGTCGATTCTCGGTCTCACTGAAAATTTTTTCAATTTTATTATTCATACATCTAATAAACATATATATATATATATATATATAATTATACTTTGATAATAAATATCATAAAAATTATATATAAATTAAATCAGTAATTTAATTTAAAAAATATAAAATATTTATAAATGTATTGTATTTTCTAATAAATCTGTAATAAATTTGACAATTCATGATTGTAATGACGAGTTTGCAATAATTTTGATAAGTATAAATAATGTTGTAAACAAAATTTTTTGATAATTATGAAAATTCGATTCTACATCTAAGAACCTCGAAGATTTCAACTTACAGTTTCGGTGTTTACACAGATGATTGTCCGTGGCATCGCTGGGTTCACTAGGACCGGCCTTGTTGTGAGCACGAACGCGAAATTGGTACACCATCTTTTCTTTGAGGCCTTCGACTTTAGCTTCGGGTGTCGAATCGGTGGTCTTCATTACCTCGACCCAATCAACAGCGAATTTGTCCTTTATCTCGACAGTGTAGTGAGTGATCGATCTGCCACCGTCGCTCTTTGGTTTCTCCCATTTCAAAGATACACTGACATTATCATAGTCGAAAATCTGCGGCTTGCCAGGTTTACCAGGCTCGTCTGTCGAGAATATTATGTAAAATTAATTCAAAACGTTACTTCTCACAATATAGCAATAACTTTAACTATTTAAATTAAATTAATCAAATTAAATTAGCGATATTTAGTTAAATTACCCATTTTATCTTAAATATTATTTTTTTTCTCCAAATAATTTTTATTAATTATCTATTTCCATCCAGAAGGATTATATTAATTATTAGAAATGTCAGATATATCTTTACCGTAAGGATTTTTCGCAACAATAGCTTCTTCGACCTCCAATGGTTCGGATTCGCCTTCCTTATTGACTGCTTTGACACGGAACTTATATTTCTTCTTGGGCGTTAAGCCAGAGAACGTGAAAACTTTTTCATGAGGACTAGTTTCACCGGCTGGAATCCATCGTCCAGTATCCAGATCCATTTTTTCCAATACATATCCCGTGATATCGGTACCCCCGTTATCCTCCGGCGCATTCCATTTGACTGTAACGTGATCGGAGCGAACTTCCTCCACTTTGAGAGGTCCTAGTGGAATCGACGGCTTGTCTATAAAATATAACGAATTACACAATATGTAACAAATTTCAATAAATATTCTACAATTTAAAAAATCAGTATAGTAAACAAAGAGCATACAAACTAAGCTAGGTAAACGATGCTAATATATTTATATTTATATTTATATTTATAAAATAATAAACACAAACGTTTATTCACTATATTTATTTATTTGACTTATTATTTATTTTTATATTTTTTAAAAATTAGATTATGATACAGAAATAAATATTTTTTTGTAAATAAATTTAAATTATAATTCTTGTTTCCATTTCCAAATCTCTAATTTCTTTAATCAACTAATAAAAATATTTAATTTCGCGAATTAAATATTTATTGAGAACATATGTCGTTTATTATAAATTTTCATGTAAAATTTTATTTAAAATCTATTATGTGTAATTAATCAAGAGAAATGTTTAATTTAGTTCGAAAAAATTTTACGAGATATTAACACGATCGATGAACTCACCAAGAACAACGACATCAGCCATACTCTCGCAGGTGCCGGAACTGTTCGTCAACACCAATTTATATTTTCCAGAATCGGGTCTGGTGGTCTTTCTGACCGTCAGTACAGTATTTCTCTCGTATTTGTCGATCGTGATTCTTTCGGCTGCGTCCTGGACAATCTCCTTTTGGCCTAGGAACCAGTGCACTTCCGGTTCCGGTTCACCGGCGTATTTAATATCGTACTTGATGACTTGACCCTTTTTGACAACCAAGTTTGTGAGACCGTCACCGACAATATACGGTTTAACAAATCGGCACTTGGCGATAATTGGCTTAGTGGCGTCAGACGGTTCACCGGGACCTGCCTTGTTCACCGCTCGTATCCTGAATTCGTACTGAGAGCCTTCCTTGAGACCGTCGATAGTCGCCTGTGTCACATCGCCGTCGATCTCTTTGCCCTTTACCCATTCTTTGCCAAACTTCTCCTTGTATTCAATTACATAACCAGTGATCGGTGCACCGCCGTCGTTTTCGGGCTTCGTCCATGTCAGATCAGCGTGATCCTTATCCCAATCGGTTACATCGACGTTTGTGGGCTTGCCTGGTTCATCTGAAAGACACGAAAATGTCTTGGTTTATCTTTTTTATTCACCGGCATATTTACGAATCACGAATCGGCATTACAAATAGCGAGATTAAATTGCCATTTTTATATCTAAAATCATTTTGAAAATATTTCCTTTAATTTTTGAGAAGATAAAGATTTTATCGTAAAAAATAATATTAATTTCTACATACAAATCTTAATTAATCTAAGTTTGATAAAATTTACCCCATGGATCCTTGGCTAAGACTGGCTTAGCGAACATCGCCGGTTCACTAGAACCAAGTTTATTCACGGCTCGTATGCGGAATTTGTATTCCTTCTTCGCAATTAAATCTTCGACTTTGTAGACGCATTTCTCGCCCGGCATGACTTCACCTACGTTGTCCCATTGAGCCTTTAAGCTAAGATCGAGACGCTCGATCACGTACTTTATGATGGACGCGCCGCCATCATCCTTCGATGGTTTGAAGGACACGACACAGGAATTTTGGAAAATCTCGTTGACTTCAACGTCATATGGTGCAGATGGGACGTCTAAAAAGAAATTTATAAGAAATAAGACATAAGATTTTACACATAAAAAATTAATAAAAATACCAACCTTGCATAATGATATTGACATCCTTCACTTCTTCACCCTGATTATTACCGATTTTGATCTGGTAAATACCAGACGATTCACGTTGAGGTTTCTTAATCTTATAAGTAACTTTATCCTCGCCAACGACGATTTCAACGTCCTTGAGAGGTAGAGGTTTGCCGTCCTTCATCAGTTTCGCTTCCACTTGACTCTGCTTGGTGCCCTCAACTGAAGATCACAAGCATATATTTTTCAATTTACAATCCATTATTTTTATATTATAATTATTAAATTTTATTACATCATGCTTAAGAAATAATCCCTTACTTTTGAAAGGCACGACGAAGATCAACGGTGTGTTGCAAGGTCCTTCGACTTTGTCGGGAAAATCGACGATCGGCTTGCTCTCCCCTTTCTTCACAGTGAGCTTGCAACTGCTCGTTAGCTGACCGCTCTCACACATGATCTCACCATCATCTGTCATTTCCAACTTATTGAAGATCAACTGGTGCTTACCGCCGCCCAGATTCTTGATCTCCACTCTTTCATTAGGCTCGATCTTCTCGCCGTTGAAGTAGAATACAGCCGGCGCGGTCTGATCTTGAAGCTCGACGTCCAGTACTAGCTTCTCTCTCTCCACCGCGACAGTATCCTTCAGCTTCTTGTTGAAGCGATTGGCATCTATAATTTACGAGAAGATACATAATCGTGTGAGCTTTTTTCTTGGGAGTAATCGAAGATAAATTAAAAAATGTTATACTTACAATTTATCACAATTTCAGCTTCGGTCTTGTCTGCGTTACTCACGCAAGAATAGAGTCCGGCGTCGGTAACTTTACAGTCTTTAATAATAAGCTTTCGTTTTCTGCCTTCTTCCTTGATTTGCACCCTAACGCAAAAATCATTTATTAAAAAAATAAAATAAAATAAAAATAAAAAACTACGTAAGGGAAATTAATTATGAATTTAATTTAAAGAATTACTCTCTCTATTAAAAAATACCTTTTATCAGGCGTAATCGCTTGATCACCCTTGAACCATTGGACTTCACCCGCGGCATCATCCAGTTCGCAAAGTAAGGTCAAGGTTTCTTTTTCTATCAACTGCTGATGTTTCAGCACTTTGACAAACTTGTAAGGATATTCTAAAAAAAGTATCATTATCATTTCACAAAAAATTTCACATAATTTGAAATTTTAATCGAAGTCGTGAATAAAAAATTGTAATTAAATTGTTGCGATTTATAAAAATAATACCTACCGATTATAGTAAGAATAGTTTCGGTCTTATCCGGCTGCTTACTTATTTTACAAGTGTACTCGCCACTATCTTCGAGAATTGCGCTCTTGATCGTTAACCGACACACGCCAGACATATCTTTCGAAATACTATATTGTTCTCCATCCTAAAAAATAACAATGGGATTTTTTTTAATATTGCAAATTCTGAATATTAAACATTTATTCAAATTTTCGGCGTAATAAACTACCTCGAGTTTTGTTTTGCCTTTGTACCAGGAAACTTGTGCCATATTAGAGCTGACTGTACATTCCATGTATGCTTCGTGCTTTGAAAAACCACTGGTCTTCTTCGATAATGGCTTTAAGAAGCTATACGTTGGATCGGGCTCTAAAATTTCAGAAATTTCAAAACATAAAATTTATTTTATGTAAAAGTTTGATTCTCAGAAAGAAGATTTATTAAAAATATGTTACGTACCATCAACATTAAGGAAAGCTGTGCAAGATATGCCGGCAATTTCGAGCGTATATTTTCCAGTGTCTTCAACTTTGGGTCCACTGATAATAAGCTGATAGCAATCTTCCTCGTTTTTAAATTTGTATTTCGCCGACGGGAATAATTCCTGCATAAAAACAAATTATTTACCGTCAATTGCTTCAATCTTTACTCTGTCTCTCTGATTATAAAATGCGTTACATAAAATATTTTAATTACCTATAATTCACAAGAATAGAAAAATGTAATTAAATAGAGACTATTTCTGAAAGAATACTTACGTCTTTTCGGAAGAACCATTTTGGCTTGCTGTTCGGTTTCGAAAAGTTCGCTTCGAAGACGACCTTCTTATCTTTGCCTTCTTTGGCGTACTGATCTACTAGTGGCTTCAGGAAACTTTCTTGTTTCTGCGAAAAAGATATCGCCGATTAACCATGAATCATATTCGGAAATTCAATTAGAAAATCCAGTAGTAATATTGTTCAACATCGACAACGATCGCTTTGCCAGGCTAAAAAAAAAAGTAGTAGAAAAATCGGCGAAAAATTCGAAAAATCGCTACCTCTCCGTACGAGCAGAAGAACGGAGGGCGAAAACGACAAAAAAAACGAAGACGAAGTTTCTAGAAGGGATTTTAGAGAAGATTCTAAAGAAAAAAGTTTTCAAAAAGTTTGGTCGATCGTTCATCGACAGAATTGGCTTGACAAGTTTGTTTTCAAGCCTATGATTTATCATGCTTATTACTGTTAAGATCTGATGTTAAATGGTTTTGAAAAAAAGAAGAATATGTTGGCTTCCTTGAAAAAAAAAAATGTAAAAATATTCGTCACTGCTCGAGCAAAATGCGAGAAAAGATAGTTGCTGGAGAAGGCGTTGCTTTTATGATACATTCAAGAGACGACACCGATGAAAAAAGATATTTGATTCAGGGAATCTAACTGTGAATATTTTGTATGGCATTTTAATCAGTCTGATTCTAATTAAAAGAATATATTTAGTAGATTTAAAACATTTAAAGAAATTAATTTTATTGGATATATAACGTTGAATATTAAAAAAGACTAGATTTATAAGCACAAATCATTAAACATTAAAGATAAAAAAAGGGGCTACGTGCCAAGCTAGATGTAATTGCTAATATTAAATGTATATTTTAAAAGAATGTCACAAATAAACGTTTCGATCCTTATCAGGTCATCTTCAGTGTATGATTAAACAATAAATAAAAATTACGAGAGAAAAAAACTTGTCACAGATTAGGATCCCTGCAAGTAAATTTTAAAATCACACAGAATTTCTCTTAGAAAAGAGAAGGATTAAAGAAAGTTATAACTCGAGCTAGAAAGATGCAACAGAAGCGAAGTAACTTTGATCTTGAATAATTAATAAAATAAAATTCATTAATCGAGAGAAAGAGAGAAGAAATAGCAATAGAATTTGGGGCGAAACAATTAATTTGTACAAGAGAGTCATCGAGAGAAAGAGTTCTTGGACGAATCAGAGAAAGAAGATAGGATAGATCGTTGAGTTTTGGAGACTGTCGAGGCAACAGCGACAGGCACAACAGACAGTCAATATCACGTGAAATTATTGATGGAGAGTTCGATTCATGAGGAATCGGTCCAACCTCCGTCTTGATGAAGTGATGCAGAATTGGCCAGTCGGGTATTAATTCGGCCAGAGACGGCCTACGTGATCCATTATTCTAGAAATAAGAAAAGACATATCCGCGATCGCAGTATCTACTCGAAATACGTCGTGTCGATCTTGCTCGCTGATCGTTTTCAGCGATGAGCTTTTATTTCGAATTTAGCTGTTATTATTAGCCCTATCGTACTTAGTTTCATAGATTTATTTCGGATTTTCTAAATAAATCGTCGCTACTCGTCATTATGAGTTATGCATGATTAACTGATGGTTACAATCATTAAACAATTATAATAATTGCAAAGCTATGTTAAGTTGTTACGAAATATTATCAAAAGTATTACATAAAATATTATTAAACATGATATATAATTATTTTCACAGATGTAAATTATTCGAATATTATTATTAATATTTTAGCAAATGTTCTATTTTTATTAATAGTTCTACAGATAAGTATTTTTAGATAAGTGAATCACACATGACTCAACAGAGTAAGGTGCGATAAGAAATGTCATTTGAGTAATCTATATAATTTCTTTAAATAATGAAACGTGTCTGTTTGATTAATGATCTACATGTTTTAGCGTCTAGTGTTTTAGTTCGAAAATATTCATGAAAGCGTGTGCATGCGTGATGATAAGCATATGTGACAGTAAAGTTCATTTTTAATCAAGCCAAGCATGGATGATTCAGTCGCAGTTTGTTAATTTCTAATTAACCTGTGTAAGAGTTCATGAATAATATCAACAAATTTATATTTATATTTGTGTTTCTGTTTCATAGTTTTCCAATATTTTTAAAGATTATTTAGAAAAGCGCAGGCCAAAGGAATCTCTCAATCGTAAAAAGTCGCAAAAATTTTAAAATAATCTTCGAAAGTTAATAGTCTTCGAATTTTAATATAATAATATATTGAATATATTTAATATAATTTTATATCATATTTTTGTAAAATTTAATTGAAAATATAAATATAAAATTCCTGCGACTAACTGACTGGCTATCGTTTTTCTCGATTTATTCGGTTTACATCCTCAGTCGGATTGATGTAACACCTGCCTTAATAAAACAAAGAGATCAATCGCAGTTATTTTGAACGCCTACACGCAAAAGTTGATCTCTTTGCTGTGTTACAACAACAGAATTTCTATGTCTTATTTCGCTCAAAGGATCAAGTTTAGAAAATTCAAAAAACACGGGGGTATTCTGGCAAATTATAACGAAGTCGAAATGTCTTATCTCTCTTCTTACTATCTTTCCTAATATTTTTATACAATCTTAAACAGATCATTTTTTTATGCAATATCTAAATAAATCATGTGCTACTCAAATTTAATTAACCAGAATACCGCACAGGAAGTGCAAGCCTTGCGGGGCGGTTCTGCTGTCTGTTTCGTGGCTTTTTGGAATCTAATGCAAGGATGCATTGCTTTAAGACTTTTTTTCGCGAACCTTCTCTTTGGCGTGTGCCGCTAGTTTTGGCCAGTCGACGATTAGCTCCTGCAAACTTGGCCTGCGCTGAATGTCGAAGATGTCCTGCATGCCCGGCACACACATCATAGTTAATGCCACTCTTATACATTAGCCAATACCGATTAAAGAACTCTGATTTAAAGAAATATTTAATGAAAATGGAAAGTCCTGAAGAAAGATAACACTTAATTAATTCCTTTCGATTTTATAGTGTGCTTCTTGTCAACGAGACATCTTATATGTATTTAATTGTTGAATATGTTTTATTTAGAGCTGTGAAATTCATTATATCAGAGTTCTTACTTTTTCTTACGATAATTCTACATGTTTAGAGATAATGCTTTCCTCTTAACGTGAGGAGTGTCACATGCAACGGGTTCGGAATAATGCCAATTTCGTCATATGTTTTATTGATAATCTACATTCTTTCTTCTACCAGCGACTTTCAAGCTTTACGTTAATTATCGTGCTTGCTTGTTAATAAAAAAATGTGTGATAAATATACAGCTAACCCTCAGTGCACATAATAAAATAATTTCACTGTGATAAAATAATCTCGATAATATAATTTTTATACATTTTATAAAAAAACAAAAAATAATCTTCTATTAATTCTTAGCAGTAAAATCAGACCAATCTAGAATTTGAATAATGAAGAGACAGAGAGGGATAGATGTAATTTAAAATGCAGCATTAACTCTAAACCTTACATAAAAGTGCATACGTTAAAAATGAAGAGAAAGTTACATTGCTTGCGCGAAAAAATGTAGGCAGGAGGCAAAAGTATAAAATTTTATATGGTATGATCAAAATTTAGATTGCCATGAGAATAGAATTTTAAATAACTTCTCTGATAACAATAAAAAAAATCTATCATTTTGCAATTCTTTTCCACTTTTTAGTTATTATAAAAATTATTCATTTTTATTATTACTTTAATCTATTAAAGGTTTTAATCTATTTAAAGAAATAAAGGTAGATTGTAGGTTCTAATGTCTCATGAATGCTTTAAAATCGTAATTGTTATACTGTCATTATCATTATGTCATTATCATTATGGCGTTTATGTGAATCGCTCGAAAAAAAACCTTGAGCCAGCTCCAGTTAGTTTCACCCTTTTTGTCGAGAGAAATTCGAAAGATCTCCACACCCGCTGTCAAGATGACAATTTCCTCGCCTTCTTTGAACCAACTCGATCCTTCGCTTCCTAGCGACTAGGAGAACAGAAGTAGACAAAGAAGAGAAGAGAAAGATAGAGAAAAAGGAACAGACAAAAAATGCGCTCTGAGATCTTGAAGATGTACCAATTCTTCAAATATCTCTACTAAGTTGCCACTAGCTATGCTAAATAAAAAAATATTATTTAATGTATTTATCTAATTAATGATTTATGCAGAATATTGTTTTGTAAATAAAAAATTTGTTTTTCTCGTTATTTTAATTTTTCTCTAATTAATGAAAAAGTATCTTAGACGTTATAATATACATTTGTTAAATGGAAATGAGAAGGAAAAAAATTTCAAATTAGAACGTGGATTTATAAAGTAGATAGTCCAACAGACGGCGTTAAATTTGTTGCATATTTAACATCGATGTATCATCTGTTTTTACATTCCTAAAGACATCGTCAGGCTGTTAATGGCGTGCTAAAATTGCATTCGCACATCTCCGTTATGTGCATTACATCAATGGCGATTGTAAATGTGATGCGTAATCAATTTTATTTGAAAACATTACGCGAAACAATTTTATTCAGATTAAACCTGTTTTAAAATTGAAGGTATTTACATAAGTTAAATAATAAATATATAAATTTTAGTTCAGTCTAGACAAAAAATTTAACTTAATAATTTTTTATATAATTTACATTTGCATGTGTGTACAAAATTAAATAGAAAATACATACCCTTTCCACTTTCTTCAACGCCGGCATGGGCTTCTCAACTTCCTTCAAGTCTACTTTTTCTTGATCAGCCTCTTCTCTCGCCCATTTCTGATATTTCCTTTTTTTCAACATAGCACGGAAGTCCATGCCACTGGCGTCTGTTATAAAATTCATCCAACAAATCAATATAAGTAGCGAAACACACTATACACATTAAAATGTTTCACAAAATATATATATATATATATATATATATATATATGTAAATATTAAATATTAAATTAAATGCGATATAAAATGTCCTCATTTTTTAGAAGTTAAATTAAATAGAAAAGGGTATTGCGTTTATTTTTTATTCAGTGTTTGAGCTTTGTAAGATTAAATTGTCTCACCGGAAACGTAGAGTTGCATTTCGGCGGAATCCTCGCCATGGATGTTGCTCACGACGATTTTATAAGTGCCCTCGTCGTTGGGCTTCGTCTTCCTCATGCAGAGGGTGATCGTGTTGGTCTCAGAGTCCGTGAGGAACTTGAAGCGGCCACCCTCGATGATTTCGGTGATGCCCTTGTAGAATTTGAAAGTTGGCGCGGGCGTGCCCTCCACCGCGACGGTGAGATACGCCGTCGAGTCTGCGAAAAATGCCAATAGAATTAATATTCTTAAAACAAGGATATCGATAATTATACAATATAAGATATTATTATTATTATTATTGCAATTATCTCAATTTTAGAAAAATCATTTTCTCAAAGTTTTTTACGGGCTACAGAACAAAATACTTTAACTTATTACTATTACTATTTAAATACTTTACTATTTAATTTATTAAAATTACCTTCGACGGCGGAGTACGATTCCTGGACATCGACGATTTGGGGTGGTCCAGCTGGTCCAACATCTCGCAGAGGTGTGCTAGGTAAGTTGATCCTATTCTCGAGGTCCGCCACGCTGGGTCTTCTGATGTCCGCTGTGCTCGGACGTCGACGCTGTGCCATTCAAATAAAAATGTAAGCAAATTTATACGCACTTCATCATGTTTAATATAGACATTGAAAAGCTTTTGAATAAAAGCGAGAAAATTTAAAGCATGGCGCGCGACGACTTCCGCTGATCATACAATTTAAATTTGATTTTGCAGTAAATCAATGTAATTAGGATCAAAGAAACACAAATCATGATCCAGTTAATAAATGATAAATACCTAATATTTAATTACAAAAGACGACAGTTAGATAAATATTTAGTTATTTTCTACAAGCGCTACTTTTGATCTTAATTTCCATTTTGTGACGATATCATAAAAATTAATGTTATTATTCTTTATGAAACAGAAGAGGTAAAGAAAAGGAAGTCGCCGTTATCGCTTAAAAAATCTACAGCGTTCATGCGATTTCGCATATTTTTTACATTTTAATTATTACTTACGTTTATTCAATCATTTAATTATTGTGAGTTAACGTTATTTACAATAAAAGTTAATTCACATTATTAATCAGCGTTACGTTTCACTCGTTAATTCACTGTATGTTAATCATTGAATTGAATGAATTTTAATAGTATTAATGACAATGCTAAAACACATTCTTTTCTCAGAATACATTGATTAGCAAGATGGGATCGATGGGTAATTTCGTGATGATTTTCCGATTTCCATGATAAATTTTTCAATCGCGTATAACCATTGCGATTTCAAGGGTTTTTCTTACTTAATTCTATTTTTATGAAATAAACAACTAACTACTGTTAAACCTTGATTTAAACTTTCATTTCGCATTTGTATTTTTTAATAAATTATTTCAAAAATGTTAGACAATATCAACTTACTTGTCTTCCATGTTTCTCTTCGTTTGCGTGCAAAGGAAATATTTCAAATAATGCATGGTATTTAACTAAACGTGTAAGAATCCCTTGAATACGCATAGTCGAACAAGGGAAACAGAAAGGAAACATATTAATCGGATGAATGAGATGATTGATGAAAGTAGGAAAGAGTAATTTTAATTTTTTATTTTTATTTTTTTTTTAATTTTTGTATTCTAGAAAGAAAAAATATAAATAATACCAAAATAGATCTATAGACATTTTTACATCATTCCTGCTTTCAACTAGAAACGAATAAGAAATGTTCGTTCGATGATAAAATACATGTTCTTATACGATTATGAAAATGTGATATTCGTGCGTCGATGCACATTCAACGCATAAAATCGTGACAAAACGCTTTTATATGATATGTGAATCGCAAAGCGAAAATGCGAATCACAAGTTACACGTGGAATGAAAATTTAAAACCGGAACATAATAATTAATCATTATTTACATGAAATCTTCGTCGGTCAAAAGACTTTCAGACGGGATTAAATTGCACAAGGAGGGATAACTTCGCAGAATAAAGAAAAAATAAAGTTATACAAATCTAAAATAAAGAACTCTATTTTTTTTGCAATTATCAAAAATTAAAATATATTGCAATATTAAATCGTACTACTTTTTGCATATTTAAATACTGTTATCTCCACTAGTGCAATTTTATTTTACTTTATGATAATCTATCTATAAAGTATTGTTAGCGATATTCTTAGCCTGTCCTCACAAGCCGATGTTAGAATACTAAAATACATTGACAAAAGATACAGAAAGTTGGGGAAGAGAGTGAATTCGACATGATGTATGACATGAATGATTATTTTTACTGTTTTGGTAAAATGATTGCTTACTCCGTGAACCAATCTGATCCTCGTCAATTAAATTGCCGTTTGAATATTCGTCTAATGGGAAATTCAGTTATCAGGATTATTTACAAAGAGACACAATATCTACAAGATATGTATAAATACGATGCCGTATATTTATGAATCGGCTAACGTGATGGAACAAGTTTAGCTTTTCTTTTTAAAGACATCGTATTCATTCGTGAAAATGAATGGGAATATTCCGATCGAATATTTGACACATATAGTGTGAGCACGATATTTACACCTATACATAAAATTCTACATGAATAAGTTATTTCACACATATATATCTTTAACATATAGGAGCAAACTGCTCGGTTTCAAATCTATCGCAGCGATATGCAAAATTGCAAAAAAAGAAATCTCTAATGTTGTAAATCGATTTCTTAAAAATCATTATTGTATGAGAAATTTGTTGTTAAAATAGATTTGCCAAATATAATTTACAAATAATTTTAAAATAAATAATAAATTATTTTTAGCAACAAAAAACATATGATTATGTTATTAAAATCCTGAGGTCCATAAAAATTTACAAAATAAGCTCTTAAACATTTTATTTCATTCGCTGGAACATCGCGGATGCTAAAGTTGCACTACTGCGACAAGTCTGCTACCGAGTCGTACTGTAACTACTTAATTTTTAATGGTGGTAGATTTCAAACAAATAATTTTCTTGAAACACAACGAGATAAGAAATCTGTCAGCAATTTCGCTCACGGATTATTTATAACGTAAGTTAACTCCGATCTATTACCACCATTATAATTGCATCTAAACTGCATCTATACAGCTGCATAAAATGTACAGGTGTATCCGCTCGAACTAATAAGCAAAATTTCCGCAACGCACTCGCAATGAGCTTCCTCAGGCGTTACATATTGAAATCGATCCATGTTTTTAAATTTAATTACAAAGTTTGTACATAAATCGATACAATGCAAGAAAACACCGTCTGCAAGCGCATTTCGTCAGCGTTAACTATTCGCGAGAAAGTGCTCTTTGCAAAATATTTATAGAACATACAGGTTTAGAATAACATCCAAAAACTTTGCTTATATAAAATTAACTAACGATTGACAGCGATTTTTTTCTTTACAAAAATGTGAAGAAATCAACGGATCTTTATTTAAAGAACTTTATTTTCTGATTCATTTTAATCGAAGTTTCAATAAATTTTTTTATTTTATAGACATATATATATATAATTGTTAATGTAAATAATTAACTTTCTATTAATCGCGCCAATCAGCCAATTTTTAAATCAATCAATTTTTTAGATTTTTGGAAGCAATTCAAAAATATCCTGTATAAATAGTGTTCAAATTCTAAGCACGCAATAAATAAAAAAATAATATTGAGATAATGTACATATGTAAACGTATATAATACAAAATAATATAAAAAAATATATGCGTACACGCACAACAGAGATATTGTGCTAACCTCTTTTTCTTGCAGTGCGCCTGGTCGGCCGGGCTTAGTCTGTGTGTGGTGCGTGAAAAAATAAAAGATGAGATAGAGACAGAGAGGTAGAGACAGAGAGGGGGGGGAGACAAAGAAAGATTAGAATTATCGATTTCTGAAGGGGTGTTCTACACGAAATGGGCTCTTATCCTGGGAATGCATTCGATATAATAAGGGAAAAACGTTTCGTCTTACGATATGAGAGAAAAGAAAACTCAGATTATTGATCAGTAAATTACTTGCCAATATGCTCTCACGAACATATAATATATTATAAGATATTAAAAATTACGATATTAACCGCAGTGGTTGAGAAAATAGCGGCTAGCGTTTACAATAGCGGCAGCAGCAGCAGCAACAACTTCAAAAATCTCAATTACAAACATGTCGCAGAATTATTTTTTTTATTATTATTAATATCATCATCATATCATTATTATTATTAATATTATTATTGCCGTCCCGTGGTAACGCGTGGCATTGCTTTTGCCTCTATCACTGGGGACTTTCCCTGGGAATTTTGCAGAGTAGTTTTTGTTTTAATTACGGGACTTTTATTATTTTGTCTTTCTGTAGGCGACAAGGGGACGAAACATGACGCTTAAAAATTATAAGGGCTTGGGGGAGGGGGCGCAGAATATGAAAATCCAAAAGGGTGATTGGTCCGTAAGACAAAAAAGAAAAAAACAGGGCGGATATGATACGGAAGATTGCTGATGGTACTCTGAGCAGGTAAGCTTTGTGTTATAGCGAACACAAATCTCACCTTTGTGTCTAACACCTCACCGGGCCGTAACTTTCCCAACTGCAAAAATCACAGAGACGAACACATGAGGGTCAAGTGACTGCTCGTCATCGTAAAGATATTCCTTTCGTCGCTTTTGTTAACACTTCCCGACAGATTTACGCAGGACATCAAAATATCTTTTCCTCTTTTACAGAAACAGTTGGCAAAAAACGATGATTCCGAAAATAGAAAATAAAAATGCTCTTACGCGCTGGTTTTACTGTTTCTATTAAGGGACGAGAACTGGCTCTTCTTGCCATGTTAAAAGAGATTGTTTTCTTTATTTAGGGTAAAGGTCTCGGTAGGTTTCCGAGGATACAGAATGAATGAAAAGGAATTGAAAGGACGAAGAGGAATCGCGGTAGATGAACACAAATTAGGGATTAGAACGGGGGAGTGACTGTTCGAGGCTTGCCTTACCGTTGCGACGGCTTGTGCGTTTGCATTTCTGTGCGATGCATTACTAGACAGGACAGTGCAATTCGGCGGTGTGCGTTGTCAGCTAATACGTCAGTGAGTTTAGGTACAACCAGACCGTGTGTGATTGCATAAAAGAGACGGATCTCTTGAAGAGTGAATCGCTATTCGCAAGAATAATCTGAGAACCGCATCTTGATTATCTCGAACCTATCACGTCGGATTCTTTATTATATTTATACAAAATTTCGTTACAATTTTGTACTATAATTTCATTGCGATTTTATATATAATCGCTATTTCGTAAACTTATTAGAACTTTTTAACGTAATTATTATTAATTTTTTACAACATGAAGGTTCAAAATAATCACTTAGAGAAGAGCAAGGGCGTATCAGTGACTAGTCACGAGATTATCTCAGTAAAGTTATCATTACATCAATGTAACATTAATATCATTACATAAGTTCGAAAATAAATTTTATATGTAAAATATAAAAATTTATAATAATTACTATTTACATTTTCACTCATAAATACTTTTACAAATGTACTATTTCTTGAAACTTTGTCACAAATTTTCGAAAGAGGTTTTTTAAGTAATCCATCGACTTAGCAAATACGTTCGGGTCCGACCAGACCTCTGACCACTTTCGCGCATAAAAATAAATTTGCCTGATCTGCAAATCAGTACGTAAGGCAATTATTCAAATTTGATGCATTCGACATTGGCAACAATGAGATAACAAGTGTTTCACACGGACGATGAGAACGATGAGCTCGATCGTCAGGCATGATTCACACGTCTTGTCGCGCTGTTCGGGTCATTTATTAGCGTCGATGTCTACGGCGACACAATGCTTGCCAAGATTACCCGATGATCTATCGAGTGAAGATGTAAGCCAGAGAAGACTCGAATCTTGTACGCGAATGATTAACTGATAACTCGACGCACACGGATAAGCCCTGGCTTCTTCCGCTCTTCTCATCTCATAGTATTAATCAATATTATTGTTGTTATATTGTCGTCAGAGTAGCAGTATGCATAGATTCGGTTGCAACAGATCCGTGCCAGACGCTTTTTACGTTGATCATCTTAGATGTTACATATGTCGAAACATCGAGAGACACGTGCGAGAGTTTCATCCCAACATCTTTTACTTTAACAAATTAAACGACAGAATCTTCCAAAATGTCTATTAAGAATTTGATTAAAAAAGAAATATGTTCCTTAAAAATAAAGGATGCTGGAACTCTCTCAAAGTTTGCATATCATCGTCGGGAATTTAACTGTTTGCTCCCGATAATGTGAAGCTTATTTATTAATCGAGTGATCAAACCATTATCATCATAAAATGTGCGTGATTAAATTCGGAACGTCGCGTGTGGATTTCGTGCATCGTGTGCCATAAAGTACGACCACAGTGAGTAAATAGTAATGAGCAGGCAAGATCAGGCAAAGACAATCAAGAATACATTTTACCGTAATATTAAAAATCGCATTGTCAATATACTTTAATGCGATTTCTTTCGTAGTGTAGATGAGATTGATTCTCTTTGCGCGATACTCCGGTAAGTGTACGAAAGAGTGTGTGAGAAAAGTAAGTAGAATAAGTGCATAAGTAGTCGAGTAAGGTTGCAGACGAGACATTCGCTTCCGCGTTTTTCTCTCAGCGATTTATCTCACCTTGCGCTCGTCCACCACCTCGCCGGGACGAAGCTTCCTATGCTCCTATGGACCAAATCTCTATTAACCACTACTGCGAGGTAAAGATGGTTGTATTGTGCACGTGTGTGTTTGTGTTTGCGTGTATACACAATGTACGATGCTGCAACATGTTTACATCGTATAACATGATCTCGGCCGGCGTTTGTCCTACCACCTTGTTGGACGTATCAAAACGCATTCCCCGCTTTATCTTTATCTTGAAACTGAACCAAGTCTCGAGAAATTAACTACGGCAACTAAAATTAATTACGGCAAGTTATGCGTCTGCTTAATTTTAGTAACTTTAATTAATGCTTTTCTGCTATTTTTATTCCTAAAAGTGGGTCTAGTCATAAGCAATCAAACTAAAAATATTTGTTAAGGTTGTAATGCTAATTATAATTCAGAAAGATTATTTTAAGACAAAATATGAGATCTTATCTCGGAGCAATGAAATATCCGTTTCGCGGGGAACGTTTTCGATCGTCTCGCTTTCAGCTGAGGTAATCCACATAATCGAATTATCCATGTTTCTTCGACGTTCTTCTTCAGGAAACCGTTTAATTCTTCAAACTCTTGCTTTTCGCAAGTCGATATGCATCGATCTTGGATGTCCTCGATGTTACGCATCGCAGGTTGTTTTCCATTCTCTTTTTTTCTTTGAGAAGAATGCCTTTGCTGACGACGAGATAACGGATTCAATTTTTCTTGGAAAAAGGAACGGGGAAGGAAGGAGTATGCTTCAGAAGCTGATCAACTCTGGATCTTTCACTGATGAGGGGTTTCTAATCTAAATCTCACGCCTTGCTGACACTAAACGACATGCGTCACTCGACGAGCTTGTCGTCGGGGATTCACGGCGCGTATCTATCACGAGTACGATCACTAAAATCATCACTGGACTTACACTATAAAACTCAAAAAAAAAGCTACAAAAAATCCTAGGGCCAACCAGCAGTAGCCAGTCTACCTACTTGTTCGTCGAATATTTTACATGACTTGTTAATCGTCTACCTAATGGGACGTACAAGCACTTTGCACTCTAAAATATATTCAATATAACATAATTATTATAATACAGAAAATGACCCCGAATTTTATATATTAAATTAATTTAAAGAAATTTTGAATTTGTGCAAAAAAATATTGATTATTAATTTAATGATTGAAATAAATGTATCGCAATTGATTTAATATGTGCATTTTATATGATTCTCTCTCCATGATATCATTAGTTTAAAAAAAATATATTAAATTTAATACAAAATAATTATCCTTCAATAACCTTCAATAACAATGAGTTTCCTTAGACACAAATTTCTGCAAATTGGGTAATCTCTCGTGAGCGCATAAGAATGTAATAAGGTTTTATTCTCGTAATTATGTATATATGTATATTTAAGAGTGCAAAGTGTGCCATATCACCCTTTTTGCTTTATTGATATAAAACAACATAATAAAACAACAAATAATTACAAATAAATGTAATTTTTTTGATAATGCAATTATAATTATAAGAGAAGATATCAGGCCTTAAATCCATCAAACCTTAATAAAGTCTTAATATATATTAATTTGTGATTTAATATTCCATTAAAATAGATTTATAGTCATTTATTTCTGGACTTTGAAACTAATTGGAACAATGTCTGGCGATTTAACAAGAAATTTCTTCCAATAAATTAACAAGTTTAGTAATAAGTTTCTTTAGACAAATTTCTGCAAATTGGGTGATCTCTCGTGAGCGCATAAGAATGCAACAAATTAAGCTCATAAAATTTTACTTGTGCAATAGCTTTATAATTAAACTGATACTTTAACGTTCAAATAGAAATACAGATTCGAATTCTGTTTGCAAATACTATAATTTACATTGTATCGCATATCTTAAAATTTATGACTTAAAGTTAAACTGAGTTTTCTTGAAATTTAGCTATTTAGAGAAACTAAATCAGAATATATCACTTTTCTTGTCTCTGTTGCATTCTTCAGCTTGGTCCCCTACAAGGTAGTCTATATACTTTCGCAATCACACAATACATTCCGTAACATACCTCGTCACTAATGATCAAGCTGGGCCTACGACCCAATTCTTCGGGCGGTATGAGCGAACCGCGTCGACTGCCACTTCCAGGTGCTAAAGAGCCCTTCCTGCTGCCAACAGGTGTCACGTCCTTGATAACTTCGATCTTGGGTGCTTCGGGCGCTTTAATTTCCGGTAACTTCGGCTACGATGATCGAAAATTGATCAATTAGCGCTTGCTTTCTATCGAGCTCGTTTAAAAAAAATTTTTTTAGCAAGAAATTGAAGCTTCTTTAAACTCTGACAACAGTTAATTTAGTATTCCTTCAGATCACATCAATTATACGTAATTTATCACATAATTTAATATTTATTTCTTTGATTGATAGAAAAAAATATTGCCGTACGCATTTCATTAATAAAAAATAATTTTCTAGATAAGTACACGGAGTCTTTTTTCTTTATATAATTAATTAAAAGGGGTGTCAATATATTATTCGATAATACAAACATTACATTTTTTTTAAGATTTGAACATTCTTTAATTAATGAAGCTAGACAGAATTAAGCAGTTACGTGAGCCGATCCTTGATAAATTTCAGTATAATCCACAAATACACCTTATTAATAAAAAAGCATTACTCGATAGAGATCCAAAACGATGATTTCATCAGCGAGATATCAAGATATCAAGGTTTTACGTTAATACAGTGACTTAACACGATCACGTACGTAGGGCGATTACGACTGACCCTGCAATTCGAATCCGAGTTGCCATTGGGTCGGTCGTAATAAGGTCGAAAATAGCGATCGACGTTTTCTCCATCCTTGTTCACGATGACGACGACGACGACGACGACGACGACAACGGCAAAGACGAAAAACCGATTTCAGGGGGATGATATACGAGCATTTATTCGCCAAAATAGTTCTGTCGCGGGCGCGGCGTCGCGCGTTGCACAGGAGGCATTCATCGCTTGCCAAGGCGAGATTCGAACCGGCTGATTATTACCCCTTTCCGTTTCCTCACCTGCCCCTTTCCCTAGCCATTCGCAACGCGTTAATTGAAATTATACAGGTGGAATGAAGATATTTATGGCGCGGGGGCACTGTGTCTTCGACAAGAACAGAAAACATGAGGTCGGTTTTCACGCCGAAATATCACTTTGTCGCAAGTTCTGGAAGAGATTGCGTTGATTCCTAATCTGAAGGATTATTATTAATCATACACGCCAGCTGCTCATTTCGAAGACAATTCGATTTTCTTTAATCAAATAAAGTAAGTATGAAATATAAATTAATATAAATTAAATAATAAAGACATAAAGGCATTTTAGGATATTTCGAGTAATTCTATACCAATCGAATAATTCTACACAGTAATTGTACATCAATTTTGATTTAATAAAAAAATTAACTTAAGAGTAATTATTATACTTAATATTAAAAAATGAAAGTAGTAACAAAACGTATACATAAACAAAATAATAATAGAATTATATATATTATATATGTAAACTTATATGTTTTCTTCGTTATTTATATCTGTGCACGGAACATCCTAAAAAAGTATCGTAAAAGTATCGTATTTTTAGATATATACGATTTTTTTTTAATTTATTGTCCTTCCTTATAAAACGAGCTTATAAAACGAGTGACGTGAGTTTATACCTTGGCTATAATTAAACCGTCCGTAAATCGGGCGTAAAAATTAATTATCCTGAACCGCATATCGCAAATGTCGATCAAGACGTCCTCGAGCAACGTGACGATTGCGAAATTCGCAGGATTTCTCGTGTGAGTTTGGCAATTTAGCAAAATCATATTTTATCTTCATTATTAATAAACGACAATTACTCACCTTAGAATCGAATTTCTGCACGGCGACATGAAAACAAAAAAACACATAATTAATACATATAATTAGCTGAAAATTTGATTGGTGTTAAAATAAACTTATTATTGTAATATCTTTTCTATGAATCTTTATGAATGTTTTATAAATCATTAATTATAAAATGTGTTTTACAATATAGCTTTGTTACTGCTTAAATCGTTACTTATTTTAATATATATTGTTATGTATATTATAATATGTATAATAATTTTTGATATATATTGTTGATTATTTCAATGTGATAATTACATGATACCGTTATACAAAGATTTTAACTATTTCCTTACCTGCGTGACTGGTCTCTCGAGCTTCGTCTTATCGCGAGGAACGAACTCGCCGAAATCGAATTCTCGAGGTTTCTCCAGGGCAGGCCTTTCGTAATCTGGAATCTCCGGGAGCTCATAACCCGCATCCTTCCCCTCTTTCGATGCCTTCGTTTTCTTCGCATCGGTCTTTTCCGGCTTCTCAGTTTTCTGCATGATATACAATACGATATAGAATCGAAGAGATTTATAAGGAAATAAACCATTACGTATCAGACATGGCGCTGGTTTAATCCCTGTACAAATCACCGGTAGCAAGGAAAAGTGAGTATCACAGATAACCTTGTAATTAAGAATAGAACAAAGAAAGATATGTAAAGGAGATTAAAACAGAGAAAAAATATCAACCTCTTAAAAGAGATTGCTGTCGTATTAACGTCGTTATTAACGTCGTTATTGACATAAATAGATTAAGTGTAAATCACAGAAGAGTTAGAACACATCGAAGAAAGATGAATCCAACGTAGAGCTTGGAAATATGCTGCAATATATATACATAGAGAATATAAATATTATTCACAGAGGAAATAAATTTAAAGAAAGAACGTGTGAATCACAGAAGAGTTAGAACACATCGAAGAAAGATGAATGCAACGTAGAGCTTGGAAATATGCCGCAATATATATATCTAGAGAATATAAATATTATTCACAGAGAAAATAAGTTTACAGAAAGAACATTTAATTAATTTCATTTGTATTAAGAACATAGAGTGTGAGAGAAATATTATATCTTGAAATACATATAGAAATAAGAATGCGCACAAATATATTTCGGCGCTGTTTAATAATGCGAAATTAGAACTGCTACAAATTGAAGTTTAGAGAGAAAGTTTAAAGACACAGAGCGCGAGACATAGAGATTGTGCGGCAAGATTGCGTTAATCCCTTTCGGGACTACCTTCAGTGACATCTTGTCGTCAGCCTGCTGAGGCTGTTTTGAATCCTTCGACACCGGTTTAAGCTGAATCCCCTGAAAGCTTCCGGTTTTTAATTCTTGTTTTGGTGGTATACGGAATTTCGGTTTGGTCTCGGTGGCATCCTTCGGCTATATTAATACATCATTGTTAGGAGAAAAGCTTTATGTGAAATATCGATATATTTGCTTCGCGATATATCAAAGGATTTTAAAAAGCAAGGGATGCACAAAACGCTAATCTAGTACTATAATCTAATACTATTAATCTAGTAATACTACTAAATTAAGTCTTATAATAGTGAAGGAAAAAAATATTAAATCAAACATTCATCTAATACTAATTTCTACAGCTAATTTTGTTATTGTTTCTACAAACATCCACTAAGAAGGGTTCAAAAACCGTTCTTAGTGAAATATCAATAGATGTAACGAGAATGAAATTACCTTAAGCTCGATTTTTTCTTGAGCTTTCTTTTCCTCCTCGAGTTGCTGAAACAAATAAAAACTTGACATTACATGTGTCTTTTGTCTACAATTTTAAAAATATTTATAGAGGATAGAATTAAAAATTTTTCTTTTTTTCAATCTTAAATTATACTGAAATTATATAATTAAAACATGCGTGTTTATGTCTTGTTTATATTAAAGACTCTACATTAATTTTTTTTGTTGTAAAAATTGTAATTACCTTGACGGATTTCAGACTTTTCTTGGTGATCTCTTCTTCCTTCTGAAAATAGAAATATAAAAATAACTCTATTTCTTGATAAAATTTGTATCCTGCTTTAATTTATATTTATATAAATATAAATGTTAGATTGTATGTATATTGTATATGTGTTTTATCAAGTATACCTTCGGTTCTACTGGTTTAGGCTTAAGTTTCGTTGCAGATTCCTCTTTCTACAAACACCAAAATTTGCTTTAATTTAATGTTTTACACATTTCTTTTTAATATTAATTTAATTTGTATTAAAAAATTAATTATATTATATTTTTATTAATTATATTTTTATGAATATTTAAATGATTTTGTTATGAATTGATGTGTAAAATGGGAGAAAGGCGATTTTCGCGAAATTTTTTTTTAAAATAACGCGCGCAATGTTCTGCTTTTGTTAATATTTATTATGCATTTTAGTAAAAAAAAAAACCTAACAATAAACTGTATTAGAATATTATTATGTAGTTTAAACAGATAAAAGATGTAATGCTCCTTTCGATGTAAAATGTTAAATGATTTTTGAGAAATTTATATTTTTTTCATAATAATCAGTTGCTTTTAATGTTTTTTAATATATTCCAAAATTTTTAGTAAAAATTTTAGTCTCAATAAATTTATAATAAGTGTTTGGTTATTATACCTTTAATTCATCTGGTTTAAGTTTGGCCGTCGGTGTTTCCTAAAAATGTACGAGTAGTTAATAATACGTATTTGACGTATTTTGATCCTTACATTGTATTTTATATGTTAACATTATATTTTATATGTTTCTGTTACTTGTATGAGTGTTTTGTTTACCTTGACTTCCTCTGGTTTAGCCTTAGGCTTTTCTTCGACCTAAAAGTGTTTTTATAATTATAATATTTATGTGTAAATGTGCATAAATAAAAAATATAACCATGAAGAAATGATTGTAAAAGTATACCTCGTCTTCCCCTTGTTTGAGTATAGAATTAATTCTGCGCACGCTTAATTTTAATATTTATTTAAAATTATAATTGCAAAAATAATACCTTTAAATTTTTTACCTAATTTTCTTTTATTTTTATTTTGTCATTCTTGTACCGAATGTATGATGTGTATAGTATTACGTGATAGCAACAAGTGTAAATGTACCTTCACTTCTTCCGCTTTAATTTTAGCTTTCGGTTCCTCCTAAAAGTGTGTATGTAAAATAAGATATTGTTCATTTTTCGCGTCATAGAGCAGCTTGACCGCATTTTAAAGTCTAACTAAACTTCTTCTTTATTTCTAAACAGTACGACAAGCATTTTATGTACCTTTGTTTCGCTCGGTTTAGGCTTCGCCTTTGGCGCTTCCTAAAAGTGTATGAATGATGTTTAAAAAGTATCTCCTGTCATTTATTTGCTATATTATTCTATGCATTTTTCTTTTGTCAACCACGAGTTAGGCTTGTATAAATATGTAGGGAGATATTGCGGAAATGTACCTTTACTTCATCTGGTTTAGGTTTGGCTTTCGGTCCCTCCTAAAAGTGCATGTGTAAATTTAAATATTAATGTCTTATTTTTCATGTCAATAAACTGTGATATGATTGAACCGATTATTAAATTTAGTAATAAAATGTGTGAATATAAAGTGTTTTGTGTACCTTCGATTCATCTGGTTTAAACTTGGTTTCCTAAAAATGTACGAGTAGTGTTTACTAATGTTTCACGTTTGCCATTTTTTATTTTATTGTATTCTCTCTCTGTTAGTTGTGCTAGTATATATTGTTGCAACATATGTATAGTGCATGAGTATACCTTTATTTCCTCTGCTTTGGGTTTGGCTTTTGGTTCCACCTAAAAATATTCAAAATGTGTTTGAATTGACGAGATTGTCTTAAGTTACACATTTACGGCATGTGGTTAATGTAGCTGGTGCTCATTTTTCAAATGTGGCGTGATATTAGGAAAGAGCATTATATTTTATGTATTATTTTTATGTTTTTTATGTAATTTAACTATCGCTGTATAAATTTTAGCTGTGAATGTCACTGTTAAGCGCGAGCGAAGAAGTTGTTACGTATAGAGATGTGATAACAGTGTAATTTTTATATACCTTCGCCTCTTCCGCTTTAGGTTTGACTTCCTCCTAAAATGTAGTAATAGTGTTTTTAAAATTCGTTTTTAGAATATAAATTTAACGTTTTATATTTTATCCTACAAAGTTGAATGTAATTAAAAGAAAAGTAAAATATTTAAGTTAATTATGTAAATTAATTATGAATTTTTATATGTGCTTTTGTGTTTTCGTGTACCTTCGGAGTTTCCGGTTTTCCGGGAGTTTTCGGTTTTGTGGTCGGTTCCTCTTTCTAAAAATTATTTATATATTGTGAGATTTATATATTGTAAAAATTTATTCCTGTTAAATTGTGTGTAAGAAAATATAAATAATAAAGATATATATTAAACAGATATATTATAATTAAATATATATAATTAAATATATATTAAATATATATAAATATTTTTATCTATATTATTCTGTATTCTATTATGCAACATAATATTACATAATATTAACAATATAAACAAATTTACACATATTTAATGTTAGTGACAATTTAAAGCATATAGCAATGCAGTAATTAATAACAAATATTTATAATTAACATGCGTACAAATAATTGTATATTGTTCTATTTCCTATACATAAAGATATAAAATTTATTTTTTATATGTTTTTATAATTGTGATATGTTAATATGTAATCGTGTACCTTAGATTCATCCACAATTTTAGGTTTCTTCTTTTTTAGTTTCAATACTGGTTCTTGGTCCTAGACAATATTTATAATTAACAAAATTGTAGGCAATTAAAAGAAGAGCAAGAAGAAGATAACAACAAAAGAAGGAAACGAGTATTATAAAAAAATGAAGATGAAACAGAAGAAAATGCGCCGTGGCAATAGTTAACTCAAGAGAGATATTAATGTACATCTACAAAGAAGTACAGCTTCAAAGAGCAGAGAAGAGATTATAGCATAAAGAAATTGAAGAATTGTGTGCATCGAAGATTATATGTGCAAGGAAAATAAAGAGTTATCGAAGATTATGCAACCAGACAAGTGTAAAGAGTCAATGATTAGCACTGACAGAAAATGAAGATTGCTTTTATACCTCAGACCCTTCCGTTGATTTAGTTGACGATTTACGTCTAGTAGACACTTTTTTCTACAATTGCAAAAATATAATAAAATAAAACCGTCAGCAGAAAGTAAAAGTGTGTCTTGTGTGAAGTACAATATAATTTTTGTATTATATACCTTAGGCGCTTCAACCTTGTCAAGTGTAGAGTTAGTTTCTTTGCTCTAAAATAAAAAAATAAAGAAATTGATATCCAAATTTACCGTGTATTGTGCGTATTTGAATGCGTGCGATTGTATGTGTAATATGTACCTTGTCCTCTTTCGGTTTAATCTCGTCTATTTTATATTCGGGTATATCGCCCTCCTAAAAAAATTGAATGATGAAATCTATTTGAAATATTCATTTCATTTTTTCTTAATTCTTTCACAAATACGGATAAAAGAGATGTAAATAAAGTAAAATCATTTTATATAAAAAAAATATTAAATATAATTAATTTAATTAAATGTTAAATATATAAGAGTAATATCTAAATATTAATAATTAATATAATTGTAAAGTTAAGTGTCGATTTATTTGTGAATGTATGAGTGTGGAAAATGTGTACCCTCGACTCTTTGGGTTTGCTTATGCTGTTCCTAGATTTGGATGCAAGTTTAGGCGCGAGTATGGATGCAGGTTCCTACAAGATAAATTTTTACAAATTCGTTGTGTACCGAATTAAATGTATAATTTTCGAATAATGTACGTATGAATACTTGTTGTAAAAATGTACCTCGACTTTGTCCCCGATTTTATTCGGCACTCGCGAATCCTAAAATATACCGATAAATTACAACCCACGCTGTGATGAATAACAAAAATAAAAATAAATGCAGTGTTAATCGCAATTCGCATGTACCTCCAATTTTCTGATAGGTTTGGGCGCGTCATCCTCTGTTCTCAAAGCCCAAATATCCTATGGTCGCGTATTATTTACATTAATCAGAAGTACAATATAATAAAAAAAATATAGCACATTGTATATATACCTCAAGATCATCGTCAGATTCATGCGTTTGCGATTTAACGGTAGGTAACAAAACATCCTAAAAAATAAAAAAATTAATGATTCTCTAATATGCACATTTTATACATAATTAATTTTTATTTTTAATAATCTTTCTCATTATATGTGCGTGTGAATATGTGTGCATATGTGTGTACCTTATCAATTGTAACAGAATTTCGTTCGCGCTCGACGGATTTTGGTGCCCATACATCCTAAAATAATATATCAATTTTAAAATAAATAAAACAATAAGTTTTGTTTTGCTATAAGATTATATTGTCTAACGAACGTAATTATAATGCGTGTAGTAAATTTTGACATCTTGGTCGAGTGGAGGTTTGTGTGTATCTGTGAAGCACGCGGCATCCTAAAATAATGGTGCACTTTACCAAATTGTTTCACGAAGATACGTGAGTGTAAGATACGAAAGTGTGAGTTGTGTGAAGTGAAATGAAATGAAGCGAAGCGAAGTGTTATATGTATTCATATGTTTGTGTACCTTATGGTGTGGAATGCGTTTATCATCGTGTTCTTTCGATTTTGGCGTCAATTTATCCTAAAATTTCAAAGATGTATTCTGTATACTATGTTTTTGAATAAAGAAGATATAATTTTGTGCATTTGTTATTCGCGTGTATCGTATTTTTAATAGATATAATTTTCCTAAAATAAATCCTCGTTTCTATTGATTTGTTATACCAATTATTATCTTTTCATTAAAAAATAATGTAAATAAATAAAACTAAATTTTTTTTTCATTATAATTAAATATTATTTGTTTATAATTATCTACCTTATTTTGCGCGGGCTTGATATCACGCGCTTTTGTTTTGTCGAAAGATATTCTATCTCCTTCAGTTTGCTCGTCAGGTTTAGACACGTGTCTCTTATCCTGAATTACCGGTGTATCCTATAATAATAATTCTTTAAGACTATACGTCTGTTGTTTTATAGATTTACTCAAGTAGAGATGTCATATGGTGTACCTCATCTGTTTTGTGTGATCTATTTTCACGTTCCTTCCGTTTGGACCAAATGTCCTAAAAATGTCAACGTTAAAAAAATATGTAAAGAAATTTTTACAATGTGATGTGTAAATGTAATGTGCAATGTATATAACGTGTACCTCGATTTCTTCGTCGGATTGACGACGGGATGGCTTATCTTTTATTTTGAGCGAATCCTAAAATATTATAATATCATATTTAGATTATTGTATTCTTCTGAAAGCTAACAATTTGACTAAGACACGATAATTATTTTTTACGTGTATACGTTTAAAAGATATATGTAAAAAATATCTAATGTACTTCGTCATTTTTGATATATCGAATATCCTAAAAATGTCAGCGTTAAAAAAAGCAAAAAAATTATACGGCTTAATGTGTAATGTGTAATGTGTAATATTTAATGTGTACCTCGATTTTTTCGTCAGATTGACGACGAGACGATTTGCCTTTAGATTTTGATAAATCCTAAAATAATATTATATTTAAAATATTATATACTTTTTCCTTCTATATAAATTTGTGCTACATATGCTATTTATTTAATATAATAATTTGCATACTTTGCCATATATTTTAGAATCAGTATCAGTATCACGTTCTTTCGGTTTGGTCAACGAAACATCCTACAATATCAATAATTTAAAAATAAAGTTTTTTTTTACATTTAAGAAATGTATTTATAATCACGATGTATATGTGTGTGTGTATGTATGTGATATAAGTGTAGTATACCTCAATTTTTTCGACAGATTTGTATGGACGTGTTTTGTGAGTGGGTAAATCGTGTAGATGTGTTTTATCTTTTGACACTTCATCAGGTTTTTCTATTTTAGTCGTGGGTGTTTCACATAGAAGTGTCTTGTCTTTCGGCGCCTCATCAGGTTCGTGTGGTTGTATTTTAGTTGTAGGTGTATCACGTAAAAGTATCTTATCTTTTGGCACATCCTAAAATATTATTTAAGATATCGTTTTACTATTTCTTCTTGTCTCTATTCAATCTAATTATACGTATAATAATTATATTTGCGTACTTTATTATATTTCTTCAAATCGACATCGCTTTCTTTTGGCTTATTGTTAGTCGACCACGCGTCCTAGAAAGAGTTATATTTCGAAAGAGTGTAATATATTCTTCACAAATTATATAATGATATATGTCATATACCTTAATTTCTTCTGGTGAATGTATTTTATATGTAGGTGTGTCACGAATAAATGTTTTATCTTTTGAAATATCATCAGATTTACGCGGAAGTATTTTACTCATAGGTGTATCATATGGTTTTTTCTCTTTCGAAACATCCTAAAATGATATATTTGAAATTTTATAATTCCTTCTAAAGAGATTCAAACTACTATTCACAAATAATATCTGTAATTTAGATAAATTCGCATACTTTGTCACGTTTTTTAGAGTCGGTATCGCGTTCTTTACTCGCCCAAATATCCTAAAAACATTAACGCTGTCTCTTATACACATCTAGATGTGTATAAGAGACAGGTATCGCGTTCTTTACTCGCCCAAATATCCTAAAAACATTAACGTATTAAAGATATATAATTCGTGTCTCGCAATAATATTATATACCTCAATTTCTTCGTCAGATTTTTGCGGATGTATTTTATGTGTTGGTGTGTCACGAGAAACTGTCCTATCTTTCGAAATATCGTCGGATTTACGCGGAAGTATTTTACTCATAGGTGTATCATATGGTTTTTTCTCTTTCGAAACATCCTAAAATGATATATTTGAAATTTTATAATTCCTTCTAAAGAGATTCAAACTATTCGCAAATAATATCTGTAATTTAGATAAATTCGCATACTTTGTCACGTTTTTTAGAGTCGGTATCGCGTTCTTTACTCGCCCAAATATCCTAAAAACATTAACGTATTAAAGATATATAATTCGTGTCTCGCAATAATATTATATACCTCAATTTCTTCGTCAGATTTTTGCGGATGTATTTTATGTGTTGGTGTGTCACGAGAAACTGTCCTATCTTTCGAAATGTCGTCGGATTTACGCGATGGTACTTTACTCGTAGGTGGGTCATGTGATTTTTTCTCTTTCGGAATATCCTAAAATGAYATATTTGAAATTTTATAATTTCTTCTAAAAAAATTTAAACTATTCGCGAACAATATCTGTCATTTAAATGTATTCGCATACTTTGTCACTTTTTTTAGAGTCAGTATCGCATTCTTTACTTGCCCAAATATCTTAAAAATATTAATGATATAAAGATATGCTACTTGTGCTTAGCCAGCTACAATAAATACAGTATACAACAAATATTCTATACCTCAATCTCTTCGTTCGATTTTTGCGGATGTGTCTTATTTGCGATTGTGTCATGCGATAATATTTTATCTTTCGGTTTGTCTTCGTCTGATTTTTGACGTGGGTGTGTTGTATCACCGGGTGTATAAAATTTGTGTGTTTTATCTGATGACGTATCCTAAAATAAAAAAATATTACGTTCAAAACATTAGTTCTTTTTAAATTGAAACGTATTGAACTTTCACGCGCGTAGCATATTTGCATACTCTGTACGGCACAGATTCATTATCACGTTCTCCCGGATTGTGAATGCTCCAAGCGTCCTAAAATTAATAGCGTCGATAAAATACGCAACGTTCATAAAATATTTTGTCGTTGTACATAATTGAGATGTATGCAATATATTTTTCTGTATACCTCAAGTTCATCATCCGAATCGTGCACGCGTGGCTTAATTGCAGCTTGAGGTGCAACCTAGAAAGTTTATCTTTGCGTAATCCCTTTTATTGCAATATAAAAATATTTTTCCAATTTTAGAAGAACTACATTTTGTTAAATGGTCAATATATCGCGAAATATGTACCTTCGGTTTACGATCAGTTTCATGTACGGAGAAAGTTACTTTGGACTTCGTGGTTTCCTACAACGTTTCATGTATATATATCATGTGTCTTAAGACGCATAAACATAACAATAAATGCGCCACGTACCTCGTAATTTCGTACAGATTTACTATCGCGCTCTATTGGCTTAGACGACCAAACATCCTAAAATTAAGTGTAATGTGTATTCTGATCTAATGAACGATGCTAAGACTAGTATTGTGTTGTTATGTACCTGAATCGCTTCGTCGAATTTGTGTGTGTGTGGCTTGATCTTCGCTGTAAGTGTATTCTAAAAAAATATAGTCATCTCGTTAAAATATATAATTGAAGAAAATAATATAAAATAAAATAGAATAATTAAAATGTGTGAGTGTACCTCGTCCTCAATCGTTCGCGAAATGGCTTTTGGCCTGAACGCGGATATGTCCTGCAACGACGCGAGATAAAATATTTTTGCGTGTTTTTTTGTACAAGTTTAACGATTCTAATATAAATTTTGATATTTACTACACAAAATAC
Source organism: Cephalotes varians (assembly GCA_037157785.1). Classification (NCBI taxonomy): domain Eukaryota; kingdom Metazoa; phylum Arthropoda; class Insecta; order Hymenoptera; family Formicidae; genus Cephalotes; species Cephalotes varians. The sequence goes on along the minus strand of JANQDE010000042.1, from coordinate 1,283,392 downwards.
CCTATATTTCCATTATTTTCTATTCTGTATCTTCAAACTTTTATTAGCTGTAAAATTTTACAGAAAGCATAAATTTTATATTTCAAATTAAAATTATATAATTTCCTTTTTACATAAAATTATTTGCACATTGAAAGCTTTAAACATCAAACTATAAATAAATTATTTCAAAGATTGTTTAAAGAAAAATAAAAGACTAATTATATAATTCGTATTAACACAAGCTGATTTGGCAAACAATAAAATTACATCAAACTAATCTAATACAAAATAATTTATTTCTAAAAAATACTAAAACACCTTCTTACGTCGATTTTAAGAAGGTGACAGTTCACTCACATTATACTTACTTTGTTCTTCCAAAAATTATAAGTAATAGTAACAACTAATTAATTAATCAACAATCAAATATTTTGTTAGCACATTATGTAATGGCAATATATTCTTTCTTACCTTTTCGGTCGTTTTCTTCTTTTCAATGATAGAAGATCGTCTGCTTTCTACTTTGACTTCTTCTTCGGTCTAAAATAAAACATAAATTAAAAGTCAATTGACATGAATTTTCATAATTTATAATAGCTAATATTTCTCAATAAAATTTTTAGAACAGGACTAATTAAAGCAAACTCGAAATTAGATTGAACTATTTTTCTATTAAAATATTTTAATTAAAAGTTGAAAAGAAATTATAACATTGAAAATTGAATTGAAGTTTTTAATTTTTATTATTTTATTCTTTATTTATCAATGAGTTTAAATCTATTTCAAATTATCAGTTTTGTGAAATTGTTTGTAAAAAGTTCTTGGCAAATGTCTGTGTGTAGAATGTGTATATGTATGTGTACCTTCTGTATAGAAAGACGTCGTGGTGTCGCGGTGCCATCATCCATTATCTACGTGATGATAGTAAAATAAACAAAAATAATGTGTATCTTATAGTTTTCGTATCTAATGGTGCAGAATAAATTTTTCAAAACTATAGCTCTCAAAGTATTTACAAAATTTAATATTATAATTATTTTCTTACCTTCCCTTCAGTCTTGATAATTGAGCTGCGACGGCTCTCTGTCTTAAGTTCTTCCACCTAAAATATAATAATTTATACATAAGATTTATTTTTCTAACTTGTTATTCAAAAAATATACAATAAAATCAATCCTCACCCTGCTGACTGATTCTTTGCGACTTGCCACGGTTTTCTCGAGTTTAGGCGTGGATTCTCGAGATGGCTACACATAAATAATATTAGATATATAACATATATTAACAAATCAACTTGCAATAAATATATAAAATAAGAAATACAAAAATAAAACAATTAAATTACCTCCTTGGATTCAGGCTCTTTCTTCTTTATAATCTTTTTCTAAAAAAAAATTATAATTTAAAGATAAAAAAAGTCGAAAAATAGATTATTAACGGATAAACTAAATTTATAGGATTGCACTCACCTTTTCTTCTTCCTTCTTATCCTCAATTTTCTCGGCGGGTTTCTTCTGTAAATTGAAAGAAAAATATAAAAACAATAATAAAATATAAAATTAACATGACTCAATTATAATAAAATTTATGTAACAAAATTATTATAATAACTAAATAGATTGTTTGTTACATGTTTGTTATTTAATTTTAATTACAATAATTAATACATTTTTAATAAGAAATATATTTTATATCATTCTTACCTTAATCGATTTCTTTTCTTCAACATTATTCATGATTTCTTCGTCCTTCTACATACATAAAGAAATAAAATAATATTAACAAAATACTTCTTCCATTTAATTTAAAATATACAATAATCAGAGATCGCAATACTAATTTAATTTAAAATAATACTTATATTTAATCAGTAATAAGTATCTCTGATTTTTGTTTTCTTTGCAAAATTTTTCATGCACAAACACACGCAACAATATAAAAAATCAAGCGAATCATGCGAATGAGATAAAGAATTAAACTTTGAAGCAGAATTGAGTGAAGGAATCAGCTTCTGGGACTCGGAAAGAAATATGACGTCTGAAAAAGCTTCTTGGAAAATTTGCGTTTCTTAAGCGAAAGAAAATAAATATCAAGGCAGTTGTTTAAGCGCATGAGATCGTTCGAAGAAACGGATAAGCTGAGATTAAGTGGATGCTGTGAAAGATAAAATAATATAAGCAAATCTATACGGCGTAAAAACGGTAAATATTAATCGCATAGAGACAATTTTACGATTGCAATATGATGTATTTCATATTAAAAGAAAACTGAAAACAATTTGCTGCAGTTTATAAGCATATGCTGTTTCGCAGAATTGGCCAAAATATTTCGCCTCAAACTTTAGAGCACAGTAGTATTTGTTCGAGCGGATCAAAGTTACTTTTCGAGCGCATACATTACCAAAATTTGTTTGATATTTTATGCCCACCTGCAAAATCTCCATTTTCTGAAACAGAATACGTCAGAGCCTTTATTTTTCTTTCGCATATTTTATATATTAAATTTAGAATTATCTTCTCTATAAACATAATCAATGTATCATACATAATCATTTATATAATTCATCATTTATATACTATCATCTGTTGAAAATTTGTATTTAAGCTCTTACATTTTATACATTATGGAATAATATTTTTGTACATATTGAACAATACACACAATACACATAAATCTCAAAGTAAAGGTATGACAGAAATAATAAGGGAAACAAAAATAACAATGGAAAATAATGAACAAGAGGACATAAATAATAACAACATATAAAATAATAACACATAATAAGAAATTATTATCACGATGTAATGTGTTCTGATCATAGTGTACTGTTTTATTTTGTAAAAAATTGCATTTGATCCTCCTCTTAAAAAATTAAAAAGAAATAATTATATTTCGTACCTTCCCAATCTTTGGTTTGTCGATACCGTTTGGTTTCAAATCGGGCTTATCCTTAAAAATAACAAAAAAAAAAAAATAATTTATTCTATGAAGACAGGAGTTTTATCGTTGATAGAAGAAGAGATTAGAAGAAATTTAATTAGTAGAAATGTAATTACATGTAATAAATTATACAAAAATAGTAATATATAAAATAAAAATTATATATATGTATTTTTTATATGTATATAATTAAAAAATAAAATCACCTATTTTATTTTATAAAAAATAATACATTATTGAATTATTATTAGTAAGTATAAAAATTTAATATAAATTGATGAAATATAAAATCTATGAATTAGTGATATATGTTTGTGTATATGTGTACCTCGACGCGAGAAATAATTTCAGAGTCCGATTCCTCGAGAATGGCTTCTGTGCTGATAATGCTGGATTCAATTACACTCACCACTTCCTCTTCTTCCTCTAACTCTTCCTCATATTCTTCTGATTCTTCATCACTATTGCTCCATATTGAACTTATTACCTTATATATCGAGATATAATTTTTCAACGGTATGCCAATTGTCGCGTCGAGGAATCGAAAGATTGATCGTTTTTGCGAATTATATAACAGATGCTCTTAATGAAGTATTCAATATTTTTACTTGCACTTTGATAATCAATCGCATAATAAACAATTATCTAAAATTCTTTTCTTTTCTCTTTTTTTAAACATATTACTCTCTTTTTACATAATAATCATTAGCCTTAGATAATTGAAAGTATAAAGAAGCATGCTGTAATAAATTTTGCAAAACGATTAATCTTCCTGTATCTGTATCAAGTTGTGATCAGTGTAAGAGTATTTTGTTAATTACAAGAGGTGTCACAGAAGGAATAGGAAAGCAGCAGAAAACGGTTAAAAATTAAATAAAATTTTGAAAATTAATCTTTTCATCTTGGCGGCTACCTTCTTTTCCTCCTTCTTTTCATCCTTCTTTTCTTCGACCTTCTTTTCTATCTTTTTCTCCTCTTTCTTTTCTTCTTCTTTCTTCTCTTCTTTCTTCTCAACCTTCTTCTTCTTCTTCTCTTCCTCTTCCTCGTCCTTTTTCTTTTCCTCTTTCTTCTGCAATTTAATGAGGGGATTGCATGCAACATTGGGAAACACATCTCATATGTATGATCTTCGAATTTATCAAGAGAATAATGACTTAATCGTATTAGGAATTTTTAGTTTAGTTTGACATTTGATCAACATGCCAATTTTTCAATGGAATATTCGGATCAATTTACAATTACTTGTGTACAAAACATTTTAAATTCACGTGAAGAAAAGGAATGACAATTACAATATGAATTCAACATGCCAATTTTTCACGGAAGTGTGAATTTCTTGCAATATATAGGATAAATTTATACAATAACAGAGAAAGTGACTAACAAAAAAAAAATTTGCATCCACGTATCGATGGTATCTATGGTTGAAACATATTAAATAAAATATGCCTACCTTGACGATGAGACGAGCCGACGACTCATCTTGACCATATTCGTTGCTCACGACGACTTTATATGTTCCTGAAAATTCTGTCGATGCCGAGGTGATAGTCAATTTCATATCCAGGCCATTGAAGGAGATCATAATGTCCTTTGATGCTTTGATGACCGTTGAATCTCTATAATTATATTATTATTACAATGATTACAATTATTATAATTATTACAATTACAATACTCATAAAAATATGAACAATTTATAATATAAGAAAAGAAAAAAAATGCGTAATTGTCATAAAATATTAGATAAATTATTTCAAGTAATACAATTGACAATTCGTATTTTTCTATTTCTATGATATAAAATTTCTAAAATAAAATAATTATATTTTTGTATCGTAAAATTGGTATATTATTTAAAACGCAATTTTTATATTAAACACATACCTAGACCAAATAATAGTGACTTTTCGATCTTGCGTTGCAAGAGTAGCGACAAGCTCGACCGTCTTACCTTCCTCGACAGTCTAGAAATAAAAAACAGTGCACAACAATAAATTAATAAAAGAATCTTTATTTTAACAATATTATTTTTTTATCAAGACAAAGTTAAATAAAATTTCGAGAGCTATAAAAATACTTACAATTGATTTGAGGCCGGAAACAATTTTTGGTTTTTCTCCTTGGTCTGGAATTTCTGTCACTTCCACTACTTGCGACATGGCTTCGCCCTTTTCATTGCGTGCCACCAATTTGTACGTGCCTTTGTCTGTCGCCGACATTTGTTCGATTTCAAGTTTCACGGCGAATTCACCCTATTTGAAGAAATCAGCTGATTAAAATTTATATAATAATTTTGGTAATAATAATTATTGTCGTCGTAATATGTATTGAGTAATATCAATTTACAACTGCTACTTTCATAATTACACGTAATATATCATTGGCAATAAACGTAAAAAAAATAATTCTCTGGCAGTATTCTCTTTTGTTGAACTAAACTTTGAACTCTTAATAAAATTCTTTTTAATACTGATTTGTTTTAATATAGGCTAGTGTAATAATTATATTGATAATTTATATGGGTAATTTTATTGTGTAGAACTTACTTCTTTCACTTGCTCGACATGCAACTTGTGTCTATTATCTTCTTTAACGGCCTGACTTTCCTTGAACCACGTGCAATCAGGTGCGAATTGGGAAAGAACGTGACATTCGATCACGACTGTCTTCTTCTTGACAATCTTTACCACCTTTGGCTTTTCCTTAATTACAGGTATAACTAAAATCACAATTGAAAAATTGATCATTACTTTAATATATTTTTAAATTTATTTTTTATTGTACTTTTAACAATCGAAACAAAAGTTGAGAGAGAAAGAGAATTGTTAAATCTTAATTAATTATTTCATATTTAAAAAATTAATTAGATTATATACTGAATAATGTTTAATGTAAGAAATGCAAACTTACTTTCGACGTTTAGCGTAAGATTGGCGTTAAGTTCACCAAGTTCGTTTTTAATGTTGCACTTGTAGAGACCGGAATCGTCCGGCCCGGGATCGTTCAGAGATAATTTGATATAATAAATATCCTCTTTCTCTTGAACGATGCTGATGGAGATTTTCGAAGACTCCTTTACCTCTTTGCCAGCGTGGGTCCACACGATCTGCGGTTTTGGTTTTGCCTTCACTTTGCAATCCATGATAACGAGCTTGCCTTTGTTTTGCGACTGTATTCGTGGCTTCTCTACGAACGTCGGTCCATCTCCCTCTGGTTCTGGTTCCGCCTCAATATTTAGATTCAGATTAGCATTGCTCTCGCCATGCTCGTTCTTCACGTGACATCTGTAAGTGCCGCCGTCCGGTGCTGAGGGATCCTGTCAAAAAACAATTTAGAAAATTTCAAGATTTAAAAATCGGATTAATAGAATATAATCTATAGCTTATATCAAAATTCGGAAAAAAAGATTTGAAACCAAAAATCTATATAAAAATCTTAGAAAATGTTTAAGTATTTAAAGAGCCAGAAATTTATTTTCATATGAAATTAATTAAAATAATTAAATTAATTAAATTTACCTCCGTATATTAATAAAATTAAATAAATTAAAATTATTTTCGCCTTTAACAAAGTATTACCTTTATTTCCATGATAAGCTCATATATATCTTCCTCGACCGTTTTGGTCTTGATCGAGATCTTCGACGATTCCTTGACTACGTTAGTGCCGCGGAACCACGTGACCTCCGGTTTGGGATTCGCCTTACACTTACACTTCATAGTGATTAGCGTACCAGTCTCATTCGGGATGATGCGAGGTTTCTCAATGAAGGATGGAGCGGAACCCGCGCCCTCTTCTGCATCTTGGAAAGATCCACGGTTAGACATCGTCGGTGAAAATATGAACGAGGTTTCCAGGTGCGCAGCAGGACACCGGAAACGTGATCTCCACCGCGGTCGCAGGTCACCGATGACCTGCGACCGCGACTTCCGATGACGTTAGTGTTGTTGGCAGCTTAATGAGTTATGAAGCGAAGATACAGAGACTTCACGATTGGTTAGCTGTAGCGCGACTGTGCTTACCTGATAAACCGACCTATCGCCAATAATCGCGATCGTTCACTAAGAAAAATCACTTATACACCTTTACCGCGAGTTCATAGAATGCATTGCGTACGAAGGAGACACGAGGAAAGTCGACAGGATTCGTCATGGACGAAGTAGATGAGAGGGATTTCATGTCCGAGTAATTAGTAGCTTTAAGATCAATTTTAAACAAACGTAAAGAAACAAAAAATAAAATTACTTTAAAATTAATATTATATAAAATAAAAGAATATATTTAGGTACATGGCGTTGTACTACTTCTAGATTTTTAAAGTTTTTAAAGATTTTAAGTTTTATTTAATTTTAACTGATTGCAATTAAAAAATTAATGATTTTTTGGGGATAATTTTTGAAGTGCATTTGATATTGATGATTAATATCTCAGAGCCAATGAAAACCCTCTCGTATGCTTCGAGGGGGACTTGCCTTGGAAGTTGAGGGAGATGTTGGCATTACTCTCGCCGAAGTTGTTAAAGGCGTTGCAACGGTAATTCCCACCGTCAGCCTTGGTCGGATTCGAAATCTCGAGGGTCAGCAAATACGTGTCCTTGCCGGTGGCCTTGCGTGACATCTTTACGCGTTTACTGTCGGCAATCGTTTTTTGACCCTGGTACCACGTTATATCCGGCACCGGATGTGCCTCCAGGATGCACTCCATGATGAGTAAGTCTCCCTCTTGGCGAATCGTCGGCTTCTTCGGGAAGCGCGGTGGCTTACCGTCTGGTATTCTGCATAAATCGACACGTCAGACGAAAAATTCGTCGATTCGCTGATCGATCGAACGCAGAATCTAAAGCCATCTCTGAACGACGTTGTTCTCATTTGCCGAGTACATCACGCGACATTCCGAAACGCGACGCGAAAAAATAATGTTATCGTAAAAGTTGCAGGTTCTCTTTTAATTTCAAATCTTAAATTATCAAAATTGTTTTATCTCGAATTTTTCTTTTTTTCTAATTCAGAGAGAACGTGCGACTTTTGTATATGCAGACATTCGTAAATTTATAAAGGATACAAATTTGCATTAAAAAATTGTAATTTATATAAAAAGAAATTTTTACTTGATTAATAATTAAATTTTTAATTTTAAAAAATTAAAAAGTTAGAAAAAGTGTAAATTAAATGTTACGAATATCTGCATTCATAGTCTGATCAACTAATCTTTCAACTTCTCCTGTTTTACAATACATTTGTCGGTATTTAGTTTATAACGGAGCCTACGTTTTACAATATAACGTGCGCAACCGAATGTAATAAACCGAATGTGAAAGAAATTTCAATAGTGTCAGCAAGATAATTCCTCGGAAGCATAATGTACTTTTCGTTTAACGTACTTGCTTTTACGACCTTGTCATAAGTTTTGTTTCAATAAAAAACTCAAATTCAATCATTATTACAACTACTTGCTATAATTATTTTTGTATTGCAATTCATTAAAAGCTATACTAAATTATCGCTGCATTTTTGCAGCTCAATATATCAAACAAAATTGCAATACAAATCCATCGCGTCGCGTCAAATCGAAGAAGAGCGCGACTATCGAATTGTGGCGCAGCAAAATAATGCCGAAGACGGATCATCTTTCGATGCCTACTTGAGCCTGTCGCCACCTTCGAAGTTCAAATTAATGGTCGCCACCCCCTGGCCGTGTTTGTTCTTCGCCACGGCCCTGTACTCTCCCGCATCTCCCTTTGCCACACTGTCGATCCTCAGCCTCGCGAGATGATATAGCTTCTGATCGAGTTCCAACGATGTGGTGAACCGCCCGCCGTCTGTCACTTCCTCGGTACCGTGATACCTGCGATCGCCGCCAACGTGCCAAGTCGAAGCAACCACCGGATATTGACTTGCGTCGCGGATCGCGCGCTCGGAAGTGCACATCATACTTCTGAATTTTGAACCATCGAAACAAGATACAACATCAAAATCATCTTGGCAATCGCATGTGTAAATTCTGAAAATATCTGTCTCAGACATCGTACTTTTCACAATTACATATCTTCCAAAAACATTGAAAGACAATCTTTTTAGAAAAAGTTTAATTTGACGTAATATTTCTTCTTTTAATTTTAATTCGACGCGCTATTTCTTCTCTTTATTTTATTATCTAATCAATATTGAATATTTTTAATCCGCGTTTCTTCCGATGATTCAACAACAGCACTTTTTCAATACTACTTCCTCGCGCGTGTCGCGGATTTCAAGGTCTTACCACTTGACACTCGGTTTCGGATCGCCGACAAGTCGGCATTCGAAGGTGATGGTGTTACCGTCGTCGGATTGTCTAATCACCGGTCGTTCGGTGAAGGTAGGTTTAATACCGTCTTCCGGTACGGGTGCCTCGTCGCCTACGTTCGACACAAACGATCGACATGTCGAGAATTGTTCGTACACACGCTTGCTTGCTTACTCAATCCTTTCGCTGCAATAATTAGTATCAAATCCCAAACACACGTCATCTCTTCTAAATCAAAGATATCGTGTTCCAAAAAAATTTTCATTTTAATTAAATTACGTATAAATATCTTACAAGGTATAAAAGATGTTTAAAAAAAATAAACATTCTTTTCTTTTTTCAAACTACTTACCGTTTAAATATTATTTACATTAAAAAGAAATATAAAGAAAGAAAATCTTAACTTCAAGCCAATTTCTGGCCGATGAATTAAATTTTAGAAGTGCAAAAAATGATTCGGCAGCGAAAGGCTTAAATACGCGAAGCATTTTGCAGTTCGATGCGAGATCGGGAGTCACGTATCGATTTGGCTTAAATAATCTTCAAGTTTCTAGACATACTCTAAACATTTCTAAATCTTTGCTAAATAAGAGTATCGTAGTTTAATTCATATTAATCTACTCGATATTCTATCTTTACGTGATCGATTTAATTATGTACCGTCGTATGTAATAAGTGTGTTGAAATGCTCAGGAATTCACATTCAAGGATTCAGGATCCTTGCCAATCGATATCTTGTGAATTAGGTTGCTCTCTCTCTGCTCTCCTTCCGTCTATTCGCAATGTTTCGCTTGGTGGATCATAAAACTGTCTCGAAATGTCACTTGCTCCATTTCTCTCGTACGGTTTTGAGGACGGACGCGCGCGCGGTTAAGTAAAAGTAGGAACACTGCACAGTTATGCACAAGCATTTCGTCAAACGCTGTTTGCGAGTGAGTGAGGTGTAATATGTACGACTGTTTGATTCAACATAACAGTTTGATTGCATTAATCGAAAAATTTCAATGTCATCATTCCATCTTCAATAATATGTATTGACTATCGCGTACGAAAAAAATAGTATGTTTCCATGTTGTGTTGATTAAGACACGTGTATTAATCGATGATGTAAATATAATATATACAGTATGACAGAACAACACAATTTCAAACATTTCTGCTTTACTGATAAAAAATCTCTATGAGCGAATTAGCCGATGAGAATGACTAGTGAAGCGTGTGACGAAGACACATGTGAGTATATACAATATTAGAATCGTCATCATTAACTACATATTTTACTATTTATCAAGAATATTTCCATACTTGCCAATTTTAATTTTATAAAAGAATACAAATTGAAATTATTCATTAAAATATATTTAATGAATTTCTTTTATAGATAAATAATTTTTACAAGAATATTATATTATATGTATAATGCGACTGAGATATACTCGCAACTAATTAGAACTGTCAAACTTGATTCTGTAATACATAGAGTACTACGTTTTATTTTGTGCAATTGCTAAAAAGAATGTAATATCTGTATTGGAATTAAAAGTGCAAAATTGTAACTGTAATTATGTGCAAGTAAGGAAATATATATTGTTAGCAGATCTAACCACCACAGAAATATCGTATAATTGCGTTTGCGTGTGTGAGTGACATTTGGGTGCAGTGCATCCGAAGACCGCCGATGTAAACGGAGGCTTCTCGTAAATGTTCACCCACAAATGATCGTATGAATAGAGAGAAAAGATGTCATCGAAGCAACCTTACGAAGCGTCAATAATGTTTAAAGTTAATCTGTGATCGCATCTCGTGCATCGGTACAGATCATTCATCTCGAGACGCAAGTATATCTCCAATCGGCGCGAGATGCGATTCGAATTAATACGTGATTGAAGCAGCAATACACGCGTTGTTACAAGTTGATTATTCTAAACCGCTCTCTACGCAATTTTTACGGTGCAAAATTCGTGAGAGTCAAATAACAAGTGTGTGTTTCTCTCACAAAAGAAAAATGTCGTTAAAGTCGATTAAAGAATCAACGGGCTGTATATCGTGGCTCGCGTCGAGCCGATATCGATACGTGCTCATCGCTCGACCGAGACAAACCATTAAAAAATAAAGATTTCCGCATATATTTACACTGAAAAAGTAGAAAGAGATTGAAGAATGGACTGCTGATGGAACGGAAAAAAATTAAATAATAAACTGCGGATATACGTTGATGTAGAGTCATGGAGGATACAGATAAACAGGGCAGAGAATTGAGATGAAGAAGAGTGAAGAGTTTCAGAAATGAAAGATATCTCATCGATATACATCCCGAGTGAGAATGTGAGAGAAGAGTTGAGGAAGTCGATGATCCACTTTATTTTCCGCTTCAAGACAACGCGGAAAGAAATAAAGGAAAACGCTATTTCAGAAATCTATAAAGTGAGATATAGTTTTTAATCAGACATTATTAAATATTAAAAAATTTTAGAGAACATTACACAAGAAAATAAGTAAAATTACGATAGTTCTCTTAATAATACAAAATTTTAAAGTGTCTGCTCGAATATAAAAAATAAATTAAAAAGTTAAAAATAATTTTTCAATCTAAGGCGTAAGGAAATTTATTGTTAATGAAATAATCATCGAGCATGTACAGGTGAAAAAATTAAGCAGGTAAAACGTAAAGCGGATCATCGATCGAAGTATACCTGGGTTTATGGTTATTATTTATCGCAAAACATCAGATACTTACTGTCAAAATTCAGGGAAATCGTAGCATTAGACTCGCCGAGCTCGTTCTTCGCCATGACCTTATATTTGCCAGCATCCTCGACGGTCACGTTTTTTATTTCCAAAGTGGCGAAGTACGAGTGACCATCTTTATCAACGGTCAGCTAAAATGTTCAACAATCGTTTCTACGGAGCTCAAATTCGTTATTTTGCTGCGTAATTTTCTGCGTAAAAAAATTAAAGAACGAAGAACAAAAGCAAAAATCAATTTCTAAAATGTGTGTGTGTGTGTGTGTGTGTGTGTGTGTGTGTGTGTGTGTGTGTGTAAAAGATATTTGAGGAATTTAATACTATACACATATAGTAGATAAAAAGATCTACAGGAAATTGAATTTTATTATTTAATCTCCTTCAAATTTATGTTATTCTATACGATCGATTATAACCGAAAACGACGAACCTTGTGCCTTGGCGAATCTTTGACTATGTTTCCGCTGTGAAACCATGTAATTTTCGGCGTAGGATCGGCCGTGATGCGACATTCGAATAATAATCGTTTACCATCGTCCTCCTGTCTAATCGCGGGTTTCTTCGCGAAAGTCGGCGCGATACCGTCAATTTGTCTGCAAGCGCAAAACAAACGTCACATGAGTCTGGAAATATATCCGCGGAAATTTATCGTTCGTTAAAGCGTTAATCGTCGCGCCGAATCAAATTAAATTACGGCGAATCAAAATTTAAATGTTGCGTACATCACAAACGTACCGTATCGCTGACGATTTTAATTTCATTTCCGGCGCAATCGAATCAACGTGTTAGCGAACCGAAAGACACAAGATCATTTCTGACATTAATAAATCGCATGCTTTAAGTCGCAAATGCACACACGATTAAAAAATTAGTAATGTCTTCACTTCTAAAATAATTAGAACTTTTGCTGAAGAGAAATTAATATAGTTAAATAAGGAAGATGATATATTTGAGCGAATAAGAGAAGAGCAGCTTATGCGGAAGCTGTGAGATTTACTGCGCTTTTCGCGGATTGCTGCTAAAAATAACTTTTGTTTTGATTAGTCGATACTTCCTGATGAGAAGAGGCTCGTTCAACAGCTTGTTCAGATTCCGACAGCCAACAATCACTTTAAAATCTGGTACATCATCATTATAATTGATACTATTATCTTTCTTGGCGCCAATACTTTTGTCAACAGTTAAAATAATTGATTTAAAAAATTCTTAAAAAAATTTAAAGTTTCGGACTAAATATAATTTCTGAAACAATTTTCCCTGTGAAATTTTTACATGGTATTAACGCTTTTTTACTTCTCTCAAAAAACCAAGATTATTATAAAAATTAACAAATACAAATATCAAGGCGATCTAAATGTCGGTCTTGCAATATAAACTGCGGCGGATCTTGGTGTCCAATTATAATTTGTGAATCTTTTACATCTCCTGCTCATGCAAATTGCGCGCCTATAAAAAATTAATCAAAAAAGCAATTAGCTTGTCTTATCATCGATTATTTAAACTCACAGATTTTTAATCTGCAAGTTTCCTATACTAAACTTCTTTCTAAATTAAAAATAAAATTATTATGATTATTTTGACACCGTCTTTTTTTTTCTAAATTACTCTTTACCGCGAAATTGTGCGATTCAAGTTAAGATCACAAATGTTTATTCTCGCAAATTGAGAGCCGGGACGAGAGGCACGTGCCTAATCCTCATCTCAATTGGACCATAAGTGCATTAGTGTACGGGTGTGCGTTGCGGCTAAGTTTAGCGAGGAAGTAGGCTGCAGCTGTTTTCTCTCGACTTTCACTATCGTTAATCGATTCGATTTTCGCAAGCTGCGAACTTTCGCTCTCGATCAGTTTGCCCTTTTGAATTTGCTTGTCAGAACGCTAAAAATCTCGCTATCTAAACTTTCGCGGATTTCGCGTAAATACGTTTTACGCGTTCAGATAAATTATTTCGTAGTTGACCGAAATTTTTTTCGGTACGCATCATGGAACGCGACACATTTCGAGAGACGCGTGGAAGCGGAAAGGCTCGCGTTACTTTTAGAAATTCACGGGAATCACGTCTGTCGATGCGATCCCGAAATACAGCTTCTCGTCGTGTCGTCGCCGCCGACTGCGACTCGAGAGAGCCCATCGAGAACACTCTCGACCCAATTTCGAGTTATCTTTGAAAATCGTCAAAGTCGCAATAAGACGTGGGAATAATTACAAGAGGCATGCGAAAAGAGATTTAGAAAACTGATAAATGCTTTCCGCTCGTGCAGATCGTATAAAGATATCATGATTGATTTATAAAAGACAGCTGCGCTACGACAGTGAATCGTTGTTATTATAATTAAACTGTTACATAGAAAGAACGATTTTGCTGAGGAATTTACAATTTTGCTGAATACAGATCAGAAAATAATTTTGGACCGTCAAAATAATTTCATTGAAACATTAGAAATGAGCAATGCTGCAAAAAATTTTGATATTCTAGCAACTGATCTGTATCCGGCTAAAATTTTAGATAAAATTTCAGCAAAACCGCTTTTTTCATGTGAAGATATATAATTTCTCGCAAATCTCTTTATAATTATGTACTTAAAGAAATGTTCCCTCTTTTTTGAAGAAATACCAAATGCATAAAATAATACAAGAAATTAATGCTTAATTATGCAACTTATTGTTAGTACAATTTTAAAACTTCCAGATATACTGAATCTATAATTTACTATGCAATTAAACATAAATAAACGTTTCTATAATTATTACTTAACATTCTAATTTTTATCTCATACTTTTATATCTTACTCTTTATATCTTATATTTTTCCATTCTTTCCTTCTCTTAGATTTCATCAAAGTTTAACTAAAGTTCAATCAATTGCCTGTTCTTTTCTCTCGATGCGATCGCACTTGATCACAGCTATGATATAGACAAATCATAGTTCAGAGATTTAATGGCTTTCTCTCACAGACAACGTCGAAAATAATCCACTTTGTGATCGGATTGCGCGTGCGAACGGTGTCCAAAACTAGAAGACCTTAATTCTATTTTCATCTGCATTTTGTGTTTGGGATTCTATCTGCGTGGGTGGATCGGTAAGAAGCGACCGATCATCCAGTTACGCGCAGCGAGCCGTCGTAGTTTCTATCGAATTGCACGGTGCGTGGCGCGAACGCGACCAAAAATAGCGGACATACCGGACGGTTATTCTCGGTCAGGCCGATTTAACGTGCACTCGAATGTTATCGGCAAGGATAGCGCAGCAATAGTAAATAATGCACCGAAGAATAGAAATTTTATACATAACTTTCACACTGGTAAGAAACTTCCTAAGCTTTGCATTAAACTTTCATAATATTTTCAATAAGGAATTTGTAATCGATTTAATTTTGTGAAGAATTAAATCAGGACATATAGTTTTAATGAGAAAATTATTTAATATTAAAATCTACGAAATGCTCCTTAAGTTTTCGAGAAATAGAAGGAAATTGTAATACTTATGTTATGGCATTTCCTTTGGTATTATCGTCATATCTGATATTTTTCTTGATTAAAATTGTGGAAAAAAATGGTATGATACTAGTTTTATGTTAACAAATTAATTATTAAATTGGCAATTACTACAATTACAAAACAGCAAGTAAATCTCACCCTCTCCCAACAGATTGATCGGCAGCTAAAATCATAAATGAAAAACGAAAAACAACGAAATAAGCAAGAAATAAAAGTAAAAAAAACATACAATAGCGGAATAATAATAAAAACGCATTAGTGCGAAGCGTAAAACAAATTAATTAAACAGAGCCTGGAGAAGCGACAAATGAATCTTCCTCTCAATACAAACTTCACCGACTTACTTCTCTCTAGGCTCATCCATTGCTAGAAAAATATAATGGCAAAATTTTAATTAAAAAACAATCTAATTAAAAAAATTTTAAGTAAAAAAAATGATATGCAAATTTATATCAAGTGAAAATCAATATCTAAATTTGTCATTATTTTTTATTCAGTATTTCTTTACAAATTAAAAACAAAATTAAATTTCGTTATTATAATAAATTTTGTTATTATAAAAAATTAATTTTTACATAAAAAATGAATTTATTCTTTTAATAATATGATTAATTCATTTGACTAATATTTATTAATTTTAATCAAGGTTTTAATCAATCGTTTTCTAGAATTTAAAATAGAGACGGATGTAGTAAAACGGTCATAAATAAAACATCTCGCGTACAGACTTGCCTACATAATTCCGTAATACATGTTATTTTTTTTTTTAATAAAAATATCGCTATTATTCTGAAAAATATTTATATAATTTATATATAACTAAAAAATATAAAAATGTAAGATATGAATACTTACGACTAAAGTTAAGGTTGATGGAGGCAGCGACCTCGCCCATCTTGTTCTTCGCCTTGACCTTGTAGAGGCCTGCATCAGTCTCGATGACATCATCGAGCTCGAGCACAACCAGGAACTTGTTGGTCCCGACACTCTGTATCTTAAAGTTGGTCCTGTCATCTTCGCTGAGCTCGGTTTCGCCACGAAACCAGGCAATGTCGGGTTTAGGCGAGCTCACCAGCTGACACTCAAATATCAGCCGGTTGCCGTCGTCCTCCTGCCGCAGTTGCGGCTTCTGCGTAAAGCTGGGCGCGAGATCGTCGGCGACCCCCATCGTGGAGGCACGCCTTCGCACCTGTTTCTACGAGATTCGGAAGATCCGATCCCGTTTGCGTATTCACCCGCGACTCAAAAAAGCAAACAGCTTCTTCGCCCAGCTCGTCGGTTCAAATGGCGCCGGCCTGCGGCACCATCCAACCTGTCGCGGATTTCTTCTGAACTCGAGGTCCACCTTTACTTGCTTCTCATAGACTTCTGAGAATACTAAAAGCAAAAAAAATACATAACATTAATATGAAAATTAACAATATACAAGATGACCCAGATTTTAAATCCTGGGATATTCAAAATATAGATTTCACATTATAAGATTGTTTCATATATTTTTTGTTATGACTTTTTAATAAAACTTTTATGAATCTATATAACATTTATATAATATTTCTTTCTTATTTTTATCTAAAAACATATTAGCATATTTTGTGTGTGTGTGTGTAACCATTAAAAATCTGGGATATCCTGTATAGAAAGAAAAATTAAATAATTTCTTCAGAAAGTTCAAATATAAAAACGATTAAAACATTAAATGATATGTGCATTACTATCAATTGTGTTTCAGAATGTATATTAAGATTTTCATTACCACAACAATATTGAATAAGCAGAATAACAATAATTAAATAAATTATGTAGAATGCTTAAACATTTTTGACAAAATATTTTAACACTCTAGTAATCAATTTGAACGTCATAATTATTTTGATGGTCAAACGAAATAATTTTCAGGCTTCTAGCTAAATTTTCTTGAATACTTTGCAGCAAAACTGTTCCTTCCGTAAAGTGTTTGAAATTCGGAGTGACGGCATCGATTGTACTTCGAGTCTAGTCATCATGGTTCAGTAAACCTTGGCAGCCTGAGTTGCTGTCATCTATAGTTGCCTCAACCACAACTATTTTTATACGGATATCTATACTTAGCCTTCTTTAGCGTTGCCTTACGACCGTGGTACCGTGTGATTCCTACTTACGTTAGTATTCATTCTAGATGAATGAAGTAACGAGACGAAGGAACTATTAGGAAGAAAAACAATTTTTGATTCTCAATCATTACGGATCAAGAGAAGAATCAATCATGCGATAAATTTGCAAAAATATTGGAGGAAATATCAACTGTCAAATACTATAAAATATTATAAATCAAGTATTATAAATTTAATAATATAAATTTCTATCTTGAAATCAAGCGCGGCTTTATCGCTGTGATTGATCTTCAAAGGAAAGATCGCCAGGAAACGGCGAAATGAAGCGACTCTTCGGTGGCGACAGTGAAAAAACATTCGTGATTTATCGCGTGTAATAAATTCAAAATAGATGTTTATAATTTAAAGGAAGTACAGAACGATCGTGCTTCTCGCAGTAAGCGAACGAAGCTCGAAATTGTTCTTCGTCTCTTGGCTGTAGATCGCGATTTTATGCTTATGATTTTCAGCTGCTGAAAACACAAATCCTTCCAAAATAATACGACGATAAATAACGCATATGCGTGCTAACTGTTTCAATACGGTTTACCGCGTATCCCAATGTTCACGACGGTATATCATACTTTGCCGAACGTTCGTATTTTCTCAAACGGTTTTAAAAGCAACGGAGGTCGAAATTTCTCAAAAACTACGCCATTCGCCAGAGTGCAATATCATCCTTTCAAATTCATCCTTTTAATATTAATAATTAAAATACATATAAAATTAATAAAATAAATAGATAAAAAATAAAAATTTGAAAGTATCTTTTTCTCCTTCTCTAATTAGATAAATAAAGGTATACAGATCTATCACCGATTAATGTTAGCTCGACATAAATTTTCTCTTCAGGATAATAAGCACCATTACGTGCCACGAAAAAAAAATCGTATGTGCCGATTGTCTTTTCAAGAGATGCGAAATACAAATTGCGAATTATTTTCGCGTCGATCTAATAATAATTTCGCGCGCAAAATACCACTGCGGGAATGAGTGACGCCTGCTTTTCCTCGCTGCGTCGAAAGGACCTCATAATTTACGAATGTCGAGCCTATTTTCGGCAGGTACCAACGCGGTGGTGGCGACGGCGACGACGGACCACATCGTTGATGTACAGGACCATTAGCCGGCCACGTTTAACTGCAAATTGAGCGCGGCGAACGGCGAATTTTCGCGGAATCCGCGCGGCTCTCGTTCTCCGAGCTCGAGCGAATATTTTCCCGCGAGGTCCCAAGGCCGAGGGAGCCGTGGAGTGACGTAAGGCCACTATTATTAATGCGGCTCTTGGCTCGAAAATAGGTTGGGCCAGTTATCTTGGTAATCGGTTATTATGTTTGGCATCTAACCGCGTACATTTGGGTCGCGATACAACCCGTCGGATGTAATATGTTTGCATGCAAATCCGAACAATCGTTTCTTTGAGATCCGTGGCATAGCGCGACGCCTCCAAGTGCCAGAAGTGTCGATTCGCTTAGGCGATCGCCAGCTACGTGACTAGACTCATTGTCAAGTGACGTTACGTATCGCGTGACGTGGTCTAACGCACGATGACAGCAATTTTCTGCATCTATTTTTCTCTCTTTTCTCTTCTCTTTTGTAATTTTATTTATATTTCCCTAATAATAAATAAACGTTTTGCATTATTCAACCGATCAATAGAAAAAATCTTATTATCAAAAATAATTGTTTATTATATTGAAATTCTGTTTTCTATTGGAACTAAAATACATTGATTAATTGAGAAGTAAAGCCAAATGTAAAAAAATTAATTATTTCAAATTGTTTATAGCTATAAATTGCATCGCATCTGCATAAAAACAGTCAACATTTTATCTAGTTTGTCCTTTGGTATCCATAGATAAAAATTTCTGAGTTTCTGTGCCTTAATAATTTTCACGAATATGACAGAATGATACTGCATTGAATGAGCTCAAGCAGCTATTATCTGCATAGGTTTAATAACTATTATAAATAGAACATGAAATAATACATTCGTTTTAAACTTGATTGAGAAGCTTTACAAATGTTGGCGTTAGGTGACAATCGCGTTTTAGAAGCTATGAATTAGTTTCGCGTGACGTGTGCCGGGAGAAGACTGCCAAGTGCAAGGGTAGGTGTTGGGACACGAGATGATATCCTTCCGGTAACGTGAGATTCATGTAATTGGTCGGTTGCCACCGTCCGAGCCGCAAAATTGTGAAACAAATCATCCTATTATGTCAGCTCCAGCCAGGCGATGGAAATATGATACGACTGGTTTCTTTGCTTGCACTGTCTCAAGAAGTGCCAGTAAACAAGTCAATAATACAAATGAAAAGATAAAGAAGCCACCGATCCGATAATATCGATATTAGACATGTCAAATGAAGATTCAAGGCCTTCGATGTTTTCTTTTTTTAATTAAAACACAAAGATGTACTTAGTTTGATAAAAAATTAATAAAAATATTTAATAATTTCACACGCAAATTTTTTAATAGATTTATAGCTGTATTATTCCGAAGAGATGGTATAATGTCGACACACATTTTACGACTAGTGGTTGATCCTTTTAGATAAGAACGAACAGATGCGAGACAGAATTTAACGAATGAAATTGCATACAAAACGGACGGACCGAGCATTACAACGTCACAGACTTGGCAAGTAGCCTCCACATGCATTCCCGAGATTACTGCACTTCGTAACAGTCCGTTCGCATTCCACATTTTGTCCGTTGTCTGATTTTCGCGCCGCGGTTGTCATACGAAGATCTTTCAGAAAGGAAAAAGAAACAAATGCAAAAACGTTGCGAGACAACTTTGAAATATTTATTTAACAAGAAATTTTGTCGTATTAATCGTTTTACTAATTTAAAAATGCAACATGCGCAAGAAAAAGTTTTCTTGTTTTCTTTTTTTATTAAAAGATTTTTTTATTAAAAGAAGCTATTTATTTATCTGAGTTTATAATATGCTTCCACTTTTAAAAAAATTAAGTTGGTTTATGTCATTGTGTTGTGTTAAATGCTTCTTCATTTAAATAATGTAGGTAGCTTAAGGTGTATAGCTTACTGTTTATTGTAAACGCAGACAGAAATAATTAGGCCTTACGCAATTTATAGAAAGTATTGCTCGTCTTTTAATAAGAAAATTATTCATGTAAAAAAGAAAAAAATAAAAAATCTTTGAAACATTTAAAACGTAAATTTTCAAAATAAAAAATTTTTGAAATTTGCGTTTTAAATATCACTAATTTTTAAACCAAAACGACAAATGACTTTCAGAATCGCAATTTGAGCAGATATTGATAGAGAAATGTGTTATTTAAATCCTCGAATATGTCGGCACATTGTACGTGAGAGAATGTCGGCAAGCAAGTGACCCAATATTTTTGCTGGCTATATAAAAAGCATTGCTTCACTTTGGCATAATTCTGCCGACTATTTGTGATACAATATTGTGATACATATTTGTTGACACTCTGACCTAATAAAAATGTAGCACATTGCCCTTGTCACTGCCAAAATAGCACATTGCCATTAGACATAATAAATGCTTAATGAAACAAATCTATAGAAAGATATGAGCAAAATTACACATTAATAAAAATGAGAAAACATAAAAAATAAAATAAGAGAATATGAATTAAGAATGAGGCACAGTAGTATAACGTAAGCTGTTAAAATCTTACAATAAAATTCAATGAGCATCAATTAAAAAGGCGCAATTATATTTTGGCAAAATTCTGAGTCATGAGCTAAATAATTTCCTTTTTTCGCCGTCATGAATTTATGAGACAATTCAAATTACCATTCTAACAACATGGAAAATAATTATTAAAGTAAAATTTTACATAATGTTAAAATTGTTACACTTCTGTCTAGGTACATTTGTATTATAAATAAACATATTACGCATAATTTGCAATATATCGCATCTATTTTAATCAAATTAATAACTGTATTATTTAATCGTGACTAAGGCACCTATTGTTAAACATCCACTCACTCTTAGGAATCATGTGAAGTGAGTAATCTCAAAATATTTAGCAATCTATATTATGTACTCATAACAAGATGATTCATATCTTGATCTTGATCTTAAATAACATGCTTTCTCCGAGAAAAAAGAATTTAACAGTTCTAACAGTTTCTAATTAAGAGAAAAATTATATTTAAAATGCAATATAATAATAATAGCAATAATTTATAATAAAGATTAGATTAAAACATTAAACATCTGTTTAAATATTATTTTAAATATTACAGCCTCAATGTAAATTTGAATTTTTCTTAAATAAGAAGGAAACGGATAATATTTCTAAGTCATATTTTTTAAAATAATCAAGAATTTTAATTTTAAAATTGGCTTCTGAGATTTTTAAAAAAGTTATTTAAAAGAGCTTTTGTGACATGATTCACTTCTTAATAGTATTCCACGCTCAAGATGAAGTCACATCCGGAACTAAATTTTACTCGCGAGAGTTATAATTATTAGTCGTACGATGCATTTTCGCAGGCGCACTCTACCATGCCTATACTACTGACCGCGTTACTTGCGACGCACCGCGCATCTATTTTCGCCGACTGACTCAAACGAGTCGGCAGCGGCACTAAAATCACCGATCGACGTCCCGATCTATCCGCGATAAAACGCGAGAAATCCTGTAAACAAGCATTCGTACTCGACTTTTTGGCAGAACGTGGCAAAACGTCCGGTTGCAAAATCAGGAATTATGTTAAATTACGTCCCGGTGATGAAAGGTTGGCCCTGTTTGTAATGTCAACGTTGCTAGATTATTTGCGCGATACCGTGGAAAATGAAATAAGAACATCGGCAATTTATATAACTATATGCCAAACAAATTTAAACATGGTAGAAGAAATAAATTTTAGAGTAACACGGTGACAATTTAAATCATAATCATAAATTGTAAAAACATCTTGCAACTTTTGTCAATTGTATTAAAACGTAACTCTTTATTATTAGAATGCATGACGTCTTAATAAAATATACGCGGGAGTTATTAAAATTCAGTCGTTAACAATTGTTCAGCTATTTTATATGTCTTCCAATATTTGGAGAATCACGAATATGAATCGCTTTCTAGGGCAACCTTCTAGCAATCTTCTGTTATAAGTTAAGATTAGCCTTGAACGATTAGTCAAATAAACGAAATGAGATAAACTCATTTCGTTAAAAAAAGAGTCAATATTGATCGAATGCAAAATTACTACATTGCTACAAATTATTAAATGATTTCGTAAATAAAAATTATGACATTAGAAAATGCATTTGAGTCATTTTTTATAGCATTAGTATTTATTTCATTAAAATTTAAGAATTTTAATATTATTGTATGTGACTCTTTTTTTTCTTTTAAAAAATCACTAATTAATTACATGCAAAAAGAGAAGCAAATTTATCGATTTAAATCATTAGATAATAGCAAGCACGGCCAAAAATAATATTAGTCACTTCACACTGAGACTGACTCTGACTGATCAACAGGTGAACCAAGCCGCTAACGATATAACAATGTCGACAATGCGTCAATATAATTAAATAATGATTAAATTATTATATTGTATAAGTATATTTATATTTCTTTTTATTAGTAATATTTAAAAAAAAATTTATTTGCTCTAATGATATCTTTAATGATGCATTTAATATCAGCAGGATTTAATAATTTTTAATTCTTCAATTTAACTCTTTTTTAAATTCCTTCGCGATGCATGTATCAATTTAACCTTTTCAACCAGCTTCTCAACGAGTCTCGCGGAACTCGTGGTATGTGGGATATTTTTAAATCGGTCAAATATGCTGAGGTTCTCATCGATCACTAAGTCAGAAAGAAGAATTATAGCATCAGCCGCAATCATTACAACAGCGAGCAAAATGCTTTTGTAAAATAAATTTTGTACGCCATTTTTAAAATTTCTGTATAATTAAATTTTCGACAGAATCCTCGAAAGATTTTAAAGTTTTTGGCACTTCTATATAAATTATATTATTATTATTATGTTATTTTATTTAACTAATAATTTTTTATTAAACAAATTAAAAGATCACAACAAATGTGGAAGAAATGATAAATGAAAGACATCTAATTGATTTATCCGTAAATTAAAATATAATCTTAATTTACTGATAACGATAAATCTGAATATATTCCTGTAAATCTCATGATTAGAATCACAATTGAAATGATACAGAAAGAAATGAGCACAAATAATATATAATAATTCCTGTTACTGCCATCCAAAATTAACGTCATAAATACGAGCTGCGAAATTGAGGAGAGGAAGTCGACGAGAAGACGAAGCGGCAAATGATGCGTTAGACAAAGTGTCGGTACGGTGATATGAAGATGGATGGAACGACGTATGGAACAACGACACGAAAAGATGGTCATAGGAACGACGAACTGCTCCTCACGTTACGTCCTCCTAAAAATAAGTGGACTCCGAGCCTAGATACCTAGATAGTAGTCTACGAATAGTCGCCGCCGCCGCGACGGAACTTGTGGTGATTAGTCATGTAAAGTAGGATCATCGAGGGAGCGCGTCTACACCGCACGGAGCGTGAACTTATTAGAAAAAGCCCCCCCCCCCCCCGACTTTTTAGAATCCCGAGCCAGATTTTTCTTAATAATGAAATAATTAAACAAGTGAAAAACTAGTGATATGTACTAGGTGAAATAATCGAGAATGTATCAAGCAAATTATTACGTCGTTGGAAAAGCATCGAAATGTTAACGCCTTGTTTATCACGTAAATGGCTGAAGATTAGAATCATTGTTCACTCCACAAAGTGAAAATGCTACTGTGATAAACAAATGCCTCGTTTTCAATTTACATTTTTAATCTTGCTTGAAAATTTTATAATATAAATAAAATAAAATAAAGATAAATAAATAATATTTAAATTAAAATGTCTAAGACAAAAATCCGTAATTAAAATAGCAAGCGAACTTTTCTATTTTTATAAAACCTAGAAATAGTACTTAGGCAAAAGAATCTTATACTTATCAATCTATCTATTTTATTCTAAATCATAAAATAGATTGATTGTTAAATTATTAGAGACGATAAATTTTTTTGAGGGATAACGACTGATCTACGGGAATAATTGGATCAATTTGTCGTGAGAGCGTGACATACCTCCTCAATCCACTTGTCCCTTCATCTACCCCTGGCGAATCACTCGCGTGGGTGAGCGTGCGCGAAATCGATCCGTCACTTGTTGCTCACACTTCGACACTGATCCACACGCGTTGCAACGTTAACAATATTAACAAGGAGATGGAAGGGAGAAAGAGAATATTCGAAAGAAATTTGATCACTCGGACAAAGTGTGAAGAGAAGTCGCACTGATACGCGTGAATCCGGCAATCGTCACGCACCCTCCCTCGCAGCCACACAATATGCGCATCCGCGTCCAATGCATCATCGAGAGACTTACTTGAAGCGTCTTCGGGAGAGGATGAACGCTTTTCCTTCCGGAAGGTACGAATCCCTACACCTGGCCGAGCGTTTCCTCGCTCGACAGTGTTTCCCCGCGACGACGGCGAGCAGTCGCTTATTCCTGGATCACTCCGAGGCAGACAACAAGACGCACACACTCTTGGGAAACTCGACTCGAAAATTCTACAAGTTCGTGCGAGAATAAAACGGGGAAAATTAAGAGGAACTCTTTCTTTCTTATTTTTAAATTCGATCGTCTTCGTCTTCGTCTTAGGTCGTCGTCGTCGTCACTCGTCGTGTGGTCGCTCGTCGCTGTCTTGCTTCTTGTCTCTGGTATTCTCTTTTTACTTGCACGGAGTGTCTCTATCTCTGGCCGTCCCAGTCGTCGGGGCCCCGCGCGCCAACTAAACGCGCGAGGTATCGCGAAGCTACCTCGAGGTTGGAGTTTCGCCCACCACCACGACCACCACTATCGTAGCCACTACCACATCTTGCTCGAAATCCTCTGTCTTACATCCCCATCGAGCCATACGCATGCCTACGCTCTCGTAGACGTCGTGACGCTATGTACAATAGACCGAAGTGACACGTCCGATAAGTGATAATGACAGATCAGATCAGACATGCATCTTTACGCAATGCTGCTGATGAATAGTTATACCCTACTGTCATAATGATATTGTGACATCTGACTCATTTTCATCATGATTTCAAAATATTGAACAATAATCTTAACATCAGCTAAACATTTAGAAACCCTTTACCTTTGCATACAAATGTGTACTAAAGCTAAAGCATTATCTACTAAGATAGCTTCGATTATATTTTATATTTTTTTTATGAAGCTATATTGATTGAATAATGTTCTAGTTTTAGTACGTTTGTAATGTTTGCGCCGCAAGCATTAAACATAAAAAACATTCTCTGTATTCATATTAAGAAAATGTCTTAATGAGTCATCATTTAAATCCTAATTACCTTAATCTTCGCTATACAAGATCTCTATAATGATGCAAGATGCAATTCATTGCAACAATATTATGCAGCAAGAAGTATCATTGGCGAATTATCCAAGGTCGGAGCATCGCCATCCCCAAGCGCCGACAGACATGTGCACTCAGTGCAGAGGACGAGAAAAAGCACACACATTTATTACACGCTATACTTCTTTCGTAATCGGACGCGCGCGTGCCCCACCGAGATTCATTTTAGTTCTTATATCTGGCGCATCGCTGTTGCACAATAATGTTTGCTTTTATACGATGAGATCAGCAAATTAACGGAGACGACAATGGATTATACAAGAATTCGCACGAGTGAAATTTTCTATAGCAAAACATATGTGTAAATAATTAATATATTAATTTATTAATATCAATTAACTTATTAATATCAAAGACTGCTATAATTTTCATAAAAAATTTAAGTATCTAACAAATTGAGTTTTTTATTATCTTATTATCCTATCCTACCAATTTTATATTTACGAATGATAACAGTCTACTCGCAAAGATCAAAAGTTACTCATACTCTTTTCTTACTCAATCTTTTTTTAACATTGTATTTATATATGGCCGAATATACGCGGCGTTACGCTCAGCGCATTGACGTGACTTCGTCATTTGCGCGTTCTATTTCTTGTCACTGGTGAATTTGTCATATGGACGCGGCCGTCGGCAACGAATCTAAAAATGAACCCGCGCTATCGACAGTGGAACTAAATGACTGGCGAAAAGTCATCGGAATGGAATTTTTTACGTTGGCGTCCCCGTGATGAAATTAGATAGCACCGCGACACTCGCGCGTAACGCGAGATACATTTTCTCTCATCTCTGGACAGAAAGATAAAAAAAGAATAAAAATAAATCACATACATCGAATCACATGTTTTCGAACTTGAGAAAGAGACACACGAAATCAATACGAGAAATAAACGATGAAATCTCATCCATAATGTTACGAAACTGAAGGATTTTGAGTGCTTTTAGTCTGTCAATGTTGTTTAGTCGCGCAAATCACATGTGTCATATAAGTACTCTCTAAATAGGAATCAGTGTATTATTCACTGATTTCCAGTGCTATACTTATAACTGTGATTATTAGTGAGTATTCACTGTTTCTCAGCGATTTTGATTAAAAGGGGAGTACTTTCACTAATCAGAATCAGTGTATTATCACTGAAAGACAGTGCATATTTCATTGATTGATATAATTATAAGTATAGCACTGAAATCAGTAAAATTTCACTGATTTCGATTTAGAGAGTAGATATGACAAATGTTTTACATAATTTTAATGATAAACTTGGAGTACATTTTTTGTTAAGAAAAATTTTAAAAAGAAATATTATTTTTAATCAAATTTGTCATTAAAATTAAAAGAAGATTCCTTGTATACGTAATATGTCATGTACAAATAATATGAGTTCTTTTTATATTATTATTAAAGATTAATTACAATCTCGCAAATAAAAATTATTTGGTTAAATGAGAGAAACGGGAGTTTACTTTGGACGTCTAATTAGATCACTCGACGCATAATATTAAACAAGAAAATAAACAATACACGGAATTATACACGGAATCTACAGTAGCAAGACGCGGCAATTTAAAAGAAATAAATATCCAAGCTGCAATATTTAATTACAGCACTTTGATTAAAATTATGTATAACATTATTTAGTTACAATTGAGATTTGCAAAAATCGTTAAAGAGATACACGTCATTTATTTTTCTATTCTTCGTGAAACGATCCTTTCGTACAAGAGATATTTAATTGCAGTGATAATTTTAGAAATCTCTTCTCCTGACATAAGTGGATGTTACAGCCGTAACTCACTGTTCAGTGTCCATGCAAGATGAGACTGTATATTCTGACAAACATATTTCCTCAAGCCATCCGTAAAACGTTACAACGAGAGTCTTGAGCAACGACGTACGAGTTACTTATCTTTTTCTCTTATGATCGGTCTATCATAGACTGAAAACAGCACAGAGCCATGTGTCATCAGCACCGTCTTCATTAGGTCTGATTTACCGGCATCTCGAAAAAACGTCACAAAAATCCTTCTTATTCTCGCTAGATAATTTAATGGATATAAAAGAATATATTTTAAATCACGAAAGCAGAGCAATGATCATTTAACCAATGTCAAAACTGCTACTAGCGCTTACATACAAATCGGATTCCATTAAAAATAATCGGGATTTTTCTAAGCTAAAATATTTAAAAAAGAAATATTTATAAAATATTTAAGAAAGAATTTAAATCTAAAAACAAAAAGTTTATAATTAAAAAATTTTTGAAATCGGATTGTAAACATTGCAGAATTATTCTACACACACTAGTATTCATTTATATTTAATAAGTATCTAAAAATATATTTTTCAATACTTATTAAATATTTATTTTACACTTTTCTATAATTAAAATAAGATTTTAATTTTAATTTTAGATTTTAGTACAGATTTTGTAGATGTTGCTTGTTAATTTCTCAAGTTTAATATAATTGCTGTTGTCATATTTTTATTTTGGCACCCAGCACAGTGTAGACTTTCGTTCTCAATTAATTTGCTAAAGAGAATCACACGGTTATATGTTAGAAATAGCAATACAATATGTACGTTTTGCGCTCATCCGAGAAATGTTACAACGATATTCTTGTTAAGTGCTCGAGAGAAGAGCATTAGAGAAGATGAAATGAAGGAAAAAAAGAATAAGAAGGAAAAAATCATCAAGAGAGAAATCTCACGCGAAGCGTCGAGATGCGAGTCTCTCTCAGTTCTGGCAAACCGGGTACTTTTCTAAATATACACGATCGCACATACGCGCCTCTCACCAGAATCTATCTTTACGTATCAGAATCTATATCTAACGACTCCGTGCATCTTTTCTACAATTACCGCATGACTTTATCTAAAAATTAGACAAATGCTTCTTCAATAAGATATAAGAATCTTTAAATCTATCTTGAAACAATAAACGTGTCTGAGTCAACAAACTTACTGAAATTTTTATTGCGTCAAAATACAAGAAAATGTTATATCAAAATTAGCAAATAATTACTTCGATGACGAAAATAACTTAAAAGAGATTATTATACAATGCAATGTAAATTTATCGAATTTATCATAATTATTTTTGTCACGATCAAATCTGCGTTCGATAATTTGTTTGAAAATTCCATTCTCAAGAAGAAAATATTTTTCTCGAATATTTTGTCTCATAAAACGGCGAAGTATTAATACCATTTCCGACGCTACCTCGAACTGATATATGATCGAAAATACAGAGCTCGCTAAAGAGAAATAAGCAAATCGCGAGACCCGACAGCATAAATCACACTTTCACAGAAGCAAGATCTGTATTTATAGTCGTTTCTTAAATTTATATTTCAGAAACATATCAGAGAAAGATGAGATATTTTGAATAAAATATCATACCTTATGTATAATATTATAAATAAATTATTAGATTCTCACATTTTCTCTTGTCATTTGTCACAATCGCATTTTGAGGGATAATAACGGAGCGGTTTGCGCTGCTGCCTATCCGCTCAAGTGTAAAGTGACGGGGCAAGATAATTGCTATACACATAGCATGACTTACAGGAAAACAAATGCCTTTATATACCATGCGCAAATCGTCACAATATCGCAATAAAATATTTAACGGAAATAGATGATTGTACTGAATATCTTGTGTCTTGAAAAATGCAAATTAATTTCAATGGGTTCATAGACTATTTTCGCGTAGATTACTTTGTTTTATGACTTCTTTTACATCATCTAAGAAAACAATTTATTTAATTAAGCAAATTAACACTTTAAAAGATTAAGTAGAACTATCGTTATTTAAATATTAATTCCGCACGTAGGCTGCGATTTGATTGTATTTATTTTAATTATTAAACGTAAAGTATTTAATCCTTTTATTAATAAAAATCTGAATGCTTGTGATTACTTATTGTGTATTTCAAAAGAATCACTAAATCCATTATTTAAAAATTAATCCTCGGTCAAGAATTGAGTATTATGTCGCAAAGAGTAGAACTCAAATTGTATTTCAAGATAAATTCATTCATCTGAGTTCTTTAGCTAAATAACGATTACAAATAACACTACATACATCAAATTGATTATCAAGATTCCTTTACTAAATTATGTTACGTCTTACAAATCTGGTTTCAGCTAAATTGATTCTTCAAAAGAATCGCGTCTATAAATATGTTTGCTAGGAGTCAAGGTAGAAAAATGTCAAAGAGGACCTTGGCAATTTGCACATGTAAATAACGTTATTCACTGCACAGGAATGCATTCTAAATGCGAACAGAAAATAGATAATAAAAATTTAGAATTTAGCGGCATTCGGTATCGCAAAGATTTTTCGTGCCTCACATATGCAACGTTGTAACATAAAATCTCGCCTAGATTAAATAATACATATATGAGGCGTGTGTCATATAATCACTATATATATATATATATAATAACAATAAATTAAACTGTGTCCAGAGAGCAAACTTTAATTGAATCTTTAATTAATGTTACGTTTTACGTTCAGTTGAAAGTCTGCAATTGCACGAAAAGAGCTCGTTCGAGAAAATCATTACCGATTTTGTCTTACGCAGCCGACAGCACATTTGTTTGTTCCTTTATTACATTTTTTCTCGAGAGCAAGAGCACGAGAGTTTGAGAGTAGGCGAACAGTTCGAGTAAATGGAACAGCCGTTCTAAACTTAGTCACCGGTCCGCTCTGGAAATAAACGTTATGAGTGCGAGGACAGGACAAGACACTGGCCTATTATATTTTACCTCGGTGTCTCATCCGCACGAATAAAAAGAAACACCGTAGAAATACCATAAATTTTTAGATCCGCCGATTTGCGGACCAATCAACATGTTCGATCGAACATTGTAAAATACATCATGTGGTAACGCGACTTCGATATCGAGACCAAGATCTCTTTTATTGATACAGAGAATAAAAATTGAAATAATTAAGAGATATCGGTTGCGTGCAGAAGAACGTTTATTTTGCAACGGTTGGAAGTTTTCTTCGCGTTGATTGGATTACACTTTTAGATCTAGAGGAATAATCCTATCTCAGCGAAGAAAACTTTCAACAGTTACAAAATAAACGTTCCGCGGCCTGTTGTAACATAAATTATAATAAATTTCGATCTTTTCTCTCTCACTCTACTAGTACTAATAATAAGTTATAATATTTGTGATTAATAATTTACGACAATCGAATATTGCAAGATTTATTTGACGTAAAATAATCTAACTTTCCTCATAAAGATTTTTTTTTAAATATTTATCGACAAAATAAGACAAATGTAACTCGTTTTTAAAACAGAGATCTGGTCATAATCTTCATCGAAGTAAATGTCGAAATAATATCGAATGCTCATTTCCACGAGATAAATAGTCAACGAAATGGATTTGTCTCGAGAATTCGAACGATTCTCGAAAAAGCTCTCTCTGCGTTCCGCGAAAAAAATGTGATTAACTGGCAACGAGATACGACATGTTTTTCCAGAAAAGTCTAAGTTTATATAAAGATGTATGAAAGTTTTGAAACACTTCGAGACACGGGAACATAGTCGGAGTCCGGGACGTCCGATCATAAAGCGTTTTTACTATTTACGAGGGCGCGTAATAACTTAAGAGACATAAAATCTCAGTGAATACGTCGTCGACATCGACGAATCAATTTATCCAGTTGCCAAGTTTAAGAAAAATGAAAGATTATACTATGGATATCAAGCTTACAGAAATTAATAATAAAAATTGTACAAACATCCCTTAGATAATTATTTACGTATATAATCGAATGTGCTTGATAATTTTTTATTTCTAATGTTTCACAATTTTTTGATAAATAATTCGCAAAGTTTTAATTATTAATATTAATAGCATTTTTAGAGTTAAAAAAAATTAAGAGGATATAGAAATATCACTTTTCTAGAAGACAAATTTTCCTTATCCAACTTCTTTCTTTTCCTTTTATATTTATAGATTTCACAAATAAATTTATAAAATTAAATTTATAAAACGTTTAGATCAGTAAATCTTATTCTTTAGAAAATGAGTTTCGTTTTTTTATTTAATTAAAATTTATATTTAAGTACATTAATAAAAAATGTAAAAAAAAAGAGAAAGAGAAAGTACAAACAATAATTAAAATAAAATTTAATTTTCTCGAAACATGTTTTCTTTAATTTCCCAAGCTCCTTGAAGAATTTCTTAATAATAAACTAAGCAAAAAAACAAAGATTGTCGCACTAACTTCTATAATCTACGTATTGGTCTTTACAATCCCACGAGTAAAATTCGACAAATCCGAGTGGGAAAATTCCAAAATTGCAAAAATTGTGACTCGTGGAAATGAAGAACATGCTCGATATTGAGAATGAAGACGATCGGCATGATTCCAGAAAGCCGGTAATCCCCGATAATCTCGAAATAACGCTTTTTCTCCTTCTTCTCATTCTCCTCGTCTCTCTCACCCACAGAACAACCGTCGGTATTTTTGGTACCCGGCACGAAGGAGACGAGCGCGCGAGGTGCGCAAGAAGGACGGCGTCGAAGAGGCTACGTGAGGAGAGAAAAGGTGGAACTCCCAGATAGAGAGAGGAAAGAGAGAGACGTGCCGAACATCATCGTGAAAACGACTAGCGCCGTCGCTAGCAAGCGTAACTTGAGAGCCTCGCAGACCCCGCGACCATATATGTCCGCCTGTCGTTCTCTCTTTCTCGCTCGCACCGCTCGTCATGACGTCGCGGTATCCCTCTCGTGCAGCATCCACCCGCTTGATGGACCACGACACGATGCTTCTCGCGCCTCGTCCGATATCGACGCGTATACATCAATATTGGAATGTCGTGACACACTGTCCTAAATATCATATAATTTCATGAGCATCATGTTTCGCTACGAAACATCTGTAACGTTTTTCACGTTTTATATGTAACATTTTTTTAGAAAGTCGATATCGAACACGACATGAATGTTTAT
This sequence comes from Cephalotes varians, assembly GCA_037157785.1. Taxonomy (NCBI): domain Eukaryota; kingdom Metazoa; phylum Arthropoda; class Insecta; order Hymenoptera; family Formicidae; genus Cephalotes; species Cephalotes varians. The sequence continues at coordinate 1,250,341 of JANQDE010000042.1, read as the reverse complement.
TCTCGATATTTATGCTAATTATCGACGTCTAACTGGAAGATATCTCTTTTCTATATTAGCGCATTAAAGATCTATCGTTTCCTTAATAAAAAAATCCGTTTTTACCACGAAGTGCGCGTCGGAGTCGAAATTTATCGTATGGTATAAATAATAAAAAATAAATAAAAAGCATATAAAATAACATTTTACATGATAATCTCAAATATCTCAAAAAATATATAAAATATGAAAAAATGTTTTAAAAATTATATGRTCTGAAGGAAGACTATAATGATTTTTTAAAAAATTAATTTTTGAAGTAATATATAGATTATAATTATTGTTAAAATGGAAGTATATGATTATTTTTATGTAATATGATTTCTATCATTACTCTGCTTATATAATTAATATTATATAAAAAATTATATTATATAAAAATATATATTATGTAAAAAAATTATATAAAAAAAATTAAAATAGAGATATAAAAAAATCAATAGTTTACGAAATATTTTATATTATATTTTGATATAGAACATAAAATATCTTGTAAACTATATATTTTTTAAATAATTTYATCAAAAATATAAAAAATTAATCAATTGTTTATTGGGTGAGATGGACCACCATCGATCTCACCACTTTAACTTTTCTTTTAACAATTTTTTTTTAATGATCATCTAAAAGTGGATGGCGCGCGCGAAGCGCGCGCTGCGTGCTAGTATAATTAAAAAAAGATGTACATTTTACAAATTTTTATATTCTATTTTCTTAATTACTTATTTGTAATGTTTCTTGATTGGTGTAATAAATATTTAATCTGAATAATGATGATTAATTATTGAACACATGAACATTGCACTGATATCCGATATCCATCTAAATCTAAAGCACTAAAAGAATGAGCATATCCTAATTTTGCACCGTGTAGTATATTTTCTTTTGTTTTTTGAATTACGTAACGACAGGTCTGTTCTGGTTCCAGACTATTGATATTTTTTATAGCTCATGCACGTACTCACACAAACACATAATTCTAAATTTTTATATCGTTATAAAACAAAATATAAACTATAGATGCTTAATCTTAGATCGTATTATTAAAAATTTATCTTGATGTTAAATGTTATATTTGTTTCATTCATAAAACGTCTTTGCAAATTTTAGTCCAACAATTAACAATCAGTATTTCGAATTGATAGGAATTTTTGACCTTCTTCGCAAACAATTTTTTAACTAATTAACTTATAATTTTTCTAATCTATAATTTTGAAAAAATACAGATCAAATATTGCAAAATTAAATATTTGCAATTTACACTTTCTTCTTAATAAAATTATATAAAATCATATACATATGAGCTAAAAATTGATTGCAAAAATTTAAATTACCTTACATATGCTCGATACTCATTTTCGATAATAAAAATAAAATGTACTTTTGAAAATATAGCGATTATTTATCTTTGATAATATTTCGTAAAAAATCCGCATAAACTCCCGGTCAGGGAGCAAATAACATGAAAATTTTGAGCAAAATTCTATATTCGTTTTAATAATTATGAGCAATAGAGCATGTAGTGTGATAAATGTAAATCCAGCAGTTAACCTTTTAACGGCTGGAGTGGTCCATATATGGACCAACCAGGGGACACATAATATTTGATTTTTTCAGGGAAAATTTTTTGCGTTGAATATGGGAAAAATAGTGTAAGAATTCCTGGAAGTATCCTTGACCTTGAAAATCGCTTTATTTTGGATATTATGTCGTCCAATGCGTATTTTTTGAGTTATTTTGATTTGTCAGGTTAAATGGGATACCCTGTATAATAACTGGTGTCCTTGAAATTTTCTTGAGGGTGACATTTGCGACACATATGACTATTCTTTTCGTACTCAGCGCATCAAAAAACGTGGGTATACCAACTTTTAGGCCAAAATAGCAAAAAAAAAAATTTAACCTTGAAATGGCGATATTCAAGGTCAAGGATGCTACCAGGATTTTTTTCTACTATTTTTCCCGTATTCAGCGCATCAAATTATGTAAGAAAATTCAAACTTTCGCGCCAAATTTTTTACATTAAACTTTACCTTGCCGGCGGGGCTGGTCCATATAGGGACCAGCAGCCAGGTTGGGGACTCCATATAAGAAATTCATTGAATTTATTTATAAATTTCACGTCTAATAAGAAGTCGATTTTAACTCAAATTTCCCCGCCGTTAAAAGGTTAATTTGATCATTGCTCGATCGACAAAACAGTGTGAGAAATCTTGATCATGGCGCCACTTACTTGATATGCATGTCTCTTGCTCCACTGACAAGGAAACATCCTAATATTCTTTAAAAATATTTTGAAAATTAATCTACTAAAAAAGAAATTATTTCAATGTAAAATAAAAATCATGAAAATTCCATCAAACATTTTTTAATATTAAAACATACGAAAATAACCGTATATACAAACGCATTAATATTAAAACATTAAAAATTTATCTTGATTTATCTTTAAATGATATTATATTTGTACGTTGAACGACCAATACGGATACGATATTAAAATATTCATTCATAAAACGTCTTTGCAAATTTTAGAAAAGTTTCATTGAAAATTAAAAATCAAGTTTTTGTAAATTACTAGACGTATCAAGGAATGAAGGATAGATGGATATGTTTACGAGGATACTAACTTGAATAAACATTCAGAATATCTCTTCATATGGTGTACGTAAATACATGTAATTTTATAACTAAGTCTTAATGTCAAACATAATGCTTATAGTAAATGCTTACACAATAATGTTGGACATAATGTGCAAAGATCGTAACATGTGTACTTGATTCTTACTTAACATGTGCGTATGTATATGTGCGCGTAGTTATATACATTCCGAGGTTTCGGTGCAACGATTACGTGCCGGTAAGATCTAGGTTAAACGATTAAAACTGTTCAAAAAATTATTGGAAGACCTTCTGTCAAACGTCCGATAAAAATCATATATTCATACGTTGGATGACCGATAAGATAAGATATATATATTCGATAAGATATATATATAAGATATATATGTTCGATACCACAATTCATATCGACGATACGAAGTCAATAACAACATACGAATTCGTTATTTATATTTTGAGTTTAACAGCCCGTATTTATCTAACGAGTTCATTAATCGTCGAGTCTTTATTCACACTTTCTTGTCTTTAAACACTTACTAATTTATTGATAAATATTCACTTTTAAAGATCGCACTATGAAGAAGCAGCGCGCGTTCTTCTTACAAACGCAAACGTTTTGTGTGATAATTATTGAATGTCATTGTACGAAAAATTTATATTTGAGCAGTATTATCGATTCTTCGTGCATCTAATCGTTGCGCCTAACCTGATGCACAATAGTCTAATATTTACAGAAGCCGGCATGATTAGAGTTCTTCAGATCCTACGAAACAAGAAGAGATCCTAAAACAAGAATAAGAAAAGAAAGAAAAAAAAAAGGAAGAGGATCCGCGCTTGTCGCATTTGAAATGTAACGAGCATCACAATGTTATTCGAAACCCTGGCTTCTAAATATCGCATTAGCGACTATTCGTTTTCCTGTTGATCTTAATCGCAATCTTAATCGCGAATCGTCCATTTTGCGAGCGGTATAATTAGTGGTTTCAGCAATTCCACCGAAAATAATAGCTCTCATCGTAAAAACTCTCCTCTGAAATAATATTCTAAAGTTCTCAGTTTTTAAGTTGACTCTTCTCCCTTCTACCAATTTTGTTTACAATACTGAAGCATCTATGCCGCTTGTAAAATAAGCGTCTTATCGATATTATCAATGAATTATAGGACATTTAAAATTTTTTAAGTACACATAAAAGTCTTGCGAAATACCGGAAATAAAACGATTTGGAATGTACATCCTTTTTCCCGTCGCATTTCCCATCCCAAAGCGCTTCAATGTATTGAGACATTAAATTGTTTTTCTCTACACCTGTTTATAAAACAGAAATCACGCGAGATTTCGATGTATCACACGCTCAAGGAAACTGATCGAAAAGTGTTCCTCTCAAATCGATCACATGTTATACTCGCATACCTAATCATAATATTCCGTTTTCTTAAATTTAATTAAGCATATGCAAGGTGTAAAAAAAAATCTCTAACACTTTTACAAACGATTGGTCCTTTGAATAAACAAATCAATCTCCTTTTCAATTAATCTCTTTGTTGATCATTCCCTGATACCATTCGAAGACATCAGCATAAAATTTGATCTTTAATCATTTCTCTTTTAAACTTGTCATTCGAGTCTTTCGAAAATTGTACCAATGCTTTCCATCTTCATTCAATTACAAACGTCAATCGGGATCTGGCAAGAATTCTGTTCGACACCAAGTCGTTTACCGCTCACTTTATGTCATTATCGCGCGACACCTTTTTAATGCAAGAATATATCGCGGCATTTTCGTTCGCCAAACTCTCCGGGTGTCTCATTATTATACTTTCACTAAACCACTGAATGACATAACAGTCCACGCGCACCAGATATAATTAGTAGAGAGTAACAAGTACGTGCGTATGCATGTGGTTTTAATAATATTAGTCGCTCCTGCTACGGTTGCAATTTTCGTGATAAATTACGGCAACAACCGCATTCTCCAAGCAAATCGTCCGGAGCATAAATTCGTATAGAACACAAAGCGAATTGCTATTTTAACAAGAAGCATTCAATAATGCTATAAACAAATTACAAATAACTTACAAATTTTAAATGCATTAAAATTTAAATTTTAAATTCATTATAATGAATATTTTTGAAACAAATTGAGAATAATTAATTTTAATGTAATATTTTAAAAAGTTTTGCAAAATTACGAAAAAGAAAAATTATAGAATTGTTTACAAATAAGAAAACTTAATTTGTAATATTCTTTCGTTGTAACTATCTGGTCAATTTCCGATAATGTTTATATAATCCGTTAATGAATTTCAACCAAATTAAGATCTGGATGCTATTATATGAATCCAGACAGATCAACGAAACTTCGTTCATCACTGTATGCAAATGTATTTATGCAGAAAAGCTATCTATTTGTATATCTCGGAAACGCGACGGCTGCGCCTTCTCAACAGGTGAATGCATAACGACGACGATGGCGATAATTGAACGTTACGCAACGTGTCGTCGTAATATTCAGCAACGAGAGTCCGGAGTTATGTACCCAACTTTTCCGCGAGTCTCGGCGAGGAGCGTCGAATAGTAAAGCGAAGGAATCCCGAAAGACGGCTTCTCTCTCTCGTTGCTATTGTAACGCGACATTCTTGCTCTGCCGATTACGCAACGCCTTTGACGAGTCGGTTTATCGAACACATGAATGTGAGTTATAAATTTCAGAACGCCCGTACCTGTTTGCCGAGCCACTGTTATCGTCGTTCTCCGATAATATTCGCCCCGGGAAAGCCGCACGTGCTTAATTGATTTTGTTTCATTCGAAATGGAACATTCGAAATTTTGTGCGTAAACATTGAACGAAGGAATGTGTTCATTCGTAAATACGTTTCCGTTGTGGACATAGCATTTTTTAAATATTCGTTTTACATTAAATTTTGTAAGGCACTCTGCAATATATTGCGTGGAGAATAAGGATTACTATCAAATTACTGTTTCCATTCTGTTATATCAATTATCTTTGAGTTTTCCCAGTTTTTGTTGCATCCTATGCATTTTTTTTTATATCGTATCACGTGTGACACACGTCACAAAAAATGCATTTAATTAACTGTTAGCTTGGGTTTTCCCACGAGACATGTGACAATAGACGATCGTGGCAGTCGCAACCGGAAGCTATAATTAATAAAGAAAAAGATGCGGAAACACGAGAAATGATTCGAAGAAAAGCGAAAATCACGTTGCTAGAAACGATGCATAACTTCTTCAAAAATTTAATTTTTACTTTCTCTTTTTATATTGCACTCAAAGTCACGAATTTTTTTAAAAATTTTGAAAGTTTTGAGAAAATGATTAATAGCTTCGAAAAATGTTTCAAAAAATGTCCTAGTAGTTATTAAATGCATCATTATTAAGCATGCAACGTCATTGTACTAATTACGAGGCAATATTTATATTCTATCACCTGAGATAACTATATCGTTAAGCTGGCAATTAAATCGTAACTATAGCTGAATTGGACTGATTCGCGCGATTAGTCACTAACACTATACATTTAATGGATATCATATCGTTTTTATCGGAAAACATATTATATTGAAGATTGAACTATTATCTCTTACTATCCCTTTTGAAAACAAAATCACGTCGCGAGTAAAATTATTCGATATTATTTCATTGAAGCACTAAAAATAATCGAGCGTGAAAAATGTGTTCAGAGAACTAAGAGAAAATTTAGAAACTTTTGCAATTGACTTGTATTAGTTTGTGCCACACGTCAAATTAGTATTGTTTAAACAATAATTACAATAATTATTGAAAATTATTTCAGTGCAATTACTTATTGTAATAAAATTTAAACATGAAATGCAAGCGTTGCCCACATTAATTTAGTGCTCCAATTAACTACGTTAAGTACCGAATCGGGCCTGAGCAAAATACGAGATATGACGTATCGTAATTTATAAAATTCACGGATGTTCAATTCCTGAGTCGATCCGCCCGGTGCTGCAACGCGCAAAACGTAAAAAAAAAAAAAATCGACTCGCGTCCTGAATTCGATAACGGARATTAACCGAGACTCGTCCGAGCCGTCTGGCTGTACTTTCTCCCGGATCGCTTGTCCTTGGACCGCACGACAGGCGACTGACTTCTTAGACCTGTTGCAGCGCGCACGCGAGGAACGTCCGTCCTTGCGAGTCCTTACAGCCGCGTTGCGAATGACTACGAATCCCTGAATGCAACGTCGAAATTGACCGTCCACACGTTTTGCAACGACTCACGCAAAATATTATCTACGCTTCGCGCACGATTATCGAGAGATTCCGCGCGCGTCGAATTCTCCGCGTGTCGACATCAAACTGTCGTTCTGGCAACCGTGTCAATCCCCATTACACAGCCTTAACCGAGAGCGACTGCAATAAATCGAACGGTATAAGTCGAACTGATTAGCGTTCGCGAAACAAAGACAGGTGTTTAAGATGCCTGGAATTCTTTTTGAATAATTAAATGTTTGTTGCAACTTCAATTTATGAACGCTAAATTAACCTCCTATAACTTAATAAACGTGTTCCGTGATTAATTAAACATTTGGTCTGTTGGTCAACAAAATGTCGAGGTAAATTTTCAAATTTGTCAATATCGCGGGAATGTCTATCTTTATATTTATTTCTTATTTACGCACGATCGAGAATTAGAAAATTATCGTCTTTAGCCGGCGAAGAATTCGCATGATCGACGTAACGTTCAAGACGATTACTACATCGGGAGACGGCGATCAATTCTCGCCGGAGAAAGTCGTGGGAAGAAGCAACGAACGGATCTCCCGAATTTAACGGACGAGACGGTGCTTAGAAATTATAATATGACGACATCGTAGATAATCTAGTCGAAAGAATGAGATTTAATTATTCACTAATCGGGAAACGTTGTAATTAATTACAACAGGAACATCTTTAAGACTAAATTATTACTTCGGCAAAGAAAAAAATGATATTCTCAGATTACCATGTAACTATAATAAGTTGTAAAAAAAAATTAATGGCCTGAAATAAAAGTGGCAAATATGCAACTTTCGTCAAAAATAATTCTCTTCATATTTCATAGCTCTATATTAAATATTGATAGATCGGTGACGCTCTCGAAATCTATCGTGACTTCCGGCGCGGAAGTGACAAAGATTGTACATGTAAGTTCACCTTCAAAAACTAAAAATAAGTAATATAAACTACAAAAAAAAAACGATGTACTTATACAAACAGCATTATCTCGCTTTTCCTAATATTCTTCGCAGCATCCTTTGTCGCTGCAAATAAATGTATGTTACGATACCGACGTCAATGCTTAGCGTCCACGATAATCTAAACAATTGTGTATTTATTATAACGACAACAATTTGATCGGTTACAACAAAATGCGTTACATCGTAGGGAGGGAATCATCGTCGTCGTCGTCGAACGCTCGATGGCGATGACGACGGGAAAGGAAGGAATAAAGGAAAATGAAGGATTATCGACGTCACAGGAGAGGCATAAGGATGTGTTTACAGTTTTTGCACGATGTCGAATTTATCCTTGAAGCCGATCGACTCTTTCTTCGGGTCGTATTTTTTGCGTTGCGCCAGCATCTCCCTGAGCTCCTTCGCGCTCATCGTCAGGTTCAAGCCCTGGGATTTAGGCTCGCTATTGTTCGCACCATCCCCGACGCCCAGGGTGCCGTTACCCGTACCGTGCACGTGGTTCATGCCGCCGTTGCCATTTTCCCGCATATTGGACTCTTTGCCGCCGGTCGTCGTCTGCACAACGGTGGTGCTGTCGCTGTGCGCCGTATCGTTGGAGTCGATAGACTTCTGCGTGCTCTGAAACAAGAAGAAAACAAGGTTACACGTATTATTGAAGAAAAATAGAATTGTTATGAAATAAAAGCTATTATTATAAAGCAGAAACAATCCGTCATTAGATAACAATGCGAGAAGCGAGGACATCCTGTATATATACGAAATAACAAATAACATATAAAATAAAAAAGTAGCATATATATATATCATAAAATCAACTTTTAAAATAATATTTGTCAGCAAATATAAGTAGATATGGAAGTTATACGCTTAGATTGGATTTTCTTTTCCATTACATATATGTATGGTTTATAATTTTATTATTTATTATTTATTATTTTATTATTAACCGACTTTTTTTAATGAACTTCGCGGTTATAATTTACTGAAATAGATATTATCCAGATAAAGATCGCTCGTTCTACGTCTGCGATACGGAGGCAGAAACGAGACGAGATATTTCTCTTAAACCAAATGACAATGCGACTTTTTTGACGTTTTGTCCGTGTTGGTGCGCAACCTTCTGCAGCGCGCAGACAAAAACTGCACGCCGCGTAATACGGTTCGATTCACAAACGCCTACTGCACAGATTTAACGAGACACGAGTTTCCGCTCGGATATCTCGCGATCGTATCGCGCACTTCTCGGCCAATATCACAACTGGCGAGTACGCGAGTTCGGATAAAGATCGCTGCCCGCGGAGAGATACTTATAATGACCTTGGATCCTGATGCAACTCTGAACGGTACTTAAAGGAATTCCATTTCTTGGCGTCATGCACGACGCCAGGAGAAAACCGGTTTTCCCCGTGCCGCGCGAACCGTTTAAATCCCTTCGAAATAATGTTAGTCGGCTATCGCTACAGCGGCCGCTACAGTCCTACATTCTGAATTTCACGTACGACTGGCTTTCAGTACTCCGAATTATCGCCATGTGGCTATTTACTTCGTCGCGATACGAAACGTTTAAGCATATCCTTTTGCTTTCGCGATAACTGTGTTCCGATAATCGAAGCTTAATTAAAATAATCTCGTGTAACAACTATACATAGAATGAAGTATACAACGATAGATAACGAAATTTCGTTGTACAGAACGTTAATAAAAGAATTCTCGTTATAATAAATTTCCTTCTATTAATAATCTACATGGAAAGAACGGTTTTGCTGAAAAATCTAAAATTTTAGCTGGATACAGATCGGAAAAATAATTTTGTTGAACTATCAAAAAAATTATGTAGAACGCTCAACCTAGAATATCAAAGTTGCTAGAATTTTAAAACTTTTTGCGGCATTGCTCATTATTTTTAAGATTCTAACAAAATTATTTTCAGATCTATATCCAGCAAAATTTTGGATCCCTACACAAAATCCTTCAGTGTATAATCCATAATCAATTTCATTTTTAAAAATAAAAAAATCAATATAAAATACTGGAATATATACATTAAATTTGCGATCAACTTCGTTAGTGAAAATTAATTGCAGAAATTTTCCAAGTTCTTTTTCATCCGATATGAAAATAACATCATTAAATATCGAGGTTTAATGCGATTATGCGAATAATATCTAAGAAATCAAGACTGAGAGGAAGAACAAGGCCGAGTCGCGGTTTTGCATGTTTCTACATAGAGGTTGACTTTATGTGACATTATCGCAATATATCTTCGGTATCTTCGCTCACGGAGACTTTCCCGCGTATTGCACACATTTTTTATTCCGCTGTTGTTGATGCAACGATCCTATAAAACAGCAGGAATCTGTGCCATGAGACAACGATGACCATGGCTGCTTCGAGTGAGATTTTTTTCTTTTGTATGTAAAATCGATCGTAACGTATCCATAATTCGGTCACGGTTCAAATTTTAAATTCGCAAGATCGAGCTTCAAAGTCAGATGTCACGAGATGTCAGATGCACACTGACGTTAACGTTTATTGTTTTATCCAAATATCAATTTTTTTTTAAAGGTTAATAAATGTGGAAATATAATTCGCGTATTTTGCATCGACTACAAATTCACCTGTGCTCTTTAGGGCAAAACAACGTGTAATTCCTCGCACGTGTACGCTGACGCAAGAATGAAATCGCTAATCGAGGGGGGAGAAACATTCTGAAACTAGCAGTGCGCAAATCATGCTTCAAACAGGCGAGTTACGCAGACAAGTATTTAATTATATCTATGTATGGTGCAATGCTTGTTTCCTCCTTGGAAGGGGAATCCCCGTTATCTGCATACGTATTCAGACGAGACGTGCATGGGTTTTTGGCACGCTTTCCTCTAAAAAACGTTCTAGAACGAGACACGGAAATGAAATAAGATCGAATAACGGAACTCGAGATCCTCATTGTCGCGTTACATTAAATTTTATCGATTTATGTAATAAAATGAATGAGAGCTTAAAAAAACATAATTCTATCTTTTGGGAAAAGATGATTGACGAAGAAATGAATTTTGCACATGTTTCAAATGCTCGTCAGAATTAAATTTGCGAATGATTCGCAATGAAAAAAAACGACAGATTTACATTGGAATATGGCACACTATTTTGCAATTGTATTAGTCGCGTTACGTAAAAGCGGCAGGAAATGTCCTATTTCGGTATGGAAAATGCAGGATGGCTATTAATTCGCCATCGGGAGTACAATATCGCAATTCGCAATTGTACACAGACTTCCTAGAATCCCCTATTATGCAACTGATGCGTCATTTGCAAAAATTCTTTGAACAGGATGACATACGAAACATGTAAATGTTTACAGAGAAGAATACTTGATTAAATTCTTGATACACGTAAAAAAATCGTTTTTAAAATTTGTGCAGATAACAAGTGAACATTAAATTAATCCAAAAATAATTAATAAAAAAAATGTTTTAAAAAATTATATAAGTTTTTCATCTACAAAGTATAATTTTTTTCAATTAACTCTATGAAAAATTTACTATTTCTAAAAGAATTTCGGTCGCATACATTATCACAACTGCCCACCATAGGGGAGAATCTCTCGATCGTCTGCAATGTCTCCCACACATTCCATTATCATAACTAGTATGTTAACTTCATAAAAAACGAAGTTCCTGTCGCCTGTTCCGTTATTTACACAGTCATAATTTTACCTGAGAGTAATTATCTTGCAATATTTTCATCAAATCAGTTGAAAATTTATTTCTTATTTGTAAATTTAATCTCTAACAAAATTACAACATTTCACCAAAAATTTTTTTCATTAAAACAATTACACATTTTGCAAATTTCGTAAATATAAACTCCTGCAAATTATAAATATTAATCTATATTTTATATTTATCTAATATTTCTTTTAATTATTGAAACTTGTAATTAAAATCGATATTCTCTTTTCTACTATTAAAAAGCATTATATTTTCTAAGTACGTAAATGAAATCTATACGTAATATGACCGTGACGCGGAAGATCACGTCTCAACGAATCGACATGAACAGGGAATTTACGTAACGTCGTGAAAATCGCCGGAAGAGAGTTTGGAAACTTCGTCGAAGAGAGCGACAGTGATCTTTCTGATCGAAAGAAAATGTATACGCACTTACTCGATGCTCGTAAAAAATATTCGGATCGCGAATCTCGCGGAAATTGATCAACATCGTAAAATAATGCATCAGCGCGTCCTCCAAAAACGCGATTTCCTGCGATTAATAGCGTAACAGCCCGAGAACCGCGCATTGTTGCTGGCGCAGGTGCACTCGCACCGATAACCGCCTAAACAAACAACAGACAGATGTTCCCGAGCGTGCACAATTCCTAGAACAGGAGATAATATCGAGAATTTTCGAATTTGTTGAAAAAACCGAGCGAACGGCGCGAGAAAAGCGTCGAATAAAATTGGAAAAATCGTAAAATCTGAAATTTTTTTTATCTGAAATTATCTTACTCGATCGACACTCATCGTCCCAAAAATATTTTCTTCGAACTGTAAACTTTTAAATTACGTTTCTAACATACTGCTCTGCGTACGGACACGAGAGGAGATATCAGCCATTCGCGCCGCAAGATGTAATTTATTCAGCAAAAAAAGAGCGATCACGGCTTTTCGTATGCGAGCTCTCCGCGGCAGCTGGAATGACTCATTCCCCACCGCGCAGCACGATAAGACACGCATAACTACCGTGAATTCGTTCCATTCGAGCGATCCTTTTCCTCCTTGAACGCAGTTCTGCTGTTATTATTGTACTGCGTATCAAGACGGGGATTTTCGCATGAAACCGAGAATTATTAAAATTATCTTCCCGTTCGAAAAAATATTCGTATCTCTCGTATTTGCATTTCGAAGACAAATAAACGGAAAATTATTTGTGGGAAATCCGTGGGGTCAATTAAATAATTAGTTGCAAAAGCGTTTTTGCTTATCGCCAACTATATAGAATTAAACGCGACTTCATTTCGACCTTATCGTCGCAACTGTGGAGCACACGTAAAAACGACATGCAAGAATTACAAAACGATAGGTATGTCAGATTTATGGCGGCGGCGGATAAGATTAAGCACGGCTCGATCGACAAACGAGCAAGTTTTCGCGTTCAAATCGCCGAGATTTTCATGGCTGGCCGACGAAATCGAGTGGAATGTTATGAGGGATGCGAGAGAAAGCATAATGTAAGCATTGCCGAGACGAGATTGCAACAATCGCGGAGGCTACGATAACGATTATCACGAGAACGAAAGATAGGGGAGATACTACTGAGAGAGACGACGACGTTCAGAGGAAAATAGGGGAGAAACCTACGAAACGTATTTCACCAGTTTCACGCGTCCTCACGTAAATACGAAATCGTTACAAGTTGTTTCGTAATTATGTCGCTTAATTAGAGAAAAGTATTTCATATAAATAATCTATTTCGCACTTGCATCATTTGTAACATCGTCCTGGATTTTAATGCTATTTCATACGTTTCTGCGAGTGTTAAAATAATTAGATAGATTAGACTTTAAGATACACGAATGTTCCGCGTTGAATAAATATTAATTAGTTAGTATTATGCAAGCTTTTCTAACATGCCTTGTAACGTATAACTTATTCTGACTCCTAATTTGATTTTTATCCAACATTTTTTAAATTCTTTTACAATGTTTTATCTGTTCACGATTTAACTCACAGAAATAATAGCAATTCACACTTGTTATCGATATATTTTTGCGAATTGATTACTCTTTGCATGCGCGATTCAAGATGAGTATAAAGATAAATCTGTACCTTTAGATTGAAGCTAAATTCCGATGACATGTACTTAAAAAATATTAGCCAATGCTTTTTCTATTATCCTTTCGCATCCCCTTTGCACTATCTTGCTAATTCCCGTCAACAAGATGAAATCTCCGAGCGCGATGTTCAAGGGTTAAACGAAGTGGATAAACTGCGGCTCACACGAGCGTTCGCCTCTATATAAATGAATTATTGTCTGGACAACGACACGTGTAAGCGGGATATTAATAACACACATGTCGTCACTTTCGTCTCCATCTGCAGGCCGAATCATCGCGAATTTAAAATAGCGATTTATCAAGTGCTGATTCAAGCCTTTTTAAAATTTTGGAGTCTATTTAAAATTCTGAAATTTGACTATGATTTAATCCAGTCTGCATTGCAGTCACTTGCAATGCATTAAATGTGCAAACACGAAAAATATGTGAAATATTTCTCGTCGGCGATACATCTCTGTCATTAATTTTCATGTTTTTCACAATAATAGAAACGTCAACAAAAATTTTATTACTCTTTTTTTTCTCTTTTTAGAATATTAAAAGATAAACTTTTAAAAATTAATGACAGATGTTTTAGAGCTCTTTTCTTATAAAAAGTTAATCTTCTTCGTTAATTTTCTTCGAAAAGAAATGAAATTCAACTCCCGACTACTCCAATATTTTTTAATTAAAACGATTTATCCAAAAAAATAGCGTACTTAGCGTTCGCTAGTCGGTCATTACACGTGATCGGAAGCAGGAAATATCAAACGGTAATTTTTATTGTCGTGTATAGGTCGACAGGCCGTCCGTTGGCACGTGCAAATCAGTAAAGCTTCCGCTTATTCAGCATGATTCAATCACATTTCATTCATCCCTGTGGTACGGATTACATTCGTTCCTTGAATAGTCTTATGACTTCAAGAAGCGACATGATGTCGACCCGTGATGGCGTTTTAAACACGTGACACCCGCGTGTTATTTTGAGACACGAAAAACACAAAAAATTGTTACATAATAACATCATGATTAATGACATTATAATTAAGTAAGAATCATTAATAAATACACGAAGAAGGCGAAATCTCTTTTCGATTATAAAATGGAAATAAAGAAACAAAAATTAGAAATTCTCTAGCAACGTCAAGACGACACTAATTTCGACGACATTAATTTCCATTTTAATATTAATATAATAATTATGTAGCTGTTAATTGATATTGAAAAACGTGTCAAAAGACGAAACGTTTCTCGATTGGAATGATGCTTCGTACGTTCCATCAATCGAATCAGACTCGCATTTCAGAGAACGCGATAGGGGTTATTCACATTCCTTTCGCGTAATAAATGCGTTTGCGACACGCGAGAACGCATACGTACACGATACATCACCTGTTAATTAAAACCGCGATGCGACAAGTCGCGAACGCGTTGAAACTAATGCTTCGAAACTAGATGCGACTCTCGATCGTGATACTTTGTATATTTCATAACACGGTATCATGTAATCTGTAAATAACTATAATTTTGTTTTCTCTTCGTTAATACATCATTATTAATTGCTGCTGGAAAGTTCGATAACTCACTCACGCAACTCACAATGGAAAACGCGAAACGATTGCTAATGTTACCGCGGCAGTGTATAACGAGAACGATGAATGTAATTCAGTGGCCTAGAAATAAAAGAAGGATATGTCACGAATACAGACACACATTCGTCCTTCAGTAATTCATTCTTCTATCTCCAAGTCGTAATATCAATTGTCCTCATTTTAAGATACATATCGAGTACCCTAGCGCAATTTTATTATCTATGTCATCACGAGGAAAAACTAGGAGGAAAATGCGAACGCTGCTCTAACGCCGTTTTGCGTATATCGCGCATTTTATACCAGGGCTGGAATGATTTTAATCAATTGATTAAAATCGGTGATTTAAATCGCGAATTTGATTAAAATTTTAATTGTTAATTTTCATTACGATTTAATTATATCCAATACTGGCTGTGCTGTGCACTAATTTTACAAAAAAAAGAAGGATATATGAATATGTATGGACATATTTTGTATATAATTATGTATTGGTGTCTCTTGGAGATTGCTACGTACTGCGACTTGTTTCTTTTTTCGGTTTTTGTTTTTTGAAATTTAGAAATGCGTTAGGAAACGAAAAGACAGCTAAATTAGTTTTTATATTTAACTGTATGCGTAAAAAAAATAACACGTTTATTATTTTGCAATAAAATTTAATTATTTTCTTACTACCAAACATAATTAACTTAAACAATAAATCTAATTTAAATTTAAAAAATCCGATTTAAATAAAAAAATCCGATTTTTTAATTTTTTTAAAAAATCATGTTTTTTTTTCCAACTCTGTTTTGTACGCAACGAAACTACGTTTCTGCCTTACTGCGCGGGATTCGAACAAATACAGATGTTATTAATGACGTGGTAGCATCATCGGCTTAGATAGACGTTTACTCGAATCACATAAGCGCAAAGAATGTGTATTAAAAATGTCGTTGCTGATAACAAAAGAAAGATGGTGATGATAACTCGACGCGAATACCGGCATTTACCGAGTGGCAATTTATTTCAATTAACCCCTTTGTCCCCTATTATATCGGTTTTAGTGGAATTAATAGAGTCACGAGACGAAACTACAAATATCTAATGTTTGATTTTAATAATGGCATAAGTTCTCATTAAAAATAAATAAAGCCTTTTAATTCTAAAGAATCAATAGAAAAAAGCGGACGATGCAAGATCGAAAGATTATGCAAGCGAATTATGATACGAAGAAGGCATACAGTTAATTATTTCTACAAAAACAGGATGGAAATATAGCTTATAAATGATGATTTATGAGAAACGGTGTCATAATGACATCTGTTATATTAAAATTTTACATTTAGCCTTGATGCGTGACACCTTTGACATAATGATTTCAATAATCGAGCTGCGTACATAAATTGAAAATCATAAATTTTTATTTTAATATATCTATAGATATGCACAAACGTAATAATTATTTATAATTGATATTAAATTATGATTAATATTAATCTAAACAATTATCTTATTAATGTTTTAGAGAAACACGTTAGAATAATATCCCAAAAATTTTAACTTTCGCGAAATGTGATTGCGTGACTCACTCTTGAATTACTATAAATTCTTTATCTTTCGATGTTTATCTTTTCGAGGTTGCATTTTTCCGCCTAACTGATAATAATGAAAGAGATGCGTCGCGCGGTGAGAAATCGGCGCAAGATAATCACACGGCACGATTGGCGAAGGGAAAAAAAATCACGATTTCTCATTTTATTAGTCAGCTGACGGTATGAGCAAAGAGATACGTCATCGCCGAGAGAGGATACATGGGAAACTGACGTGCACGTTATTACGCCGTTGCTTGCGCAACCGTTTCTCTGAAAAAGGATTTTGAAGATCCGACCTTAAAGTCATTTCCTCGCGTCATTAACATTACTCCATAATTCAGGTAAAGGCGTTTCTTATCACGTCGTGATTACCGCAGTGCAAATCGCAGCAGAACCGATTACCATCATAAAAATATTTATGAACCTGATCTCCGCGCAATCGTAAATCAAACGAGTATCGTACGCTCATGTACGCAAATTAAACTCGTGTGAAACAAATATAATATTCAAGATTATAAAGTATAATACTTGCAAATGCAAATTAAAGCGAGTTATATCGTACGAAATAAAATACGAATTTTATGCGTCGCGTGCCGAATTTAACAACTTTACAGATAAAGACGACTTTACAGATAAATAATCTGTAATAAAAAAAAAATGGAATACGTTAATAAATTTCACAATTAATATCGTGTATAAATCGTTACAATTGATTTTCATGTCGTAAGCTTGCTAAGGAGAGAAAGCAAGAACAGGTCTCTTTTGTACCTTACCATACGTCGAAATTTCTATTCCGGCTACTTTTACTGCAACACATCGATCATCGAAATGACTAAAAGAACAGAGCGACGGCGGGACTGTGTTCCGCGGAGAAATAACTAATTACGACACGATGACGTGTGTGCATTTAATAGCGCGCACCTGCTTGTATTTTATAAAAGCCCCTACAAAACCTGGATGTGCATGCTACGACGTAAAAAATAACACGATGTTTAACGAATAATTATACGAGTAATGTATATCTCCGACAAAAATGATCAAAGTATAATATACATAAACAATGAAAATACATAAACAAATGCACATGCAGATAATTTATTGATTTCTAACGTTAGCGAAGAGTAATTCGCGCCTCTCGAAAATTTTGCTAAAACGCAAAATATCTCGATCAACGTAATATGCTCCTTATTATTATACAGCTGTTAAAATATTTCGATATTCAATGTATCGCGGTGCTGCACGCGTCGCATGCGTGCCAGGCACTTTCTAGCGTGAACGTAAACACGAGAGCCAGCAGCAGGTAGCGACGAATTCAACAGGTGGACCTGTGGCGCGACTCGGATAAATTCCACGCGAATGCCACGAATTCCTTCGGTACGGGCGCGTCGTCTCCTGGGACTTTCGCAGTCGAAGAAAACGCCGATTAACCCGATGCGTTTGCCCAATCAACTCTTCTCCTCTCTTTCTCTCTCTTTAATTCACTTGAATACGTTTTACAATTTTCGCCAGAGAGTAAAAGAATACAATGAGCAACAGGTTGCGGGGTTTCCGCGAGAAAAGTTTTGCTTTTTTTTTCTAATTGTTATCGTCAAAGAAAAGAAGAAAAGTATGCTCATTTCTATTTCACCAACTGCAAATTTTCTAAGTCGATTTGTAAAATAAGAATGAAACGTTATCGACTAGATTTTCTTGTTCGCAATGCAATTCGCACTTATTTCCGCGCGCGCCCGTATTTCCAATTCGCGAATTTGAATGCACGTGTGCATTTTTATTTATTCAAAGCAGTCCGCGATTTGCAAACGAGCCGCTCAATGCCACTTATTTTTACGATTCGAACTTCGTAAGTCGCTGTAGCGAGCTTGCACGCTTTGTTCCGCGAACTTTGTCTCTTGTTAATAACAATTTTTTTCACTCTCGAGAAAGGATCTTAAGTTATTTAATAATAAGAGAGAATATCAATCGTCCTACACATGCATCAAGAAAGGAAAAAATAATTTATTCAACGTTGTGCATATATATTCGCGACAACAGACTCGTTTACATGAAAATTAATAAATGATAAAATTAGATCAAAATGCTTCGCGTTATTCTATAAATACCAATCTTACACATCATCAAAGTGAAAACGATTTATTTTTCAACATTATGCATATTCCGTGACAAATCCAAGAAACAATTAAAGAGATAAAGTTAAAAAGCACATCGCGAAATTTACTGCTTAAATAAAATTGTTAAAAATGCTTGAAACATAGATGCGAATACGTTTGTAGGCATGTTTTTGTCGGCACACTTCTTTGTTCTTATTCAATTAGGCTATATATTATGTCTAGAAACCGATTGTAATTTTCCGTCGGAAGGACATTATGTAACAGAAACGAACAGAAAATTTCGAATATTCGAGAGGCGACGGCCGACGGCATTAGATTTATTTCTCGATTGATTTATCACAGTTTTACGGTAATCCACAAAATTATCCTTACGTGTATAATCGAATATCAGTCGCGAATCTCGATTGAACAAAAATCTAATAATTCAGTCAGACATCATGAAATTCGACTGTAGCTACGTACATCCTGCTCCAAAGGCTAAAGGTCTATTTAAAAAATCATATTTCTGTGAAACTACCCGACGATTTAAACACTTGAAAACTATTTGAAAACTGTGATAAATCGCACATTTTTCACTCCTAGAGATCAACGATCGCAAAACTGGAAAGGGGAGGCACTTACCTCGTCGATGGAACAGTTGCTGCCGTCGGAACGATCCTCCACGCTGTTGGGATTCCTCTCCGGCGTCTTGATCACTTTGATGTTCGGCATGGTACCCTTGATGACGATGTTGTTCTCCCTGAAGTAATCGTCGGCCTCCTGGTCGACCACCAGCAGCTTGGTCTCGTTGGCGAACGCCTTGATGCGCTCGACTACCTGGTTGTGAGTCTCGTTCGCGATGTCGATCTCGTTGACCTCGATTATCCGATCGCCCTGGCGCAGACCGGCCGCCTGACTCGGCGAGCCGTCGTCCACCTTGCCGATGAACTGGCCGTTCTTGCCCTTCTGCGCGTGCAGATTGAAGCCGTAACCGTTGAAATCGTCCCACTTGACGATGTGGCAGAGCCGGGCGCACGGCGCCTTATCGTCCTTGAAAGAAGACATCGCGTCACGTCGGTCTCACTTTCGACGGGGTAAGGAGGAATAACGAACACAAATCTGCGCCGGATCCGCTGCCAGACAACACCACCGCACTGCACCGAGGAACGCGCGAAACGCGAGAGACACGCGCGAGCCGAGATGAGACGGGACGGGACGAGCGCCGCAAGGTAGCAGCAAACAGCAGATAGCGCGCGCGCACACACTCACCCCACGGTCAAAGTACGTATGCGAAGTCGGTAGCAAGAGGCGCGAGCGCGCGGAGTCCGCGGAGCGCCGAACGGCGCCGAACAGCGCCGAACTGTCGCGAGCGGTCTCGGCCGCTCAACGGCTGCCGACGAGCGCCGAACTGTCCCGATCCTGCGCGGCCCGCTACGAGCCGAGAGAACTGTCGATGGTTTTCGATGAATTTTTGCTTCTTTTCTTTCTTCCTCTCCTTCCGCTTCTCTACTTTATTGCGTCCCCCGCGTTAAATAATTTGCCGGATCGAATATCTCCTCTCTTCCGTCCCTCTATCTTTACTGTAAAATTTGAATTGCCGGGAGTGCTCCACTCGTCGATCGCATCTTTTGGCGCCTTTTTGTACTCGGTTTTCGCACCTCACGAATTCATCGTGTAAAGTTATATTTGATCGCTTAACGCGCAATTTACGTATCACTCGAAGAGTGGATCTGTCGACGTGTTTCTCGAGCACGATAATAAAGGACCCCAAGCGACACGCCGACGCGCGGAACGAATTACCGAAGCGGAGAAGCGGCACACCGAATCAAGGTGAAAGACGGCCGTAGACTGTCATGGCGGTTACCTCTCGCGGCAGGCGCGCGAAGCTCTGCGCGCTACGCCGTGCGCGTCGGTAAATTAAAAACGAGCGAAAGGCTCGAATCGCGACTAACAGAAGTGCGTTCCGAAATGTATTGACAGTGAGAAAAGAGAAAACAGAATAACAAGCTTATTTTCGAACTTACAGTTGTCTTGTGAAATCACGTTCGACAAATATTTCAAAGCTATCACGCGTCAATCACGCGAAAGCATTTCGCGCGTTAAATGTTTTTATTTTTAAATTTTTAGTTTACTTGTGTGCAAAATTCGAGCAATTTTGATTGTACATAAAATTCGAGAAAGAATTCTTAGAATTCTAAGAAGATAACTTATCAACAATAAATAGATCGCGTAAATTAGCGAGAAGCAACATGGCGTCTTAAAAATCGGACGTAACGATAAGTTAACCGTTACATTTTTCTCCTCGAAATCCACATTACTGACATGTGCAATCACGATGATCACATTCTCTCAACTGACTGTTGCGATTAATTACGCGCATTTAATTGACGATTTGGCGCTTTTTTCCGCGAAACGTAGATGATCGAGTCGGATAATGCCATTAAGGCTTATCTACATAAGACGCAGCACGCGAGATGCAAGTCGCAACGCAGACACAGTCAATTAAAAGCAGTAATAATTACCACTGACGCTTCTGATTGGCTGTCGTATCTGCGTTGCGATCCGCATGCTGCATCTAATGTAGATGGGCATTCGTGCAATCGCGTCGATTTAAGCGGATGCGATTGCATCACGCGATAAAATGGCGAATTGTAATTGTCGCGAACTCGCTATAAAATGACGACAATAAAAGTAGGTGCGCCATCACGCAAAGGAGATCCTTTGTAGACAATAATAAACAAGCATAATAAAGAATCACTGAGCATTCATTGATCTGCTTTGTCTGTTGAACGCAAGCAGTGCGATCACATTTTCATCTTCGACTAGTATTTCGCCGGACATTAATCAATCGATCACTACTATCAAAATTGTTATTTTCCTGTAGTGCTTTCTCTATAAAAAAAAGTCATAAAAATTTAGAACGGTTAGCCGAAGATTTCTCCCGTTCGCCGAATAGCCGATAATTAGGAAATTCGTTCGAAAGTTTTTGATCGAAAACCAGAAATGGCAATCGTGATACATCGTGCTTTGGTATTAAAAATACAGAATATCTTATAAAAACGCTACGTTTAATAGCAAAAATATTAGACACAACGATTGTTTATTAGATACAAATAATATATTTTCATTCGCGTCATAAATCAAAATATATGCTCTTAAAAAATATGAATCATAAGTTTAAATTATGCGACATAATTGAAACGATAATTGAAACGACGTTTACAAAATGAAACTTAACCTATTGCTAATGAAAATCGGCCGTTTTGAGGCAAAGTTTTTACTAAACAATTACGAAATGACGAGTTTAATAATGTACGATTATAGTATTGTGTATCACTTCACCACTTCCGTTCTTTGGCAATCTTTGTGGGCAATCGCGCGGAATGTCGTAATACAGCGTAATAAAACCGTTTAGCGCGGCTTTGTAATCATAATCATCTCCTCTCTCCGCGAACAGGCGGACAAACCTAGCTTTACATTAACGTAGAATACGCAGGAGTAACCGATCATCTAAGAAAAATATGACAAAATAATAAGATCGGTATTCGCGATAATAATTAACAGTGATCGCGTTCACTTTCTGCATTTAATTGCGATCGCTTCTTGTATCAATTCTGTCAATTAGAAACACGACGTTATGATCCGATTCTAAGAATCGCTTGTCTCAGCATATCACAAATCCAAGTTAATGAGGATAGACATCGCATAGAAATAAATACGTGATATATTTGAATGTGTCGAGGAAAGCAGACAATCGTCATTTTGTACGTAGATACAGAATTTCGCGTCGGCAACGCGACAATTCCGTCAAGTGAACTCCGTGCAAATGTACGATTGTTTTTTTTGCGAAAAACTGATTCTTATCAGCGATATCTTTTCATTAGTCCGGACTAGCAACTTTTAAATATGAATGCAAAGCGTTCTTGAAAAATTCATTATTTAGATTTCAGATCCAGATCTGAATTCTAATTAGGAAGTTAATAATCATGACGTTTATGCATTTGTGTTAATGCATTGCTGTTCTAGTTACTCGTATCGTTTACGGCCGAAAGTTCCGCTGTGATCGTTATAGTTATCTCTATGCTACAGGAATCCGAGACACACGTTTCTCATGATTGTGGCAGCACGGTTCTTATCGATGTAACGATCGCAGGCTGCGAATAGGTTAATTAACGCTTCGTTCAAGATATGGTTAATCAGACGTACAAGAGGTAAATGGAAAATCTGGTTGATTTATGAAGATTAAAGCTACGGTATTAAAACTAATATAAGTGTATATTTTAATGTCGGATATTTATTATCCTGATGCATTTTTCATTGCGTATCAGAGGCCGTGTAAACTATCCGGAGGAAATTGCTGTATTACAAAAATTTTGATTCTCTCAGAAAAGAGAGAATGCTCCACGACAATTTTTTTCATCGAAACGGTCAACAAATATTCACGCATAGCCTCAGGTTCAATCATCATTTAATTCATTAATGTCGATGTTAAAAAAAGATAAACGGCAGATTTTACATGGCGGACGGATCGACCAATCACAGCTTTAGATTTCAAAATTGTATTAGGAGAGACTCTCCTCGTCACTCAAAAATCTCTATTGGCCGAGTTAAGTTTTGCCGTATCTGTATTAGGTTTTTCTTTGTAGTCGAACCTTTTTCTCATTTTTTTCTCTTCCGATCGTATATATCTGCCCTTTTAAATGCAGAAAATATAACGTAGTTGGAACATAGAAACATTTTTACGCGTGGTTCGACGCTACCTGAAGGTAGCCGCGCAATGGATCCCGTTCGGTCCGCACCTGGCGCGTCGATCGCACGACGACGGACGTAGCGGTTGTTCGAAGGCGCGCCGCGTTACAGTCGTCGCGAAGCGAGGCACGCGGTGAACGTTCGGTCGTCGACGTGACTGGACGTGACTTCTCGGTTTTCGGAGTGCGGAGTCGAGTGGCGGGCGGCCGCGAGCGAGCGGGCGAGCGAGGCGGTTGGCCAGTGCGCGAGACACAACCGCGCGATGCGAACGTTTCCTCGTAGCGCGCCGCGCGTCGCCGAAGCGTCGTCGTGAAGTCATCGTCGCGAAGAATCGACGAGTGCAACGGCAGGCGAGTCGGCGGGCGCTAGGATTTCGCCGCGCGAGCAGCAGACGGAAGCCCAGGAGACCTCAAAATGTGGAGCCCGACGCACGTTCAGGTGACAGGTGAGCGTGCGGCGGTATCGCGACGACGGCCGTCGCTACGACGGCTCCTCTCCCGTTTCCCTCCTCTCCTTCCTTTTCGACAGGTGGTTCGGACGCTCGGACGCGCCGCGATGGAATGCGTGCCGCAACTCGATTGTTACATGTGCGAATGTAGATGAACGTACGAGGTTACGTGTCTCTCGCGAGAAACTAGGCGAGCGAGACCCCGCAGCCTCGTCGTCGTCGCCGCCGCCGCTACCGTTCAGGAATGTATCCGAGACCGTCCGAGCCCCGGTCGCCGCGTAGTTGAGACGTAGACGTAGAAGGTCACGAAGCCTTACTTACCTCGTATTCGTCACGCGACGGATATCTCGACGCTTTCCAAGAGTAACAATTACGTGACGTATACGAAGGGACTTGTCCGACTTCTGAAAAGGGACCCCGAGATAAGAGTAGGACGTGTAAGAGTTTGATGAATTTTCAAGGATACATCTCCTGAAAGAGATTCTTGATTCAAATAGATTTATTTCTTCCCTCCTGAAACTCCTATCTTATCGCTAACATAAACGATACCGCGATTTTTTTAGCGTCGGCCGAGTATACGTCATGAGGATGATCTGGTTTATTTCTCTCGTTATCTTACATCGAAGAAGACGCAGAAAGAGATATGTTGCTGCCGTGCCGTGCCGATGTGTCATCGTGCCATCGCTGTACCGTGGTGCACGCAAAACCGTGAATTTAAAAAGAATGAAATGCGTCGAAAAACAGTTTTCTCCTTTTCGCATCGCACGCTCACGTTCAACGCACCTTTCGTTTAAACAAATTGACTCTCTATAACTTGGATTTCTTTTTGCTTGTATGAAGAAAACAATTACACAACCGCATCACGGAATCTTACTTTGTATTCGTCACGCGCCGGATATCTGGACACTTTCCAAGGATATAGTTGCATCGACATTAAAAAGGGAATTCTAGAAAGAAACTACGTACAAAAGTTCGGTGAATTTTCAACGTCTTGTTTTTTTCAGAGAGAGTGAGGGGAAATGAAGTAGATTTTAGAATAGAAATAAAATTATAGATTATCTTAAATCGCATGATTTTCCGTGATGATAAAAGCGCGTTTTGTGAAAAACGCAATCGCGATAAGATAATTTTTTCGTCATTGATAATTTGTGCGAAACGATGTTATCTCTAGGGACAGATTAATTGAAGAACTATGTTATTTATCGTGCTTTTATCTCTCTCATTTCCTTAACTTCTTAAGACTATCGAAAGAAGATCATAATTTTTTTGCATAGTTTGCAACGACTTCCAGCAATAATTTCAATTAACTCCGGCAATTAAATGCAGCGATGCAATTATGCGGCTGCATCGCTGTGCTGCGAATAAATATTAGCGCGCGGAAATACGTTAATTCTGCCTCTGCCTAATGAACACTATTACCTTGCATGAAAGAATTTATCGTGCGATTGAAATCTACATATTGAAATTTTCGAATGGCGAGCTTTCGCGAGATATTCCTCGGCCACAACAACACGTCCAATGACACATCCAATGTACTGCTATTCAAAACAGCTGTTAGTCATCAAGCGTATCTGATGTCGGTTTTTAATAACATATGTATATATCGCCTCTGATAAATTTAATCCCCAGAGGAAATTTCTCCTTTATTTTCTCATTATATTTCCTCTCGTTTACAACAATTTAATCCCCGGTAATTCATTGTAGTCTTTCAACTTTCGGCGTGCAGTTTGTGGTTTTAATTATAGGATAGGATCGCCGTTCACCGCGAATCGATCATAAGATAAAAGCCCTGTTACCAAGAGCGCGATTTAATTCGCGAAAGTGTGTTCGCGTTAGAATACTTGTCCTCTTAATTAGCGCGCGCGAAACTTTTACCTTTGGACGTTAGTGTTAGTGGGTGTCAAATCGAGAGTATCGCGGTCGAGAATTGCAGTTGCAACGGACACGTGCACGGAGGGGAAAAAAGCTAGACATCTGTGCTCAAAACGGTCACCAGGTGCGAATCCAGAAAGTTTCCCCACGATGATTCAGAGAGAACATTCCCCCGCGGACTAGATCAAAACAAGCTTGAGAAATTTTACACACGTACAATTGTGAAGTTCTTATTTATCGTTTTAAAAGATGTAAAAAGACGTGTATAAAATTGTAGCAGAATAAATAATGGTGTTTTTGTACCACATAATTAATAAATCCTCATCCCGCGACTTCTCTTCTAGGGACAAGTTTTTAGCTGTTTCGTATATCGCAGGTGACATATGAAAGCATGTTTAACCGCTATTCGATGCTCCCCTTTCCGTTACTTTTGCATAAAATATTTCACAAAGGCTACGTTCGGTTCGACGCTCACAACGCTCTTGAAATTGTTTCATCCTTGTTATTTATCAAATATTAAACAAAAAAAAATTATGCTCATGAGCGCTGTAAGCGTCAAACCGAACGTAGTCTAGTTGGATCGAATATTTTCAAGGTGACTTTCGAACGGGAAAGATTTTTGAATCTTGCGTTCTCAATTCCCATTAGTATTGTTTGTTCATCCAATATATTTTTACAGATTTTGCAGAATTAGTAAACGTTTTCATAACACAATTACTTGAACGCGATGAAAAAAATCCGAGAGACCTAAAAAATCCTTTGAATAGACTTAGGAGGAATTGGATCAAGAAATTTTTAGTCGCGTGTCGTCGGATCATCGTGATTGCAGCCAGACGTGCATTGCCGAGACGCACGAGGCGTTGAAAAATGCATCTATCAGACTAAACGGTACTTGACTGCGGTTTCATTGCGACAAGGACCTCAAGTCCAATCTCAACTCTAATCCGACCATGAAGGAGGGATGAGTGGGAGAGTCGATTATCCCGACTCTTCTCTTTCGAGAAGATGCACGAGAAATCGGGGAATATTTTACCTTCTCGTATCTCACACATCCGTTACGGTTCATCGCCATCGCGCGTGTGAGAACAAGGAAGTGCCTTCGACAGTTATTCGGTAACGCTTCGAGTTCCGAACTAACGGATTACGGCTGGAAGAGAGACGCACGCGGGCTCTTCTCTTCCTTTTTTATTGAATCTTTTTATTCCGTAATCAATTTACGAGATCTTTGCGGATTATGAAATGTATTCAGATTTCGAGTACAATATCTGTAATATATCTGTAAAGGTCACGATACAGTAACTCGGTACATTATTGAAAAATTTAATATCAAAACAAAAAAAACATCTTTTCGACTTTCTGTTTCAATTTTTTATCATTTTAGGACCGATTGTTCCATCTTCGGATAAACTATGTGGTAATTTAGCTGATGGATAAATGTCTGTAGAATCAACCCACTCGCTCTATAGACATTTATTTATCAGAAAAATATATTACTACAGTTTATCCAAAGATGAAGACAAGAACAATCTTAATCTTTTTCGTAGATATATGTTCTTTTTTTATGTCTCTGATTAAAGATAAGTGCGAATAAGAAAAAAATCCTCTGCGAGAAGAGGCGGCCTTGGTTTGTACGACAAAATTGCCGGAAAATGTCTGGGAATGCTGTAACCGTGTGATCTCATTGTTTAAATTCCGTATTTCGGTCAAGGTTCAGAAGAATTGCACGAAGGCTTGATTAATAAATGATACGTAAATCTCTTTTGATTATGAGCTTCAAAGTCACGATGCACATATTTGGCGTGCATAATTAAATCACCATTATAAAATTCAATCAAATTTGATCGTTTATTATAAAATTTTTTATTTGCACATGTCTCACATTTTATTTTCGACGTTACAATTATTTATTGTTAAATCTAAAGTGCATCTAAAATGCAAACTGAACACAAATTATTTAATTACATTCATATATTATGCATTCGTAAGTTACTTAAAAACATCGTTCGTATACAAATATTAAAATATCTGATTTGTTTGATATTTAAATTAATACTTTTGTATTTAAACTATTCTTTTTATAATTGAATTATGTATTATAAAATTAAAGGAATAAACGACGACAATGATAAAACGAGACCGATGACGAAACAATGATTGATTTCTGAGAATCGTAAAACCAATGGGCGGTAACTGATATGTACGTGCGGCGTAGCTTTTACTCTGATATAAGAGCGATTATGCGAAAGTCAACGTGAGATTTTCTTGTCGTCACAAGTCGTGGAAAGTCGATTGAAGAAAAAAGTAGATGTGCGCGAGAGTTGTTAAAGAAATCTCTTTTCACGATGACTTATCGTCTCGTTTTACGGCATTAATATTTAAATGCGGTGTAAAGCAATTGAACATGTACAATATTTTTTGAACGTATAAATCTACTTATTTCTTTACGAGTATATTGCTAATATTAATGCGAAGCAACTCGAACTGAAAGATTAATTTTAATCAAATTATCTACTTAATTGGCAATTTATTTTGTGTTTTAGTACGTATTAGATAAAAATAACATAAATTGTAGTATACATAAACGATACATCATTTGATATAACTCGATACTTATTTTGCGTTTATTATTATATTGACATTTTGTTTTCATTATTTACAGTTCAAAGAGCCAAGGACTTGCTGACTAAAGGAAAACACAGTGAGTACGATATTTTTAGTTTGACAAAGAAATACGTGTAGATTGGTACCCCAATTTTTAGTTTGATTGCACTCTGCAAACTTTTTCTCATCTCGATGAGAAATCTTCCATTTGTTGAAAGTATATATGCAACAAGATATGCATTCAGTGTGAAAATTAATTAAATTTAAATTAAATTATAAAAAGTCTTTAATCTCCCAATACCAGAAGAGCATCCTGAACACAATAACATCTTAAGATCTCTCAATAATCCAGCTGTCATCCGTTTTCTCCCATTGACGCGTGCATCATTTCTTACCTACACATTATTCGCATTTTCGCGCCGATACTGAGTGACCTCGTATTCCGCGGCTATTTTAGGTCATGAATCATCCGGTTTTCGCTGGCAAGGCGATCTGAATTTGCAAAACAATGCGCACAAATTTTCGTACTTCTCCGCGTCAATTAAAATTCGTTCAAAACGAAATATATAATTCTGTTATGTCAGCAGAATTAAAGTAATGCGATTTTTCGCAAAATTTTATATTATTTTACGCATTAAGAAATGTCCTGCTGAAATCAAATAACGAAATCATGTCGAGTCTTCCAAGAACGTTTATAAAATAAAGATGTATTTCTCTCTATTTTAACAGTGTCAAAGAATAAAAAGTAAAAACAAAAAAAATTATAACATGAGGTAAGTACAAATTACGAAGTTCGTCATCGAGTTTTGTCGATTTGAACGAAATTGAGGAATTTTACATGTATAATATTTGAAACATACATAATATTTTATAATACTTTATAGAACGTTTAGTCGATGCTCCAACTGCAACCAAAACGACGTGAGCGCGTATGCTATCTTCTCGACCTAATAATCAGTGTAATTGCGCGACGAGTTAATGACTTCGCGAGTTAATGCGCGTTTGCGATACACGACATTATGACATTACTATATGTATTAGTTTCAATGTAAAACACGCAAACGCAGCGCTGCTAACAAGAGAACATACATCATGGTTAATGGTAGGTTTGCATCTGTGGAAAGATATAAATTAGAAGCGCGCATACGTTGTCGGATTAAATTATGTTTTATTACTTACATATGAAACAGAATTGAATTACCCCCAATTTCGGATCACTTTCTATTTGTACATAATTTTATTTTATTAACATGCAAATTAATACATGTGCGCAAACCAGTTAACATTTTCCAATTAAGATCAAAATCGAAATCGGAATTGAATTTTCTCTTTTTTGATGTGAATACTGAGTAAATGACGATATTTCTACAAACGAGAGCAAACGTATTTTCTTACCGGGTGATCTTCAATTCCCGTTACACATATTAATCTCCCGACCTCGCTCCCGGCCGACATCCTCGCCCACGCTACGTTGATCCTCGCAAAACGACACGCCGAATTGTGAATGTACGTATCGCAGAGACCAATGATTGCTTCGTGACGATCGCACTCGGCAAGGAAAAGTACCAGACGTCGGTGAAGGAGAAGGCTACCAAGGACGTGGAATGGCACGAGGAATGCGAGCTGCTGATCCCGGAGCAGGGAAACACCGCGGAAATCGTCCTCACAGCCCTGCACCGCAACTTCCTGGGTGTCGACGAATTCCTCGGCACTATCAGCATACCGCTCTCCAGCTTCGACGTGTACGAGAGACCCAGAAATCGATGGTGCGTTTGCAATAGCGTTAATTGCAAATTGCGTTTCATGCAAATCTGTCCCACACTTTCCGCCCACAGAAAAATTGTTCGAGAAAGAGAAACCGTCACGGTTACGGCGTATTGCCTACTTTATTAATCACTCGCACATTCCTTTTTGCATTCTCATAGTGTGATGCTATAATCTATTCGCCTTGTATAGGTTTGCAATAGGTTTTTTTATATGTTCAAATGTGTGAATTTTTTCTTTAATTTTCTATAATTCATTTTTTATGCTATTCTCTCTCTCGTTGCGTGTATTATTTTTTGGATTTGCGTTTTTATCTCAAACAGATTTATGACGTTTTATAAATTTTATCCTTTATTGTTAAGAAAGATTAGTTAAGATTTTAGTTATTAATTTTTGCTTTATAAAGACATTTTATCCGTTGTTAATAAATTTATGACGGAATAAATGCGTTTGTATTAGGTACGCTCTTAACAGCAAACCAGGCAAAGAGAACACGAAGGAGAGAGGCGAACTCGAGGTGAAGATCGGTTTTATCGTTAAAGCTGGAAGTCTTACTGACCTAAGTAAAAAGGAGCGTCACAAAAGCTCCTTGGGACAATTGTCCACAGCCGCGCAGTCGATCGGCGGTAGTTTGCTCAGTATAGGCAGCCTTGAGAAACGCAAGGGCCTCAAAAAATTAGCCAAGTCAATTGGGAACAAAGTCAAAGGCAAGAGTAAGAATCGGCTCGATGGAAATAATCTGGATGAGAAAGAAGAACGTGAATTCAAAATCACGCGACAGAAACCGGGTGAAGCTGATCCCGGAGTTATCAGCGAAGATGAAGATGAATTCACGGTAAGTAGAAGCAAGTTATATCGTTAATGAGGATACCTAACGGTATCGTTAATAAGAAGTGAGGGAGATTTGTGGCTAATTCTATTATTTCTAGCTTGGTAAGTATATATTAAAGATGTATAAAAATAATGGAATTAGATAAGTACTGAAAATAAATGAAAATAAATTTGTCTTTGAATATTTTCAATTATTTTAATCTGTTATAGTTTGATGATTTATCTCACAAAAGCTCGGCCTCGTCGTTGAATGTACCCGTGCAACCGAGTTCTAACAGCGGTAATGTCAATGGCATTTCGAATGGCTCGCAGAGCAATATCTCCAGCGAGATACACACGCCACCGGTGCCAATTAACGCCGCGCCGAGTAAACCACCACGATTTGCTATGAGCGCATCCACTACGAATCTGTCAAAGGTCGACAATTTAACGAAGGACGATGAGTGGGGTTTGAAGCTCTATGGCAAGCAGGCGAGCAGCGTGCCTAAAAGGTGATGTTGGAAGATGTCTTGAAAATGTTATTCCTTCTTCAAGAGGAATAGGAGAAAAATAGAAAGGATAGAAAAGAAACCATAACACATTTTACGTTTTGTAAATGCTTAACAATTATCGAATTATTATCAGTAATAAAAATATAGCAATTAGATTATTTAAGTAAAAGCATAATGAATGTTGTGCTCGTCAGATGGGGAAGCAAACCTAAGATCATGGTGGACGAACCACAGGATAACAAACGGGACGTATCACCTATTCGTTCATCGTCACCGATCACATCGAGGTTGAAAGATCTTCCAGAACCGCCCAGTCCAGCACCAAGGGAAATTCTTCATCAGAGGAATAAAGATGAGAAACTCGTTGCGAGCAGGGAGAAGCTCGTGAAGGAAGACAAACCGAAGGATAAGAAGGATGAGAAATACGATCCACGAAGTCCTAAAGAGGAAAAACAGAAGAAGGACAAGAAAAAGGACAAAGAGATCAAATTTAAAGACACTAACGATGAGAATCATCTGTCTTCCGAAAGGATCATCATCGGCGGCGAGGATGCCGTTAAAAATTCCGCGAATTCTAAGAGTCGTCTGCCGCACGAAGTCCTTAACCAATTCGAGGGAAAATCGAGAGAAGTAAATATCGAGGCGTAAAAAAAATTTTTTTTTAAGTCTAATTACTCTTATCTAATTACTCTTATTTTTTTATTAAAGAGGAATGTATATAATTGTCACATACATAATTTTTTTTCATGAAACAAGTTTTTGCCAGACAATTATTGTTTTATTTAATTAAGTGTTTTATTCCAAACAAAGTCTTATTTGCAGGATCTAATAGAACTGGCGTTGCAGCTGCAGACGCAAGTCACGGAAAAGAACAAGAGACTCACGGATCTGGAAGATTATATCGATTCATTGCTGTTACGCGTGATCGAATGTTCTCCGCGACTGCTTCAGAATCCGTATCAGAGGCGATTATCATCCCCCGGAAACCAATAGATCAATAATTCACGATGATGAAGCTTTTTTATCTCCACTTGAAGATCAATCCCTTTTAGCCTTAGTAGATACGTTTATCTAGACATGACTGACAAGTCGCAAGTGGCTATTTTGTTATTAGCATTGCTCTATATTTTAATTTATTTTCTTTTATGCATTATAACTTGAAGAAAAAGATATAACGTTTTTATAGCAGCGTTGCGAAATCCATATTTTCCCGTATTTATTTATAAAACCCGCGAAAATAATTGTAGAATAACCAAATGATAATAAGTGAATAGTAATCTATTCTGTGAGAAAACAATTTATTATCGATAGCAAGCAAAGAATAGGATGTGGACCGGTTGAAAAATGATTTGCATTTCATATAATGTCTTCCCAGTAGACAAAACCGTCGAAGTTGGAATGTTTGTATTTGTTCGCGATTGAGATTTCCGTCCAATTGACATTTGCAAGGAAACATAACGCAACATACACAACTATATCTCTTTTATCACTGTCTATTGTAATTTGTCTACATCTAAGAATATTTTATGAGGTAAGTAAAAGACGGGGCGAGAAGCTTCGCGAGATACATACAGGAAAACACGTGCCTTCCGTCTTGTACATGCATTTGTATTAAACCGAACCATGCCTTGTTAATTAGAACACTGTTTAATTATGAGCATTATTGAATAAAGATAATATACGAGTTCGATGTGGTACATGTGTAACACAACTGACTTTCAAATATTTGAATTATAACGCGACTTATATTTGAGAATATTTATAATTAACAAGTAATAATAAATAAATTTCAAATTTTATACCTCCATTTCGCATATTTCATATTTTGCTATTTTGATATAATTTCCATCATGAAAGATTGCATTTATTAACTAATGCAATTCTATTCCAACCATTTCTAATATTTATTAATGTTATCTTTTTTCCGTGCAAAATTAATTGCAATTTTTGGGGAGATAATTTGCATTTTGAACTTTTATATTGCGATTATCGAACGGTGGAACTCGTTGCGACGAATCGCAGAGTCGAGTTTGAATTGCTGCAAACTTCTCGTGATTGGTATCGTCCGGAAGTGAAACTCCCGCGCAAAGCTAATGGCGGCTGTCTCGTAGATCGTCACTCTTCACGGTCCATAGAACAATTCCAATTATACGCGATTTCTCGTCCGAAATTGTCGAAATATAACGAATCTTATACCATCAATGTACGATTCATCATTTCACGGTATGTGTTGTTTCGTAATTAATTATCAATTCGTTTCATTCTTATTAAAAAATGTTTTGGACAAAATTTGTAATAGCCACTTTGCAAAATTTCGAGACTTGGCTATCTGATTTAACAAACTTCATTGAAAATGCAGATCTTTTTATTTTTGCATTTGAAATTATTATTTATCTTCGTCTGGAAACAGAAATTTCTCAGAAACGGAACATTTTTTTTTAATTCTAATGATTTTTCTAATCTGACTAATTTATAATTGCGCGTTTCTTTTTTTTTGGAGTTCATATTTCGCGACATGGTTAAATTTGAAATGACGTTCATCGACAATTAAAAACGTTAAAATTCTCCAATTATTTCTGTCTCGAAATCGCACTCGGGAATCTCGGGACTGGCTCTCAGTATTATTTTGCCGATGTTGTTGCCAACATCACGTAAACGAGAGATTGTTGAAGTTCCCGCCCGTTCGCAGATCAAAGTTTTTTAGGTTAACGGCGGGGCTGGCGGCTGGCGCTCGCATTCGTGCTCGGGAGTTCGGGGATGCACGCATAGCGTGATCGACGAGCCCCTCCGCGTGTCCCGTGTGCGATTTCAGGACCAGCCCGTCGCGAAAATCGCACGACGATGACGGACGGCACCGGGAACGAGGATTCCACGGCGTTCAATTCCATATCCGGTAAGCCGTTTGTCCTTCGCCGCGCGACACCGGTGTTTTGAGGTTACGATTGGTTAGATGTGTCACGGAACAGCGGGTTTTTCGGATGAGCTCGCGCGTTTCGATGGGATTTTAACTCTCGAGCGTCGATCAATTGGCCCGGTTTGTTTCTCGTCGCGGCGAAAGAATTTCCGATTCGCGTCGCGTTCACATAATTCCGTGGAGGCGATCGCCCATGAATATTCAACGTTATACCATGTGTTCTTAATTTTGTATTC
Organism: Cephalotes varians; assembly: GCA_037157785.1. Lineage (NCBI taxonomy): Eukaryota > Metazoa > Arthropoda > Insecta > Hymenoptera > Formicidae > Cephalotes > Cephalotes varians. The sequence goes on along the minus strand of JANQDE010000042.1, from coordinate 1,215,490 downwards.
GACGGTCCATCTGTAATCTCGTTCGCGCATAATTGTTACGTTGTTTCACGCGGTATGTGCCGTGAATGGATGAGCCGTTCACGCCACGAGGAAGGTAGAACGATTCCTCGTCCCGACGCGAAAAATTATTCGCCGCTTTTCTTTTGAGATGAATCTTGAAACGAATGCATTGCAGATCCAGGCAAGGCCAACGCCGGCACAGCGGGTCCAGTAGTTTTATATTCGACCGCACAGGCATGGCGGGTCCAGTTCCAGCGCAGTTTCATGCCTGCCAGTATCGTGGAATCGTCGGACGAAGAGGAGGATCTGTCCCAGTATCAATTTGAGGACGACCTCGAGTACCTCAGATCATTGGATCCGAGAGATTGGAAGGATCAAGACCATTACGCCGTTCTAGGCTTAAAAGATCTCAGACACCGAGCGACCGAAGATCTTATCAAAAGAGCTTGTATGTAAAGTATTCTCTGTAAAGAAATGTAAATGTAACACTGATTTGAGATTAACAGCTACTTGGATACATCTAATACTTTAATTACTTTAATTACAGATAAGCTGAAAATATTAAAACATCATCCCGATAAGCGCAAGGCGATGGGTGAGGAAATCCGACCAGATGACGACTACTTCACGTGTATAACTCGTGCCTGGGAAACCCTTGGGAATCAAGCAAAGAGGCGAAGCTACGATAGCGTGGATCCTTACTTCAATGACAGTCTGCCAGACGAGAAGGACTGTCGGAACAATTTTTATGAGGTGCTGGGTAAAGCTTTCAAAGAAAACTCACGGTGGTCCGTGAAGAAGCCTGTGCCGCGGTTGGGTGGGCCGTTCATGCCACGAGAAAAGGTAGAACAGTTCTACTCGTTCTGGTACGACTTCGATTCCTGGCGCGAGTATTCGTATCTTGACGAGGAAGACAAGGAGAGTGGTCAAGAGTAAGTACGAATTACAAGGTTTCCTTCGAGGAAAATTGCAAAATATAATGTTTTACAACAAAATTAATTGTAGCCGGGACATGCGTAAATGGATCGAGAAGAAGAACAAAGCCACGAGAGCGAAACGGAAAAAAGAGGAGATGGCGCGAATACGCACTTTAGTGGACATGGCTTACAATATAGATCCTAGAATAAAGAAATTCCAGCAGGAGGATAAGGATAGGAAGAACGCCGTGAAAAGGGCAAAACAGGAGGCAGCAAAGGCCAGGCAACAGGAAGAAGAGAGAATAGCACGGGATGCGGCAGAGAAGGAAAGATTGGAAAAAGAGAAGAGAGAGTCTGAGGAAAGAGCGAAGCAAGATGCGCTGAAGCAGGAGCGAGAGGTACAAAAGAAGGCATTGCGCAAAGAAAGAAAGGCATTCAGAGATTTTTGCAAGACAAACAATTACTTTGCCGAAAGCTCGGAAGAGAGTCTCAGACACATGGAAAGTGTAGAGAAGATCTGTGAACTGTTCAAACTTGTGCAGCTGGAAAAAGCAATGAAGAATCTTCAGACCAATGGCAGGAACGCGTTTTTGAGCATTGTCGAAGAAGCTGAACGAAGAATCGAGGAAGAACGTCGTGTAAATGTGATCAGTAACGATGCGAGAAACACGCCTGATAAGCAAACCAAGACCTGTACTGCACCCTGGAGTGAGAACGACTTGCAACTCTTGATAAAAGCTGTCAATCTATTCCCCGCTGGCACCAATCAACGTTGGGAAGTAGTGGCGAATTTCATCAATCAACACAGCAGTTCCACCAGTGGAGTCATCCGCGACGCCAAGGAAGTTCTGGCAAAGGCCAAGAGTCTACAATCAACCGATTTCAGCAAATCAAGTTTAAAAGAACAGGCGAATAAGAAAGCCTTCGACAATTTTATTGCCGAGAAAAAGAGCAAGGAAGCTATTGAAGAAAGAATGCCAGCTGTTACGGAGCGTCTAGACCATCCAATCGCAAATGGCATTGCTGCTGAACCCAAGGAGATGAAAAAGGAATCGGCGCCGTGGACACCGGGTGAACAGAAACTTCTAGAACAAGCACTGAAAACCTATCCCACGACGATCCCAGACAGATGGGATCAGATCGCGGCGTGTATACCCACTAGAACGAAAAAGGAATGTATGAAGAGATATAAGGTAAGATATATAAGGCGTTAAGACATGTTACGTAATTTATATCACAAAATGCAAGTATACAATCTCGGAGTTTTATATAATATCAAATTAAACATCATTATGCTTGACTATATAAAGTTGCTATAAAGTTTTTTTTTGGACGAAAGTAAGAAAGATAAAACAGATGTTTGAAATAATTAAATAATTTAATTTTAGTATTATATCAAATATTAGCTTAAAACGAATAATAAAGCGAACTACAATGCTATGTTTATTTCTCTTGTTGCAGGAACTGGTCGAGCTCGTGAAAGCGAAGAAGGCGGCGCAGATGACGAAATAATATTAACTGCACGCTAAGCTCGAAATTTCCTTCTAACTTATTGAACTCTAATTCAATTTCACGATTCCGATTCCAACGATTATTTCGTTCCTCGAACGGAATTCTTCCCTAGAGAATTATAAACAAAATTTAAGACTGGAAGACAAGAACCTTAGCTTACTCATTGAGTGCCAGTTCGCGTTTGAGTGCATACTTGTGCCTTGCTACAGCCGATATGTGCACAAATTAGTTGCACGGCATAAAGAAAAATTCAACGTGTTTTGTTCAGTCGATTTCACGATACATTTCATTCCTATACGCTATATACTTGGAAAGTACCTTTGAAATCGTGCTGCTATCCGACCATTGCTTCCGTGAAGATGAAGCTTATGAGGATCTCCTGTGTATAATTTTTTTTTGGCAACATGGATTTTTCGCGACCGACCTACACTTCATATTGTAAGTACTGTAAAATAAAGAAGAATTGCTGTCGCCGGGGAGAAGCAACGGCTAGAGGAGAACGACGGACTTTATAAATAAACGAGAATGTTTTGAAAGGCGACCATTGGATAAAAATGCCCATCGATAAAGTTCCTGTAATCCTGTTCCGTGAGTACCTTTGAGATCCTTTATTTATCCTGATTATATGAATCCTTCATTTGCCATAATTATATAAATGTTTTGAACGAAAGTATTATTTAATCTCAGAAAGAAGAAACATATTGCTCTATGAAGTATTTTTCTTGCAATTTTGTTTTGTAAAAGTAATTTTGATTTGTGAAAATGATTTTATCTCCGACATATTTGTGAATGGTATTTTCTAAATCTTATAGCTACTCTATTACCGAAAAAAAAAATTATTTTTTAAAAACGATTTGATGCGATATGATAGGATTTCGAGAAGAAATCTCGTTTTAGTCACCGTTCAATTTTATTTCCTATTTTTTTTACTTCATAGTTTCAACATTCCAAGTATTCTATTGAAACACACGGCATTACGCACTGCTATATAAACTTACACGAACGACAAAATATTAAGATCTTTCGACAAATTCACACAGTATCTGTACGCTACTAAAATCTAACAGAGTAGATGAATATAATTATTGTGCTATTTGTTCCATTATCACACACACTAAACGCTGTCCCTCTTATCGAGAAGTTTTGCGCCCTTTGTCACACTATATTCGGCGTTACTATTATTATTAATAATTATTACAGTTATAACATTAATTCCCGACTATTAATATCAATTTTATTTTGAATGAATCAAGCACTATTTGTAACAAATAGAGCAAAAAACAATCTTAATACAGTAATACGCGATTGGTCCTGCTGAATCTTATAATTTTCAGCTTTCCGCGCATTTTATGAAAAATTTGTACACATATTTATGTGTACAAAGTATTCTAGATCAAGTGAAAAAAAAATTTTGCAGTAAACTCGGCAAATTTCGCTTAGGCTTTTCTTTTAAATTTCTTTCAACTGATTGAAATTAAGTTTTTTCCAATCACAAGTTTATTATAATTTTTCTTTTGGTTTTAACTATGCTATTTTCGACCATTCCTCCCTGATCGTTTTTCAGTCTCACGAAATGGAAAATATTGGTCTTTCTAAACGCGATTACTCACACGACAAATATTTACTTATAAACTTCATAATAATATATATATTTACGTATATTTTTCATATTATTAATTTGTTTTCATATTATTATGACAAAGAGAGAGAGAAAGAGAGAGACTTATTACTGTTTATCAAAACTAGTTTCGTTGTAAATTTTGTTCCATTGTAAAACGGTATAAAAAGACATCCGTTAACAAAGATTACTAGAACGTTGAAAAATTGACTATTGGGCATAAACGAAGCTGCATTCATTTCGCAAACATAATAGTCTCCTTTTAAATCACGAATAATCTATCTCTCTATCTAAGTTTAATTATTTTCATCAATTATTTGCCAGATGAGAGAGAGAAGAGAGATTATCTTGTAGAATCCAACGTCGAATGTATATATAAATTTTTTGAAAAAGCATGAAAAGCAAAAATTAATTTAATCATTTACATATTGCAATAAAAGTCACGGAAAATCTCAGGAAATGCATCATAAATTTGATAAAAAATTAGCATTTTAACTGCTTTGATTGTTCTAATATTAAATCCTAGCGAAATAGCACGTCTATGCATATATGTATACGTATACGTGACGAGCGTAAATTATGAGCGAGAAAGATCGATTGCACGAGGTTTTAATTGCTATGACAATTTTTATTCAGACATAAGATATAAACAGACTTCAGATTTTTAAACATTAGTGGTTCTGGACCGTGTAGCGCTCTATTTATTTATTTTATTATTTTTGTGTTTCTTATATATTTCTTTCGTCCGCAAGAGACGAGAGGAACAGACGGCGATCTATATTACCTTACAGAGCGTAAAAAATTCTGCTGCTACTTATGGTCGTGTTTACGGACCCGTAGTCTCTGTAATTTACACTTACTGCTTCAGCATCATCCAACTCTTCTCTAAAAATTGGCATATGTATATATATGTATAAAACGCAAAACCGTTATTATATAACACACACATATATATATATATATATATATATATATATATATATATATGTATATATATATGTTTTGTAATAACTATTTTGCATTGTTATTTAAAATAAAGAAATTAAATAGAAGAAGAGAAGAATACTATAACTTGATTTTATATATATATATATATATATACATATATATAAAATAAAGTGAAATTAATATATAGAGCGTCAAACGTGGGATATGCAACGCAATCGACGATTAAGGAAAATTAAAGATAAAATCAAAAATGAGGGATGGGAGGAAGAAATCTTCGATCGTTCGTACATCGTGCGATCTACAAGTCTAGTATTAGGACAAAGCAAAGCAATATACGAAAGAAACATAAGGTGGGAAAATAGATCAGAGAGTTGTAGGAAAATTTGCGAAGAAAAGATACGTGAGAGAGTGGAGTTTGCATTGGTCGTAGACAAGCCAGAAGGCTGCCGAGGAACGTGGTTCTGAAAGTATTCCAAACTAGTAGTCCGTAGTAATCCGTATAACAATAAACCGATTTGTCAATCGCCCGAAATCGCGCGAAACTCTAAGTTCTGAGGTCTCTCTTCCATTAAACATTAGTTCCTAATTGGTTCTACGCGTACTCTCCACGTTACATTCTTTCTTTTTTACGATTCGACACAGTATACAAACGAGAAAAATCGAAGCATTACGCGACAAATCTCCAGAACCACGCCGATTGACGAGTACTTATAAAATTTACGAGAGCTTAAAAATTTGTCGTCTATAAGTTAACATTTACGTAGTTAGTTTTAGTGTCCATGCACCCTTCGGTTTCTAATCTCACATTCCTGCGTATCCCAAAGTCACTCGAATGACACACATCGATAACGCGATTTTTACATATTGTAATCGGAGATTGCATTGCTGCGGCTGCTGCGATTTTCTGTCGGCTGTCTTCTTTCTGTCGTTCTGTCATCTTTTGCGAGTAAACTTTTTGTGCGTGAAAGGGGACTCGCGCTATTTTCAAACGATTTACTACAAAAATTTCATATGAAGGAACATCTTAAGCTATCTCGACCAACTTTTCCTCTTTCATATTTCATACAATTATTCCGTACAATTATTATAACATTACATTCAATACACATCTAATTATTATACATTATGTATAAATGCCGATTAATGTCGAATCATTTTATGATTTTATCATTTATTTTGGTTAATTTAATTCTGTCTTTAATTAGACATCCGCTCAACGTGATAAATTTTTTATAAAATTCGCGAACTCTGTTATTAATTTCTCATAGCAACAGGATATTTTCGAGACCAAACGTTAAGTGAAACTTTTGGTTGAAGTAAAACTTTTCTCGTCATTAATTAAAAATCGCCAGTAAATCTCTCGTAAGCGGCGCGCGTCCCCAGCGGAGATGAGACTGTCGAGAGTATCTATGAAGTGACTCTTTATAAAGCTTTCTGTATCATTGAGCATGCACTTGAGTGGGTGTAATCGTAGATTGAGAAAGAGAGAAAGAGAGAGAGAAAGAGATTCGTGATTCAGATCTTTGCACGTTCGATCGTCGTCACATCCGAATTTACATTTTACATAATAAAAATCATATATCGCGCGTCGTTTCTCCGAGAGGAGAAAGGTCCGCGTACCCCGCTCCACCCCCCTTTACTCTCGTTTGTATAGAAATTGCCATCTAGAGATATAATATATATTTATATATATATATTAATACAATAATCTCGAATCTCTCGCATCACTAGTTTATCGGCCATTCATCCTCACGCATCTCAGCGGAAATATACGCGCGCAACGGTGTTATGTACACAATTACAAATACGAATAATAATATCTATATATCGTCACAACATGTCAGTAGTGTACAACACACTCGATTCGCAGCTCTCTCTCCTCGCGCAATAATAATTCACAATAATCGTTTACTTTGTCTAAGTTGATAAAAGTCTTTCTCTGGTCCAAAAGAAGTTATAGATACTTAGGCACTTGTTCTTTCATCTAGAATCCATATATGTATGAATCATGAGTTGTAAATATCGTGCTAGTAACCGGTAATCATCGGAATAAAGACAACGAGAATAATCAATAATGAGAACAATAAAAGCGATCATCCGCCAATGTTTTTTATCCTCCCTTAACCCTTTACGACTTGAATTTTTTATTTTAGCATTTTTTATTTAACTTCTTTGTGTGATTCGCCTGTCCGTATAGAAAAGAGATTTTTACCGTATGTGTGTCTAATAGGAAATTATAAGAGTTGATAAAAAGTTATGATGTCATAATTTTCTTATGAGATAATAAATATTCTATAAAGCATCGTAAAGAGTTAAAACGGATGATGAGCCTTGTAAAAAAAAATATTAGATCGCTGTAAAAATAGACGAATTAAGATAATTGAGAAAAATCCATTTTTGTACCAGGATTAGATTTAATCTTTGACATAAAAAGTTTTAAAAATTCACAATTTTAGATATCTCTCGGTTCCTTAATTTTTTTTAATGAATATGAAATTTAATATATCTTATAATTCTGAGGAAGGAATTTACTTTTTGAATTTAATTGCTCTCAAACGCTTTTTATACAGATTAAACTATTTCACTTTCAAAGCCAATCGCTAAAATTGTTCATAAGAAATTTATACAGTTTCATCAAAACTTCCTTTATTTTAATTCGTCTATTTTTTGCATGGAGTAAACGCGGTGTTCGCCATATCGTCCTTTGTCAGGACGAATCGAATTGAAAACGGAGATCAACGTTAAATGGGAACAATGGCAAATCTCTAGAGGATTTCTAGAGAAGTAAACTCAATTCCATCGGGAGCCCAGGTCCCGAAATGCTCCTTCGATTTTAATCTCGCGATCGTTCGACATTCAAAAAACGAAGCTCCGCACCGCGACGATTCTTCTGGATCATCCTGATCTTCGCGGCAAAAATACATCTTAAAAGTCTATATATTCTTGTGCCTAAACGAACAGCAACTTGCTCTATCATAACTCGCACGCATCTCGTCCGAGATATCGTGCCAAGTTAGGAATCGCGAGTTGATTCAAAAGTGCCTGAACACTCGATTAGAAAATATTCGCTCGAACGAAAAATACGCGTTCATTGGTGTCCGAGCGTATGGACATCTCGACATCGAGCGGTCACCCTTCGTCGCGACTTCGTCCCGCTTTTCTCTAGACTATACCAGCGTTTAATCTCTCGAGTGGCATCTCTCGATCCGCACCTAACTACAACTATACATATTCAGAACAATTTATAAAGCGTCCTCGTTGCTCATTAGCAACAACAACAACGGCGATTGAACCTCACAGTCTGAATCCATCGACTAAAGCGATCGATTCAGATCCTGTCGGAGGTCACGGTAATTCTTCGCAGTTACTTCATGTTAACTGACGATTTCGGTCCTTCGGCAACTACTCCCGATAACAGGGAGTAGAAATTTTCGGGTTACGTGGACGATGTTCGCGTTGCGGCGAGTTTCTCGTCCTGCTAGGACGGCGGTTGTCGCTGTTGCTGTTGTTGCTGCCGATTACTGTCGCGATGACGATAACTAGAAGAGTGCAACTGACGATAGACCGGCTGACTCGGTGGCTGCTCTTGTAACGGTTGATAACCGATGCCGGTCTGTTGCTGGCTCCACGGCTGCAGCTGTTGCTGCTCCGCGTCTTGCTGCAGCTGATAGGACAACGGCTGGCCGCGTCGCTCCTGCAGGAGCAGCTGATGAGCTGCCTGGTCCATCTCCTCGCGCGTCATGTCTAACGCCTCTTGCATCTCGCGCGACGTGTACCGTACGAAATCCGGATCACAGAATTTGCCCAGACCTTGTTCCACCAAAACCTGAAAAGAATACGACGCGGATGTTATTGTGTGAAAATTGTTTGAAACTGATTAATTATTTTTAAGTTTCAAGTTATTTCTTGTTAAATTACTTCCTATTCTGTAACTTACCCGTCCGACGAGGCTCTCCGCGCTCCCAATGACCTCAAAGTTTGGTTTCCGGTCCGCGGGACTGCCGGGCATACTATGGGACAGGCGCTCTGCGCCGACGCTTCCGTTACTCTCTGTGGCCCAGGGAACTGACGAACGAGGAGAGGCGTCAGAGTGTTAGCTCGAATCAGTCACACCCTGCCTCCTTATCGCTTTCAATTTATTTTTGCCGATAGGCTATTTGCATCAGCGAGCATAGCGCACACAAACTGATTTAGTGACACACGAGTGCTTCTCTCAAGCTTCACGAAATTACTGGTGTTAAAGGTGTATAAATCGAATTAGCAGTTAAGAACAAAGCATTAGGTAACAAAACTGTTAGGATATTAGTTTGAAAGCTGACAGAACGCGTGTTTCGAGCAGCGGTTGACCACCTGAGCAACACTTTGCTTTGTATCTACGTCTCTCTTCGTGTATTCTTCGTGTCGATCCCTTTCGGGAGATTTTTATCGTGCAGGGGGTTGATTGAATGAAAAATGATTGTACCTTACACGTCAAGCTGTCTGCTTTTATAGCTTTTACATGTTAGGTTCATTCAATTTTCATTCGTTGAAATTATTTTATTGACAGCTTCAATTACTTTATATTAAAGCAAAAATTTTAATTATTCTATTATTCTTAGAAAAGGAATAATATCTAACAAGTCTGTGCTTTTTATGAGAAAATTATAGAAATTTGCAAAAATTATCAAGAATTTCAGAAAAAATTGAAGCATAAATATATAATTCAAGAAAATCAATTTAATAAAATCATAGACATAAAGAAATAAGAAAATTATATTACTGCTCGTATTTGAGCGTGCATCGATATTTTATTGATTTTAATCCTTTGCGATCGATAATTTTTAAATATTAAATATTTAATTTTTATTCTGACCAAAATATTGCCTGACATGATAAATTCCACACATAGTTACTTTAATATATTTTACATTTATAAAAGAAAACAGAAAAATTTATAAATCATTATAGCGAATATATATCATAATTGTAATTCTTCCGTTTATCTCGTGATAAAACATCATTTATGATATATATTAATTGTTTGAAAAGATATCAGAAAAGATATAACGATAAAATAATTGAAAAATAATTTCGATTGTTCGGAAAGACAATGTACCGCGGTATGTCTGCAGTATACGATCGCAAAGGATTCATTCGCGTGCTTTAATCACCTCTGCCGTGGTAAGACGACGCTCGGTGTGACAAGCAGGAGGCGCAGACGCGCCATTGTCGCGAGTCGACATCGGCGAGGAAGCCGGCCACGGCGATCGCCTGGTTCTGTGCCATTTTAAGGCCATTGGCGACGGTGCGCGAGCCAGGAGCCGACGACGTGGCGGCACCGGTCGCGGATCCCGCCGGCTGACTCGCCGTCGTGGCGGCTGCAGTGGCTACATCCCGCGACCGGAAGCTCGCTGGAGCCGACTTGCCACCGGCGGTCGCAGCATCGCGACGGGCCTTGGCCCGGCGCTTCGACGACCGGCCGCCCAATACGGTGACATGGGGTTTCCCTGTCGTGCCCCGCGCCACGCCACCCTCCGAATGCGGGTTCCACCTGCCGGAATCACTCGATCCGCTTCCGGTTGACGTGTCCTCGTCGTCACAGTCATCTAGGGCTGCGTGCGAGGACACGTTTTATCAAAGAGGACACAAGCCTAATCACGTCTATTTTTCGTCAGTTAGTCTTATTATGCTGGCGAACGCGATAAAGTTTTGTTGAATGAAATTAAAGAAGAACAAGAAGTTAAAACGCACGATATATAATATACTCTTGATTTAATACAATTTTGTTCACTCTATTATTAATTATTTATGTTTCATTTTTCTATAATTTTACGTTTTTATTTTTGCGTAACGCTAATTGCAACAATTTTAATAATAATTTTCAATTATTTTCATTATTTTATTTATACGTTAAATACCCAAGAGAATTTAATTTTAGATAAATGAAATAAATTGTAAAATTTAGTTGACTGGAGAGTGAGACCAAGAGGTCAGTAATCTCCTTCGCCAGCACAGTGACAGGACAGTCTTTTGCGACTCACTAAACCGGCGTTCCCGTACCGTGATTGCTCCAGACTGCGCAATCGACGCAGCAGCCCCGCGACGCGTAGATATAATAACGGTTCGTCTCGTTTGATGAGGAAGCGGGACTTGAGCTCGTCGCGGTGGTTGAAGTGTTCGCGCTCGTGGTGCACGACGCGGTGATCGTCGTCGTCGCGACGCTCGACCCGCTCGTCGTGCTGGCCGCCGCGGATGCTGCTGCGGTAAGTGCCGTCGCTGCCGTTGCTGCCGCTGCAGCAGCAGTGGTGTGCACGGCGGTGCCGGTGCTCGGGATGTCGGTGGACGAAGACGGTGGGTTCCGTCGCGGCGGAGGCGTGGGTGGCGTCAACTGCCGCTCGATTCCGTCCTGAAGACTGCACGAGCGTGCACACGCGGGATAGGACGGCGAAGGAAGAAAAGAAAAGCGTAACGACCGTTCTTAGTATGTTAATGCGTAATGGTGGATCCATGCACCCCCGAAAGCCTCGAAATATTTTTTTACTTAAAATAACGAAGATACCTTAAACGAGAATCTAAAATAATGTAAGGAATATATGTCATCTGAGAACACAAACATTAGATATCATAACAAATTTTTTAATTTGGTATGATAATAAGGATTGTCTTTCTAATGTGGAAAAGTTTCTTTTTCTTCTCCCTCATTTATTATTTATTTCATTTTTTGATTTAATTATTCAAAATTTCTTAAAAAGAGACATAATATGTGTTAACAATCAAATAATTAAAATAATTTAAAATATTTTGAAAGGAATTATTTTTGAGTCGTCCTAAGCCATGTTTTTATTGAGGCATTTGGAGGCGTTCAACAAGCATTATCGTCAATATAGCAATAATCTACGATTAGTAGTAGTACAAACAACATGCGATCAGCCGGACATAAATCACGCGCGAGGCCCAAATGCATCCTTCTTGCATTTCGAAATGCATATGCGACCCGCGCATCTAATTATCTTCGCAACCTTGCAAATCGACTCCCGTTTAACTGGTTTTTACGTAAATATCATTTTCGATTTCTTGTGAAAACGTAGTTGAACGGGATAATTAATGAAATACACATGCAGTCGCGCAGAGCAAGCAATGCGAATTAACAAAAAAAAATGATGGAAAGCCAGCTACTGATCGCCCTAACTTATCTTACCATATTCGCTATTGGGATGGAGATAGTTACCGCTACTCGATCCACTGAAACGGTACGATAGTAAACAGAAAAGCGAAAGGGATAATGAGAAATGATACGAATCGACCCACTCTAAAAGGTGAAATAACTTGTCGCAAGTGGGAAAATTTAGCTAAAAGTCGCTTAAAAATATCGAAAAGACCATGTCATTGATAAATTGCGTCAGCTTTTTCGTTTTTATCGTTTTTAACATTTTACACATTTTCACGTGCGTTTAACAAAAAAAAAAAAATCAAATAAAACGTGATACATCCGTAGCGTTTTATCTCTATGTAAATTTACGAAATTATTTTGCGATATAATGAGCCAATTAAAAACTCAAAGTGATGAACGTCCCGCATGCACTATGACATGATATACCGACAAAGAGAGAAAAAAATAAGATTTTTATAAGAAATAATAACTATCGATTATACATAAACAAACCGGTCACTGCCTGCAATTTATCGCTCGCTCGCTCTGTACGCGCTCTGTACTTACTCGACCACTTTGTAAGACGTCTGTTGCGCGGGATTGCCGAAGGCAGCGAGCGGTCTTAGAGGTATATTCTCTTCGACGCCTGTCAGTCGCAGATCAGTTCCCATCTGGTTCATCGCGCCGTCGCTTAGACCACTATAGAATTATTTTTTGCGTCATAATTCATTAATATATAACTAATTCATATAATTGAACTAGCGAGTACAATTTGAAATTAATAATTTTTGTTAAATGCATTAGAGATAATTTAAATAACACTCTAGATTAAATTGTAATATTCATGATCGGATAGACGTGAAATTATAAAGATATAGAATAATCATCTTAAACATTCAAGAAATTTTGCAAGTGGCTAAAATAATTCAATAATGATAGAAACACTCGGAAAGAAACAATTATCGAAGAAATTAATTTCCGTTTTTCTGACGCACCCATAATTTATATCAATCAAAGTACGTGAAATAATTACCCCGCTATATTTGGCACAATTTGGTGAGCGATTTGTCTGGTGACATCCGTGACGGCAGTCCTCCGTAACGAGGCATACGGTAGAAAATCTATGGAATTGGTCGGGGAAGCCTGTAAAAAACTTTATTATTAACGTTTATATTAGAATAATCGACAGGAGATTTTTGCGTTAAAATGTTACGTGCCTTCGCAGCGGCGGAGTTGACCTTTAGCGATTTCGCTCTATGGAAATGGTGTCCTTTTCGCATGCTAGACCACACGCTGCCAAAGAGCGAGTGATTTCTCTGAAAATATTAAATAATTGCGTAATATGCTTTAATGTAGAAATTATTTAATTATTAATGTGCTTTTTGGAAGATAAGATATAAAACGATCACTCACCCTGTGCATAGGTTCCGGATTGTCGTCGAGGAGTTCTTCCAAATTACCAGAAATCGCGCGTTTTAATTCGGGGCCAGCTTCGTGTAACGTTCTCAGCCCGGCCTTTTAAATTAAAATTGCGTGTAGCAAATAATAGACGGAATATCCAAGCATGATTCTAAGTTACTAAATTTTGAATTAATTTCTTGTAATTAATTTCTTCTAATTTTAAAAAACTCACCTGAAGGGTCACGGTGTTGTGACAATCTCTGTCACCGTCCTTCATTTCCTGCTCCTTGCGTTTCTTGAATCGACGGAAATAGTCCTGGATGAGGAAAGTTGCGTAAAACTTGCCGACTGTCACCTCATCGTCCACTAGAAAAATCGATTCGAAGTGTAAATTTAATTTCCGCGAAAGAAAAATTTTACGATGGAGGATTTCGCTTACCTCCAGGCGGTGGTACGACTTGATCTAGAAGCTTTGGACTAGTTCTCTTCCAGATCTTCTTAATCACCGCCCTGAGTTCAGCATTCGCGTCATCAATATTGCCTTCCGTCTTAATCCTCAGTGATGTCCTCACGACGGCAAATAAAGTCGCGTTAAACAATACGGTGCCGTCGCTGTTCAGCGGCATGTTCATTGAGACGAGTCTCTAAATTTTTAATTTCGAGATTAGGAACGATTCTGTTAATTTTAATTCTATCTTAAATTACGTAATAATCTCTCTTGTTCGTTAAATATGAATGGTAAAAGTTTTTCCGTTAAAACTTGACAGAGCAAAAGTTATAATATATCGAGTACAATGCGGGGGAGTAAATTAATTAATACAGAATAGAAAGTTATGCAGTCGTTTGCGGAAAAGTAATGTTATCTCTTATTCTTTAATACAAACTAGAGATTAACTCTGTAGATCTATAATTATATAATTAAGTTATCATAGCTTTATAGATCTATAATTATATAATTAATTATATAATAGTTGCTAACCTTGCAAGCTACCCTATGGGGACACAATTTTCCGAAACCCAAGGGTGGCGATATTTTTCTTAGTAACGTTACCACGTCGAGGTGTTTAATTCGCCCCTTGGCGTCGGGATCGTACTCGGACCACAGGCGAATAAACTCGTCCAAGTGATGCGGTCCGAGAATCGACCAATCTCTCGTTAAGTAGTCGAAGTTATCCATGATAACGGCAACGAAGAGGTTGATGATCTGTTTACCGCGAGATATGTAGTATGCACATTACATTTAGAGAAAATCTAAATAACAAAATAAAACTAATACGAGACGGAGATAATTACGACGAAGTACACTTACGAGAAATGAACAGAGCACATAGAAAGATATGAAGTAAGGAAATGCAATGTCCGAACCGCAGCTATCCTTGTCGGTTTCGTCGCTGTTAGAATCACAAACGACGCTCTTTTGCGATGAACAAGCCATCATTATTTCTTGCCACGCCTCGCCTACGATTCGCAAACATTCGATCATGATTTTTTCAATAGTGTTACGCTTATCTCGACGGCTAATTATATACTTTGCGATTGCATATCTTAATTGTCAAAATTTTTATTGAAAAAAATTGCATATTGATTTCTGCTAAATGAAGAGTAATCCGAAAGTTTAGTCGTAACATTTTCATCTTTTAATCAAATATTTTAAACCAAATAAAATGTATATATATGTACCTGTTGCCGATCTAAACAAAACCAACACGGCTTGCGGAAAAGATTGGAAATTGTTATTGCGATTTATCGCCGTGTCGTCGTCTATCGCGATCTTTCCGAAGACCTGAAAAGAAGCGCTCGCTCGAATCATCGTCGTTATGTGCTTCAAACGTGTGTTTTTTTTATCGATCAGCTTACTTGCATGCCTATCACAGCGTAAATGAAAAAAAGCATTATAATGAGAAGGGCGACATAGGGCAGAGCTTGAAAAGATTTGATAAACGTCCATAAAAGTGTTCGAATGCCCTCCCCTCTGCTCAGTAGCTTGACCAATCTCATTACTCGAAACAGCCTGAAGAAATTGATGGAAATGATGGTGGATCCAGGCTGCAAGAGTGACAAAATGGTTTAAGTGACAGTTTTACTTCCGCCCCTTAAATATAATCGCGAATATTGCCTCGGGTACTCGATCAAAGTCGAACGCAATGGATACTCACGTGAACTTCCGAATAAACGATATCGATGAAACTTCCGAGCACGATAATAAAATCGAATACGTTCCATGCATCGCCGAAGTAATTCTGCAAATAACAAGCTCGCTTATGAGTGTTCATGCTAATTAATATTAGTGAAAAATGAAATTAAAAGTAAAATATTTCGAACAGATATAAAATGGAAGAAACGATTACGATATAAGATTGTACATAGATGCGAGCACCTTAAATCGAAATGCGGCCAACTTAAACACAAACTCGAGGGCAAACACGGCGGTGAAGATCATATTGAGAACGTCCAAGACGTCCGTGTAGATCTGCGGTTGTCGATAAAATTTCATTGCGAGCGTCACAGTGTTGATCATAATTAGCGTGAATATTGTGTATTCAAACGGTTGGGAGGTGACAAACCACCAGACTTTGTACTGTATTCGATGCTTCGGTATATATCGGCGTACCGGCTTAGCTTTCAGCGCGAATTCGATGCAATTTCTCTGGAGAAAGAAACGATTATTAACATTTCATGATGCTCATGTGACCTCGAAACATCTTTGTTTTTTTGCCGAAGGAAATTATAATGGAATTACATAGTAATACTCTGTTCTCATTATTTTCAAGTTTATTTTTTTTTTTTAATTTTGATACGAAGATTGTATTATCTTGTTTCCATGTTGCAGTTTGATATAATGCGTTTTTCAAGGCATTTGTTTTAGAGTTGGTTGAAAATGAGAATATTCTTGGAGTCATGCGTGATAGTGCTATTATAACTCGAACATAGTAATTAAACTATTCATTTAATATTTGCGCGATTTACCTGATTTTTATCGAGCTCGCAGTTTTTGTACTCTTGCTCGCCCTCGTTCTGGAAGGTGACAATAACGAAACCGACGAAGATGTTCACCATGAAGAACGCGATGATAATGATATAGATGATATAATAGGCAGCGACTATCGGTCGAAAATTATGAATTGGTCCATGATTTTCTTGGTTCGAGTCGATCGACCACTCTAACAGTCTGTTAGTAGACACGAAAGACAATATTAACTATTCATTAAGTATGTTCCATTTAGAATTATCTTACTTATCCATTTATCTATTTTTTAATTTTCTTAATATTGTTAGCAAAATTATGCATTTATCGAAATAATGTAAGAAAGATGATATACTTATAAAAAAAGCAAAGAATAACAAACAAAGATTGAGAAAAAGAAAAATATAAGAAAAGAATTTTTAATGAAAACTTTGTTGTGTCGATACTGTAAAAGCAAAATTTGCATAGTAGTCTAGTAGTATAGTTTGCAAATAGCCTTTTTTTTGTACTGTATTTAACGTATTTAATTCCGAAATTAGAAACAATATTCCTTGCAATGCAAATATACTTACGATGGCCAACCTTCGAAAGTCGAAACCGTAAAAAGGGTCAACATCGCTTTGGCAACATTATCGAAATGAAAACGATGCTGTTGCCAGTCTCTGAGTTTTACGACCGGCCTGTTAATATTACTATTTTCGAATTCCAAATAAGTACCCCTGAAAAGAAGAATTTCTTACACTGTATTCTGAATGTGTGATCCATATTCGAATTGTTCGATTGTTGGTGAATTAATGAGAAATCTCATTACAAAAATTTTCTCTTCATGATAGTTTAATATATTTTTAAATTGGATATGCTTTCTCTTGTCAGCACATGCAAAATCATTGACAATTTTTAAAGATATTCGTGATTTTCGCGTCGCGATTCTTAGATTTACCATTAAACGAAATTAAATTATTTTATTAATTTATAACGTAATTAAAACTTACTGGCATTCGGTCTTCGTCATTTTCGATGCATCGGTACAATAGAAAAACTTGCCCTACACAACACAAGAAGTCCATCAATTTCGATCGCGGTTAAACGTGTCCGTTAATACGGAACTAGAATTTACGTAACATGTTAAAGCTGCGGACGACACGCTAGCGTTCTTGAAATTCAATTTGAGGCCATTTACCAGGTTAAACAATTACTTTTCGCGCAAATAGTTTACGCACATACGAATAATCATCTGTTCAATAATCGATTAGATATAGTATAATTAGAAATATAATTAGAAACGCAATATATACAATATGCTTTACAATGTTTCGTTGTTGTTACATAATGATAAAATCGGTTTTGCTACAAGAAAGCCTCGATATTTTTGGACTCGATGCGATTGATGTAGAATTAAAATCTCAAAGATCGCCAGCATGACGGGTTACACATCAGCTGTAAATCGGCCATTCTTGCGGTAGCATTGTCAGCGGCAGCAACAACGAGAGACGTGATCGAGCAAAGTAAGAGGGTGTTAACATGAGGCAAAAACGTGGAAAAAAGGAACATTCCTCGTCGGCACGTGCATACATATGTACAACAAGGTACGGAGCGATGCGTGGGATTCCTCGATGATTCCGTGACCACGTCCATGTATAAATAAGCGTTTCGTCGCACTTGGTGGTACACGGACATTGAGTGCATAAACACGCTGAGGGAGAGGTGTCGGTGAACAGGTCCTTCGCCCCCCTCGCCTTGAAACCTGCGTCGCGACCATGTGGACAGAACGAGACGGTGCAATAATTGCGAGAAACATCCTCTCCAGTCTTCCGAATTTCTACATTTATGCAAATTAATGTTTCGTTCTCGCCGCTTGATAATAAATCAAAATTTCATAAAAATAACGATGCAACAAAGTTTTGCACGTAGTTTTGAGTCGATGACTCAATGCTAGAAAGTTAATTAATTTTTAGGTCTCTCGTTTAACAATTGATATGAAATACGATGGGAATTATGCCGTAGATTTGTAAATATCAGTTATATAATAGAGTAGCAGAGATAAATATAATATAAAAATAATAATAATATATTCTAAATAAAATTTTATCGTCAAATCTTGGACGAATAGTAATACAATAATTACAGTAATTATTCACTTGAGAAAATAATGTATGATTTTCCGAAAAAGATGTTCAGAAACATGGCGGAGGTGTATTTTCAGTGGGCGTTATTATTGCACCTCGACTGTTTAAAGGGCTGCAATCTGTAGACACATGTAATGTTCTCGATGAAATCATCGTGTCTACGTGATCGCTCCATTATCCGTCGACATGGCGCGCTCGCATGGGCTCGGACACGACATGGGAAAAAAAGCACGAACAATGGGCCACCGTGACGCGTCAAATTGTACTAATTGCCACCTACGTAACACGAGCTGGTGCGGGCCAAAATAACGAAACAGATTGAAACAACAACGCAGTCCACCCTTCCCCGCTAACAACAGCGTTGTAGCTGATGATTTTGTGGTCGTCCTCCCTCCCGCCCTTCTTTCCTGCCTTCTTCCTTTTTTTTGTAATCCATAATTGCTTGCAAGTAAAAAAGCACAGGCGTCATACGTGTCGCGGCTCGTGCAGAAGCAGCACTGTCGTATTCGCGACATATATCTTCTGTTCTCCTATCTCGTTATTTTAACGTTAATTTCTCTTCTTTTATGTCTTCTTTTATCTTCTGACTCGGATATTGTGCTTCAGGTATCTTTTTTGTATACGTTGATAAAAAGCGATGATTGTACGTGGAATATTTATATAAAAACGTTCCTGCAGCTTATAGAATAAACGATCATTATGAGCGACATTAAAACATTCATCATCGTCAAGTGACGCTTACGTTGCCTAAAATAACACCGACAAATTTAACTCAGTTCCACAATGTTATCTTCTTTCTCTTTAATGATTACTAAAGAAACTCTAATAGGCCATTAATGTTATGTTGACTATTTACTCCAATATTAATTTATTATTAAGAGAGCCATATTATTTCGCAATCTCGTTTTAGTAAATATTTTTCCATATTTTGATAATTTGCCAATTCTCTCAGTTTTCATCTTTGCAGCAAGAACGTTTTGACACGTACATTTTAACAAAGAGATAAAATTTGAATCAGCAGATTCGTGAAATATTCGCGAATAATTATTATAAGTGTAATTTGTACAAATACTAATCAATTTCAACATGTGACACTTTAGATGTTCCATCCAACATCAACGCTCCAGTGCTTCATTTATTGAATTTATCACCTTCCTAAGAAATCATTTAATTGTCCCATCCGATTGCAAAAATATCATTTTTGTCGTATATTTTTCGCTGCGTATTATTTTACCAAATTTTGCTTTGTCATTACTCTGACTAATGTGTTTCTCCTAAATGTAATTTCGATATATAATTGCCATGGAACATAATTTATATTTTAACAAGATAATATCCTTGTGGAATTATCCGCGAGGATATCAGTTCAAATATAGCTATTTCTCGATCAAGATAGACAGGAATGTGAAAATTCCGCGACTTGTAAATCCAATTGTCACCGCAATCATTTTCGTCATCTCGTATCGAAACGACCGTTCGCGCACTCGGCGTCCGAAATGAAAAAAAAAAGTTATCCGAAATTATCCCATGCAACACATTGGGCGAACCGTAACCACGAGCGTATATGGCTTTAATCCCTGATGAATATCTTTCTATTAGCGATTACATCATCGTGATGCAAGCAGACTTATTTGCCACATTAATAAGCGTTATTCGGGGAAGCAGAATGATAGTATTTTGTTCGTCGCGCGTCGCGTTCAATCGAGGCTCGGAATTTCAATAGAGTCTGTAATTTCGCGAAACCGGAGCGATATTGATTTTGAAACAACGCTCACGGGGAATCGCACGGCCGGATTTTACGCCATCGTGAATCATCTCATTCCGCTTCCGTTGTGTGAATATGAATGTATGTAGCAAAGTCGGTAGAGTTCTCGCGCAAAATACGCGGAAGTACGTCGGAACTTCTGTGTACTATACATCTAAGGGAAGCTAATGCGTCTCGAGTCCCGATCGAGTCGCATGTGAGTAACTTTAGTGCTATTTCATACTTTGCGACTATGAAACACAACGCTGTCTTGCGAACATCTGTGTGATCTCTCTACTCGTTCAATCTATCTTTCATCTAAGCCCTAAGTTCAGCTTTACAGTTTCTAGTCTTCCTTGTGGAAGTCGTGTGAGTCGTGGAGAAAACTGGTGTCTAGTGACAAAGCGAGACGAACAATTATCCATTTTCGCAATAGCGTAAAAAAATCACATTTATAAATCAGCTTTTAAGTAGAAGTAGATCGAAATTATTGTAGAATTTTTACGAAGATGCGTCATAAATGTTAACGAAAATAATTCGATATTTTTTTTTATTAATCATAAACTCGAGATAAACTCGGTATTCAAGCTACTAATTTGTTGATAACGAAGAGTCTTTATTAATGATAAATCCATTTTCACTTCATAATTAATTATGCGATTTTTCACAATTTAATTGATGCCATTTTATCGCCATTTTATCAAATGCTACTAATACTAAAATTCGCTTCGTTCTGTCACATCATCACGTGTAACTCGTGGTTTCGGTGCACGTGGACGGCCAGCATGCACTACGACTAAAGCCTCATTCTCACATATAGCGAAATTGGCATGCCTGGTTAAGGGGGTGTCTATCTTTAAACGGGAAAAAAGGGGGTACAATATGGCGATATATGATATGCGTATCGTTGATTGTGTGACGAATAAATAAATAAATATATATATATATATATATATACAAAAAATATATATATACATATATAGTTTGCACGTCGACGTATAATTACACCACAGTCTCGCCTGGTTTTTCTTGGTTAAAAGCGTTATATAACGTTGTTAATAACAGCGTTACCGTGCTCGAGGGTGTGTATTGCAAAAGGGGAGATGTACAGAGAAATATCAGCAGCAACGAGACACACGTGCATACATCTATAGGGTAATCCGTCATCGTTTCCGTGTCCTTTCGGCCGTCAGGATCGCGCGCAGGACGATAATTAATGATCGACGGCACGATGATCGATATGCCGCGATAATCAGATAATATCAAGCACATCGAGCAGAGATAATTTCGCAAAAGGAACCTTTCGAAGAGAAAGTTACTCTCTAGTCGAAACGTGTCTATCATTCACCATGTTATTACGTTAGAAGCTTCGTAATTCGAAATCGCTTCGAAATGCTGTAAAATGTCCTGTCTTGCTGCTGATACGTTCCCTTGTACGGTTTAGGATGAAGTTAAAATTAGTGGGAAAGGTAGACTCTCGAAACAGACTCAGGCAAACTTTATGAGTGTTTTAATCTTTCTAAGTGTCAAGAAAAGTCTAATAGAGATGATTTTATAAAATAGCTTTTTTTGCTTAAGTCTGATTCAAAAAAAGAGAAAAATTAGGGTAGTGCTGGGCAATATTACAAAATACAGAGTAAAAATAGGACTAATTTTCTATCATTATTTTTAGTTATTATTATTATTTAACGCTTTCTTTGCTCGTCATTTTTTAACAAGTAATATCATATAACAAGGATTCTGATTTTAAGTTAATTTTAAAGTTAATATAACAATTTATAATTTATATATATATATATATATAATATATCGTTAATTTCGGATAAAGTTATCCAAAAAACGAACATATAATCCGATATAAAAATTTAATTTAATTTGGAAAAAATAATATGTAATATTAACTTGTATAATTAATCAACATTTTGCATGGCTATCATTCCATCTTCCGTCACTCCCTGTATTTTGCTTAAGAGAAAGTTCGGTCGTTCGAGGTGCTCTGCCGGAAATTTACTACCGTCGCCGTGGACGACGGAAGTAAATGTAAGTGCAACGGATGAAAGGATAGAAAGAGAATAGGAGGGCAAGGGGAGGCAGAGAGAAAGATAGAGAGACAGAGAGAAAGTGGTAACGCAATCTCGTTCGCTTAGTAAGCTTTCTAAGTGGATGGCTGGATGTCTCTTTACCTTAAACAGCTGTACCCCGATAACAGCGAACATGAACTGTAGGAGATAGGTGACCAACATAATGTTGCCAATCGTTTTAATGGCGACAATCACACACTTCACTACGTACTTTTTCACGTAGCGTTTTCGGTTGCGGATGAGCAGGACGAGCGAGCACAGCGGGGAACACGTGGGGTGGTGAGAGAGTGAGAGAAAACAAAAAAAAAATAGAGTAGCATTAATTTAGGGTGGCCGGGTATTATCACTCCAAGGGGCTGGGGGCGGGGGCGGGGGCGGGTGGGGATCTGTGGGGTCATTCGGGTGGTGAAAGTCTCGCCACGATTCGGAGAGAATTTTTTTCTCGTTTATATTGTAAATCTCTCTTTAATCGTCTCGTTCGCGCCCTCAGTTGCTCGTTGCGTTTAGCCTTGTTAGCTCGATTTATCCTCTCTCGTGTGTGGTGCCTGTTTTTATTGTACGAATTTCTTACGCGCGACGATACATGATTGATCGATCCCTTCGAAAGTTGCGTAGCTTCTCTCTCTGTTTCCTCTCAATTCCTCGGAGCTCTCTTCTCTCGGAGATCTTCGGATTTCTCTCTCTTTTATCTTCGATTCTTTTTTTTTTAGCTTTATCTCTTTTGTTTTCATCGCGTTAACTAAGCCCTCGCCATCCATCCAACCCATCAGTGCTCGATGTTTTTTCTCGGCAATGCACCTATGGGACTTTTGGGCGGGAAAACCTTTTCCTCAAAAATTGATTTTACACGCGCAATCACGAGCGTGCTCGGTTACATCCGTGGATCGTGTAAGATATCGCTTGATCGAACTGCTTCTCGATGAGATTCGCATTTGTCGCTAGTAAACGTTATCGTTTCGAATATATATCACAGACCTCGAAGATTGAAAGTTAAAATTGAAGCGGTCTAAAAAATTCTACGAGGAAGTAAATCTAATATGGATGTCATGGCATATTTATATCATATTTATATTTTATTGATTAATAACGCTATATGTAAATAATTCTATATAAATTCTCTCGTTTGTCATAAAAATATATCATACAATAAAACATTATTTTGCCATGCAATTTTCAGTGGAATATTTTTTTTTTCATCTAAGTTAAAATGTCTATATTTCTCAAAAATTAGAGATATAGTTAGAAAGATATTTTTAATTTTCGGAAATGAGATCTAAAATCCAGTCCAGTCGCGACGAAGATCGCGTCGCGAAATTGGCAGAAAGCTCTGCGAAGCTATCATAAAAATTTCACCCCAGACTCGGCTGGCGTCTTTATTGCCTTTTCTCACGCCTGCACAATTGCTACATTGTGATCGCAGCCCGCTTTTGGGGGCGACACATTTTCACCCTCTTGCACCTCGTCGAACGAGAACTCGAAACCAGGCACTTGTGAATTAACTCGCTAGCTTGCGCTTAGTTACTTCTGTGACATCCAGTACTGTGTCGCATACTTGTGCGTGTCATGTGTGTACGTGTAAAGGAGTATGTAATGGTAGGGCGATCGATACACATGAAACTACGAGCGATATATATGTGTATATATATAGAGAGAGAAATATATATATATATAGATATAGATACAGATAGAGAGATAGATAGATATATATATATATAGATAGATAGGTAGGTAGATAGATAGATAGATATAGATATAATGTCGGACTGAACGACTTATCTCAGCTTAAGATTAATAATCAGAGCAAGCTAATATATAATATATAAAGATAGTCTAGAATGTCAACTATTCTACCGTCTTCTATGTTACTTTATATCTTCCTTTATTGTAGTAAGCGCCGAATTCCACATTCCTCGATCACTTTTGCGAACATTATTACATCTTTCTGCGTTATCCTATTGATTGTATTTTGATGGCGAAAGATTGTATCCTTTATTGAGCGGAGAATATCTCTTCAATATTACGAAGCATTAATACTCTTGTTCGTGAGTGTTTAAGAAGCTCTGTAGGCTCTGATTAGAGTGGAAATTAATGTTGCTTGTAAAACTTCGCAAGAAGAAGCGAGCAAGTTTGATAAGGAATTAACGCGATTGCAAAATGCTGGTCGTAGGAATTCCGCAGTATATAAAATTAAATACAATTAAATTCGATTTGCAACGCCTGATTTAGCCTGACCGACATTGATTCCGTCTAGCCGCTTCCATCAAGCTCGCCCAATAAGCAAGTTTGTTCGACTTTATCTAAATTTCCCTTTTTTTTTATCTCGATTGCCCCCTGATCAATCGTAACAGTTCTATTTAATATCAACTCCAGAAATTTTTGATTTTGTTCTTGATTTCTAAAAATTTGATTTTAGCATCGAATTTGAAAATATACAATAGTCGATTGCCTTGCGATATCATGCTGCATTTCTCCGTTTTCTTTTTTTTTATCATTTTAATAACGAAATGTCTTATAACAACATAGTATGTTATGTTCAGTCGAAAACGAAATAAAGTCACGAGATCAAATTGGACAATCGGGATCAATCTTCAATCTTCAAGCCTATGAAAACGGAGAAGGAAATTGCCGTGGTGCTTCCTTTTGCAGCAATTATGGGTCTGTACGCGCGTGTAGGGACCGCTTTTCGTGATCTTTTCCCCTTTCGATTGTCCGAACGGCGAAGTCCCGCGTCGAATGGAGCTTATAAGAAAACAATGCCCTTTTCCTCTTCTCCTCCACCTTTCTCTCTCATGTTAATATAGCGGCACACCACTGCAATGCTTAGCCGGCACAAGCATGCAATTCTCAAACATCCTCTACTACCTCTACAGTCTTAAAATCACGAAGTCTGCATGAGTTTTTTTTTTATTTCTTTTTTGGATAGGTGGATGTGTGCGTGTAAAAATATAAAAATCAAAGGAATTAGTTTACTCTTGAAGGTTGTTTGTATCTTGTGTGAGTGTGTATGTGTGTGATGTAGAAAGGCACCACTTGAACGCTGAAGAATTGCTTTGGATAATCATAAAAGTAGCTGTATATTTTTATAAAGACAGATTCCTTCGCTTATGTTATAGAGATCTAAATAATTTGTATTGTTCTATGAAGCATATATTTAAAAAAAAAAGAAAATATTTTAGATATATTGAAAGATGATATATCTTTGAATTTTATCCCGTTTTTATTAATTTAATTTGATAATTTTAACGTGATTTTCAGAGTGCTGGTCTATCTCTTAAAGTGCATTAAAAAATATTCATATTTTTATACAAGTAACTTAAATTTACATTATCTTTTCTTTATTTAAGATCAGCAATTTCTTAAAATAAATATTAGAAGGTACGGTCAAAGAATTCTCTCGATTGACGTTATAAAAAATAATTAACTTCCAAGACCGTTCTCATTTCTTGAAGAACTTCTGCAAGTTTTTTATAAAGTATTATTTATTCGCTATTTCGATTTGAAATTCGGCTCCACATCGTCGAATAGATAATCTTGATGACTTTCTTCAACTTTCGGAAGAGAAAAAAATCGCAGCGTGATCACCAAACCGAATCATTTTTTTTTCCTTTTTCAAAGTTGAAAAAAGTTACGAAATTAAGTCGAATTGAAGAATTTCTTATACAGTACTTTATAAAAAAATATCCAGAAGAAAAGTTTGAATATTTTTTATTCACTATAAATTCATGTTTGATGTGAGAGGATGTGTATGAATTTGTACGTGTGTTGCGTGATTGTTTCGTGTCGTCTAAACAGCGATGTAGTCTCTATCAAGTCTCGAGCAGCAAATAATCTCGACAGAAAGAAGAAAGAGAGAGAAAGAGAGATATATAATATATAATATAAAAACAGGTATATCGTAGGTGTCCAGCTGATAGGAATAAAAAACAAAGAAACGAAAACCAATGCCAAAAGAGCAAAGGCATGTTAGGTCTTGCGTAAAGCCGCTTTTCCTTTCTCATTTTTTTTGTTTGTACTCGACTATCCCCGATCTGCTTTTGAGCTACCGTCTCATCTCCCCCCGGTCACTCGTCCACTATATATGCGTATATTAAATTACATCGGCGTGGCACGGATTTACTATGACAAGAGGGCAAATGAAGTAATTGAGACTATTGGATAAATGGAATAACACTGCGATCTTTCAATGATAACATAATTATTGCAAAATTTACTTAAAGTGCATGTAAGTAATTAGTTTATAGTTGTTGAAAAAATATTAAAATTGCAGCTACTAACTCTTATATAAAAAATCATCGTGTTTTCCATTTTACTCGAGAATTTTAATTGCTTCACTTGATTTTGTATCCTTGTACACATCAGATTTTTTCTTCTTTCAATTATGTACTATTTATATGAACTACTTATTGTTACTACAATTATTTTTAATTTTAAACTATGCATAATTATCTTTTTAAAACACAGGATAATTTTTTGCAAATAATTTTTGATCACCAAAATATTTCAAACGAGATACATATCTGGATTGAATATTATTCGATTTTGAAAGCAGTAAACATATATCGAATCAAATATTCGATATTGAAGCAACAATATATAAAGCAAATGAAATATATGAAACGAAATTTTATGCCGAAAAATTCTATTGCCTATCAATAACGAACTGTCATCTCTCTTTTATATAATTTTAAATAAAATTGTATACATATATTCGCATATATTTAAAAATCGAATGAAGTGTCATATTTCTCGAATTGCTTTCATTCTTGTGGACTATAGTTTGACGAAAATAGTATATGTTTTTCTTTT
This sequence comes from Cephalotes varians, assembly GCA_037157785.1. Lineage (NCBI taxonomy): Eukaryota > Metazoa > Arthropoda > Insecta > Hymenoptera > Formicidae > Cephalotes > Cephalotes varians. Next base: position 1,188,243 of record JANQDE010000042.1, on the reverse strand, counting down.
CTTTTTTTTTATATAAAATAACAGCGGTTTTCTCTCACTAAAGCTATCGACAAATGGTATCAGCGATTCAGTTTTAATGTACTGCAATTTCTAAAAACTTCGTTCAATGTTCGAAACAACATGCATATACGTTGAAATAATTTTATCATGATTTAAAATTGTAAAATCATGCTATATAGTCAAGAAAAGAAAATTAAATTATATTTCATATTGTTAAACATCAGTACATAGAAACTGTTACTAGAGAACTGCTTTTACACCAAATCCGAGAGAAAGAAAGAGAGAAAGAGAAAGATGCGTTATTTCTATTATATTTATAAACATAAACACGACATTATAATGTACAAATCTGATTCGATGGAACCCCTGTCGGATAAATTCTAAATAAAATTCACTCGCGCATTTTTTTAAAATTGAAGTACCTTAGCCTGACTTTGGGCTATGTATATTTGGGCTGTGTATACAACTAAATAAAATTCAATGAAATTGATTATTCAAAATTATGGTAATCTGCGACAAGAGGAATTTTATCGCGCACGTGACACATATAGTTTCCATCACAATAAAAATTAATTTTCCTACACACTTAAAAGATTTTCCAAGATACAATTTTAAACGATTTACATCGATTAAAATTTTTATAAATATATTATTTACAAAAGTAATATAATATAATGACAAAATGAACGAGCCAAGATCGGCGTGAGTATCGAATGAGCTACGTCGATGTAAAATCGATTTGTCGGATAATAAAGGTAGATTAAATTAGTCTTCGGTAAACAGGGCGCTTTGATATAAAAAAATATACAGTGGGAACAAAGAACACAATCAGTGGTCCCAGTGAGAGGTTTCGGGGAGAGTGTTGAGACAAGAAACCCAATTATAAGTAAGTTACACGCAAAAGACAGTTTGTTTCACAGGGGTGGTACCCAAAGGTGCATCTGTCAGAGAAAACAACATTCGCCTCATGCTCGCGCCCCTCGACGATTATTTTCCACGTGCCGCTGTCGCGCGTGCGCGCATCGACCGTTGTCAATTCGGAGATTGAGACATAGATTGTTCTCCTAATTGGACGATGCGTTCGTTAATTCCGCAACTTCGTTAATTCCGTTTCATTCACGCAAACCAGCGATCCATATTGTAGTAGTGAAGTAGATTTTCTACGAAAGCTTTCTGCGACAATCATTGATAAAATATACTCAAAGTATATGCTCACACACGTGTATCGAGTGTGCAAAACGGTGATAAAAATTTCGTGCGCGTGTTTAAAAATCTGTGATAAAAATCTGCAAAATTCAAAGAGCGGTGCAGAAACTTGATATGAAAAAACATAATTATCGATGAGATTTAATCACTTTTAAATTGATCTTTAGATACGACTGCATTTTTTGCAATAAGGCGGAAATAATCGTCGAAGAAGCTGCCGAGATGTCGAACAAAGGCATACTGAGGTAGACAGTAGTTGTAGTGATAGTGATGAATTTGGTGATATGGTGAATTAATTAATTCATTAAGAAATGTAGGATAAACGAATGAACAAATGCTGAAAACGGATTTTGAAAAAGAGAAAAAGAGAGAGAGAGAGAAAGAGAGGGTAGATTTAAGACTGAGATTTTGAGAGGATTTTTTGGGGTGTTCGTAGGATAATCGACTGGTAATATATTACTGCCACTCTAGTGTAGAACTGTAAGAGGTTTAGAGGAGAGTTTTCTCGGGGCCGTGTCGGTATTGGGGCCCGATAATCCTACCTTGAAGAGCTGTACGCCAATGACGGCGAACACGAACTGCAGGAGGCTGGTGACGAGGACTATGTTTCCGATAGTCTTTACCGCTACGATGACGCACTGTACTACGTGCTGGGTTCACAATATTAATCACAATATATAATCGCCCTTCGTGATAGAGAGATGGAAATTACGCGCGCCGCGCCGCGTTAATGCTTGCTTCGTTCTTAACGAATTTTAATTCTGGCATTTTGTCGCCGTCAAATTCGTGCAGCTTTCTCGAATCGCGAAAGCGGTCTCTTCGTGGAGAACCAGCAGAATCTTCGTTAAGATTCTAAAAGAGGTACTCGAAATTTCCTAGTTAAAACTAAAAGTATGTTTTTTATCTTTTCGCGATATATAAAAAAATTTACATATCGATTTAGATATCGTTGCATCAATTTTATATTGGCCAAGAAAACTGACGATAAATAATATTTTATCGATTTCGATAAATAAATTTTTACTGACAGTTGTCACGCGTTGATTCTCGCGTAACAAAAATTCTCGGTAGACAGCGGGGAATAACGAAATATGTCATTTCGCCATTAGCGTATTTTTTCTAAAGTTCGGCTCTCTTCCACCATTTGTAATTGCAATTTCGCGTATGCTTAGCAATCAACGTCGGACTAACGAGAACGATTCTTTAATAACTAGCTGTGGACATTACGATATATTATGCTTCTGGCGTTATTATTACGTACTACGGTAGGGCATATGCTGTGAATTGGGCCGGTTTTAGCGGACTTAGAAATAGGTGAGACAAATGAAAGAGATACCTTTAATCCCTTAGCGCGATTAATAGCACGTAGTGGCCTCAGTACACGGAGCACTCGGAGCACTTTGATGAAAGAGAATGCGCCAGGTCTGCAAGAATACAATAAATAACGATGTCAGAGCAAGCCAGATATATGTATAAAAAGATACTCTAAAGCAATCTTTCAGACAACCAAAGTTTTTAACAAAAAACTCTCAGAGTTCAATGACGCTATTTGCGGTTCTTTTTATACAACGATTAGTTGCCCGATTATAATTGTAATTAATTACAAAATTATGAAAGACCAACTCCTCTTACTCCTTTTATATAGATTATATGATTATGAGAGAATATTAATATCAAAAATAAGATCATACTTGGCTGTCATGGAAACGAGAGAAGCGCAAACGACGAGAAGATCGAGTAGATTGAAAGCCGACCGACAAAACGCGCCTTCGTGAATGATGAAGCCGTATGAGACCATTTTGAGGCAGATTTCAATCGTGAAAACAGCAGTGAAGAAGTAATCAAAGTAGTTCAGTATCTGTAATACAAAGCGCACACCAGTTTATTTCGTTAGCTATCTTAAGCAGATAGTTTCGATAGTTTCGTTGAAATTTCGATGAAACGGATATTTTAACAGCGTATCTTTCGGCGCGATCGGATACCTGATTTCTTTCCGATGTGGTTCTCAGTGGATCCTCGGCGGCCAACATGGCGGAGGAAATCATAATGCAGATCAGTATCACGTTGCTGAAGTAACTGTGATTGCAGAACCAATGGCAGAACACGCGAAACCTGTGAAACGTGATCGGAAAGGAATATGACTTCGAGTGGCTTCTGATAAAGAGACATTTGAGAAATGGAAAGATCGGGAAAGTTTAATTATTCTTTATCTTGGCGGGGGTGAAATTTTTCAAAATTTTCTGCTATACCTATTAGTGCTTGAAAAAATAAAGAATGCCGAACCGGCCGGGATCGGTTCCTTCTTGGTGGCCATGTTGTACTCGGACATTCTTCGCGGTCTAGCTGACACTTCCTGTCCATCTGTAAAAGAGCCTCTTTTCTTATCTTTACGTTTCTATGAATTTTATTTTACTCGCTTCTTTCTTTAATGGAATATCAAGATCTTAAAAGATTGAATGAACAGTTGAATAAACAGTTGTCTTTCTCAGCTATTAGTTTCTGAAACACAGCAAAATCAAATTAACTAACCTTGCATTTCTTGCTCATCTTCCTCCTCTTCCTCTTCCTCCACTTCTTCGTCGGACTCAACGTTGAGTCGCACTTTATGCGTGTTCATATCCTCACTTTTCTCTGACCTGCGTAATAGCGGTAATTACATAGATTAGTTTTAAATTTGTTTTTTCAAAATATTTATCTTTTTTTTGTGAATTCGGCGTAAATTCTTTGAAAATCTAGAACACGGAAAAGTAATCTTTTTAAATAAAAGACACTACATCTTTCTTAATATCTCTCGAGGAAGAAGAAATTCTTCACTTATCTTTAAGGGAATCTTTTAGTATTTAATAATAAAGACATTAGAATTAACACCGCTAAGCTTTCTAACGAATTCAGTCTGTAAAGATGAAAAATAAAATTGATGAAAATCACGTATGGCAATTGAATGGCAAGTGAATTACGATCGCTGCGTGTCCATATGTTCTTGAACTGTGACTCTTACGAATCCTCTCGACTTTACAGATCATAATAACGTTGCATAAGGAGGGGTAATAATACTCTTCCCCTCCCTCAGTCTCGTTCAATGTAATAACGCACATCGTTATATTACAACTTTCACTTTGTTATGAGAGAAGGCTTACGTTTCGGTATCGAGTGCGGCCTCGTAGTCCTCCATTGTCTCGTTAGGATCGTGTTCGAGATCTGTACCGGCGCCCTCGTCCTCTCCACCGATCTCTTCGCCACCATCATCGCCAGCTTCACCGCTGACTTCGTCCCTTTCTGGTGAACCGCTGCGAGATTTATTTTTCTCCGCCTGTAGGATAGAGCAGGGTAGTTATCTGCCAAGTGATTCGGTCAAAGATAACAGTCGCTTGCGCAATTAGCAACGGTACAAAAAGTATCCCAGTGAAATGCAACGTCCAGAAGAAAATCACTGGAGATAGAATAATATTTATTAAAATAAGATAAACAGAACATTGCCTAAATAAAAATCAAGTTCATATGTTTATCCAATGAAATTCAGTTAAATGTTGAAATTTAATCTTAATCATGATTTCAATTTCTTTGCATTAAAACATCACACACGATATAGAGTTTATTACGTCTGTCAAAAAAATAATCTGTGAAACTAATTAAAGGATTTATTGAGGAACAAAATTACGTTTGTGCATTTATATTAAATAATGTTAAATGAAATATTTGTTTCTCAGATTAATTCAATTCTATAGCTAACATGTGTTGTTCCCGACGATTAATATGATTATCGTCCAAAGCTCTTTCTATGAATCGATAACGTACGCGTTCGCAAATATTAACAGTGAAGTACATCAGTACACAAATATATATGATTTATTTATCATGGAGCAATTTGTCAAATTTTCGAGTTAATTATATTTATTGTTAATATTCCTGTGTAGGCAAAATTCATTATTTATGAGAAAATAAATTCGTCAGTCACTTTCTACGCGTTGTAAAATCGAAAGACAAACGCGATATGAATATTGGCAGTAAAAAGTTTGATGCGAAAGAAAGCAATAAACTTTTCTATTACCATGATTTGATTGTGATTCAAAAGTGCAGCTCGCGTTGCGACGAGACTAAAACTTCTTTTATTACTTATAAGAGCGCCATTGGTAAACAATAACATGATCCGTATACTCGATTCAAATATCAATTTCACACGTCTCATTTTATCATTAAAAAAGAAAATGAAACGTTGAGAGAAATATGTTCCTCTATGTGTGACAATCACAAAAAAAATACGTGTAAAATATGTAAAAATTAGAAAATTGCTGGATACAAAAATTACGTATTAGATAATACAATGAGACGTACTTATGAGTGCAACGAGATGCATCGTATATTAAGGAACGCACGCTTGAAACTTTGCGCGATCATAATTCTCACCACGCAATCAATAGTTTTTTCCTAATGTGGTCGTTATGCACAAACATGATTAATCAGCTTTTGAACTTTGCTATTGTGCTTTTAAACTACCTTACGAGTAAAATTGCATGGCTTGCGTCGCATAACTTCGCGAATTGCCACGACTGCACATTCGATGAAGCAAGTCCGACGTTACACAAGCAATCTGGTCTCCATATAACACTCGTATTAATTTGCCTAGTTCTGTCAGATTAGATCAATTTTAGCTTAGGATAAAATCAGAGCTTGAAATTATTTATCGTTAGAAATAAACGTTCTTAGACACTGTGTGGTTGACCTTATATTATGGAGCGTCTTTTATTATGAAAAGCCTACGTGTTCGTCGGCTGAATTAATATTATTGAAACAATCAATTTCACGTAATAAAATCCTGACTGTGCCGAGGAAGAAAATTAGAATAGCCCTTTTTATCGCTCTTTATACACACAAACGTTAAACACGTTCATTTACTTTCGGGGATAGACATCGTTTTGTCGTCATCGGTCTTCAGATTTATTCTAACAGGCTCGCATTGTGATTTCTGATGGCAAAAGGAAGAAACTCGCGTTACGAAGCGTCACTGAAGGCGCCGGAGCGGGTTTATAATACCGCATTGTAATATCCACCTCTCGCAAATATTTTGCGCGCGACGTAAAGACGCGATTCTTTCCATAAAAGATCGTGCGACCGAATTAACCTGATTGTTTATGGAAATCGGAAAAAAGCTCGTTCCAGAATTACGCGACTCTATAGTTCTCACAGAAAGGCGATGATGTGTACTTAAATTGCTTCCACCTTCTTTTGTGTCAAGGTCTTTCTTATATATATAGAGAGACCGCATATAATTATGTATTTTCATTAATTTAATGGAAGGCTCGAAAAGTCATTCAATAGAAAAACAAGATGTTATATGAAGAACGTTTTAAGATATCTTGTGTACATTGTTACATAATAATAACAAAAGTTAATGTAGATTTTTAAAAGAATACAATTTTTGTTAATGAAAGACACGAACCTTAATTAACAAAACAAGAAGATGATTTTCTTAATATAGTATTTCAACGTGAATAAAGCGAATTTAATGAAACATTGTGTGTATGACATTTACGCTATGTCTGGCACTCAAAATCATCGGCAATCTAGTACTACATTATGTATCTACGTTCATTATCGCATGTACAATCAAACTCACCTCTTCCTCGGCCTCCTTTTCGATGGCAGTCAGGGACTCAGCATCAGCGAGATTGTCGACGGCGATAGCCAAGAACACGTTCAAGAGAATATCTGCGTTGCTATCTTTGTCAAGGATCGATTAAAATTTATTAAATCAGACAGAATCGATATTACACTGCGCGAGAAGGAAAGAGACAATTATTTCGTCGCCGAGTCATCTTTTCGATAAAGGATACAATTGCCGCATATGAAGAGGATAATGAAATAAACACAGGCGAGCACGCCAATACTGGCGACGCCGCCGTAAGCTCGAATCCCAACGTACATCACAGCGTTCCAATCCTCGCCGGTTAATATCTGGAGATGCAGAAGCCAAGCGTACCGCATTATTTTTAGAACGGAGGGGAAAAATAGAGATGCAAAAATAAGAAATGAAATCAATCTCGGAATTAAACTTCGTGATAAATGCAATTTTGTGATTTTACAGAATTGTGTTCGAGTTTCCTACTTCGTGGAATGATTAAATACCTGAAATACGGTGAGTAAGCTCTGCCAAAAACTGTCAAAATTTTGACGCTTCTTTTCCTCCATGTCACTGAAATTGAACTTTCCACCGAAGACCTATTTAAAAGATAAATTTCGAAAAATAAATTAAAAGGCGTTCGCGTTGTTTTATCGCTACGGATCTTTTTCACTTTGAATCTACCTGCATGCCGAGAAGAGCGAAGATCACGATGAAAAGAAAAAGCAGGAGCAACAACGAAGCGATCGATTGTATCGAGTTCAATAAAGAGGCCACTAAATTCGACAGTGATCTCCAATATCTGCAAACAAAAAGTAACGCGTCTCACTTTTTTTATCGCGCGCGTTAGAATTTATTTTCTTCAAAAATATTTATCGTAAAAGATAAATATTGTTGACGTAACTTTGTAGAGTTTGATGTAAATTACGTCTACAAAAAGATTTGATTGATCTGTTGATTGACTCACTTTGTTACTTTGAATACCCTGAGCAGCCGGACGCAACGAAGTACGGAAACGCCAAGAGGCGGCATTACACGTGTATGTGTAAGTATCATTTCGGTAATCGAACCGATCACGACGAAGCAATCGAAACGATTGAACAACGAGACGAAATAACCCTGCGAAATAAATTACAATACCTGAGGATCTTAATAAACGCCTCATTTACATTTTTTTAAGAAAATACCACATATCTTTCTATTTAACAAAATATTTGCATCTTATTAATACAAGGATGCATATCAATAATTATAAATAATTATATTAATAATGAATATTAATTGAACGATGTAATATTAATTCATTAATTTTATCATAATTTCAAATATCGAAAAGAATCAGGAAATGCTGTGACAGTCACTCACCTGAAAGCCTAAACTGTACATTTTTAATATCATCTCCATGGAGAACAGCACAATGAAAAACATGTTCGTGATTTCTGATGGCAAAAGAAAGGAACTCGTGTTACGAAGTGTATCACTGAAGGCGTCGGAACGGGTTTATAATTAAAGGCAAACAAAAAGTCAACATTATTTCCGCGGAGCAGCGACGCGGCGATATTTACCTTGAAAGTTGTCCAACCAATGCGGTTGATCGTAGTGCTCTGTGGCAAGAACACCGGTATTCAAGAAGACCAGAACTATGATGAGCCAATAGAAGACCTGGGACTTCACAGCCTTCCTACAGGCTCTTCGCATCCGCCTGTTCACTCTGCGAATATTCGCGTCACAATGCGCCGTGTAACTTAAACTTCACACTCGCTCGTATATACAAACGTACAGACAAACGTTTAGAGAATCTTTGAGTTTGTCAGATAAACGACGCTTCGATCTCTACTGAAATTCCTCGATATGTGTAAAAGCGCGGTGTTTCGAAGAAGTCTGTCATTGAGATTTGTCAAAAAATTTGCAACGATGACTATCGTAAGACATTATTTGTTTCTTCAACTGAATATTTAAAAGGCTTTAAAGAGGCGATTTTCAATGTCACGATTACCTTTCCAAATCCCGTTTCTTCTTTTTGCAAACGGATTCTTGTTGAATTCCTTCCTCGTCACCCTCCAATTGGTCCGTGCTCTCTATTTCGTTTTGCTGTTTAGCTATGCAATGTTAAACATTCAAACTCAGTCAATTAATTAGCAACCTTCAACTGGGGAGGGAAAGTTATTTCACGTGGAATTAGATTTGGTGAACAACTTTTCGAATTCAATTTACGCACTCCTACGCGCATTTGTACAAATGCACGATATACGAAACATGTTGCAATTATATGAAATTGTCATGTTTATCCAATATTATTATTATTATTATTATAAATATCTAAAATTATTTTTACCATATTTATTTTTGCTTATAACAGATAGAATATCGCACAAAATTGTCCCAATTTATTTTCAATGAATACGCTTATCTCTAGCACTTTTATTTTGGAAAATTTTTTCTCCCTCCGTGCATACATACATTTTCCATCTTGCTTCGGCTCATCCGTCTCCGGCTCGATGTCCTCGGCCTGTGTTATCCAGTCGAGATAACCCCTGAGATCGTCCTCGATTTGCTGTTTCTCCCTGAGCTTGTGAAAGTCGCCGCGTGCCTTCGCCTTTTCTCTCTCCTTGGAAAATTCACTGCACGAAAGCGGGACAAGCGCATGTACTGTTGCATCGTGTCATGATTAGAGGTATGGCGCGCGAGACGTGTAATTGAAACATTCAAAGGCAATGAAACGGAAATCGAGACGCGCATGAAAAGGGATCTTCTTTATTTGCCCGCGCTTCTTCGATCTCGCTCGAATGAGGACGAGTACGATGTAAATACATCTATTCGTATCGGGAAACATCCAGCGAAACGCTCCTCCTCCAACGTTCACAATATTTCTTCTTTTATGGAGCAAGTAAAATAGAATCAATCCATACCACTAAGGATCTAATTATTCTTCTAGGAATAACGCTTCTTGATAAACGATAAAGTTTGATACTGATCTGATATGAATTTTGATGTATAAAATTTCATATTCTGTTAAACTAAAAGAAATTTTAATTGCATGAATCAGCATTGTTTTTATCCAATTCTTTTTATTGAATCTTGAGATTTTAAGAAACATGTATATCCAACATTTTGTCGATATTTTGACTGATCTTCGAATAGTCTTCAAACGTGCATTTTGCGATGCTTCCGATAACGAGAATGTTTGCGCGTGTGGCGTTAAGCGGTGGATAAAACGTAAAAAGGGAAGGAAGTTAAATCGCGCTTGTCATCGATACCGTTTTCACACCTCGATTAGCCGCACATCCTTTACCGATATGCAATGGAGTGTGTGCATGTGTATATGTGGTATCAACCTAAGAAAGAGATATTTTTATCTCGTTCCCTCTTTCCCGCCTCATCAAGGATTGCAGAACTTTGCAAGGATAGATGTCACGAGCTGCTTCAGCAGATCGATTCCTTAAAGAATCCGCTTAGGGATCGATTTGAAAGCTCATTATCTTGTTGTACCGAAATATCGCATTTATCTGTACATTTTATTATAGATAAAAATAAGGTAGATAATATTATAGATAAAGTAATATTTAATCTATTATTCTCAATATTTCATGAGATTTAATTAATCAAATAAGAACTGCAATCTTTAGACTTCGATTTATTGTTTTCATGACGAAAACTGTAGAACAAAATTTTTCTCAACACTTACCCGGACAGCACACCGAGAATTAGATTCATCACGAAGAAAGCCCCAAGGATGACCATCGAAATGAAGTATATCCACTGCCACGAACTTCCCATCGCATCCTCGATCTATACAAAATACAATTATAAAGAGATTTAACTTCTCGAAGGATTCTGTTTTTTTTTTTTTTTTCATTATTTAAAATCAACAATATATCTACAAGTTTTGCAAAAAATGTACAGCTAAAATCTTTAAGGTGTATAATGCGAATTAATACATAATGCTATAGGAAAGGATGAACATCTATGTTTCTCTCGTTTACTTGATTAAATAAGATTATTATATGAACATAATTATTCTGCTAAATAAAAAAAAAAACATGATTATTACGCGTGCAGTGATTTTACATTATAAAGCACATCCGTCCAACCCTCGAGAGTGATGCATTGGAAGACCGTGAGCATGGCCAGTCCGAAGTTGTCGAAATTCGTGATGCCGAAGTTAGGACCCTCCCAGAACTGCTTGCTGCAGTAGTAATCGGGTCCGAGAGCCTGAGAGCACTGGTAGCCTCCGGGACCGCATGGTACTGGCTCGTCCATTAATTCGCCTACGAAGGAAAAATCGAATTTTTTGTCTGGACAGGATAATGGCGATCGCGGAGCGTAATAAGGTCGGCATTCTGCGCTCAAACTTCTAATTGGCTCATGTTGGCCGAGCAAACAAGTTTAACATATCATAAACACCTTAAAATATTTGCACATTTTTCTACCTTATATTGTACGAAGCTTGAGACTAGTACTTTTCTTCTCTTTTACGATTTATTAGCTTTTTTGGTTTCCCACTTCTCTTGTGTACACAAGTCGAGTAAAAGAGCTCGTTGCTTTGTTAAACTTTAAATTACGTTGGACTTACGCCATCAGCATGGCAAATCGTATCTCTTACATCTCTTACCAAATTAAAATAATGAACATAATTGCTAGTTAATTGACTTCCTTATTAATAGCACATAAATATAAAACAAAAAAATAGTGAAAACGCAACTAAACCAATTAATTAATTTTAATTAGTCGAAGTAATTATTCTGATTGATTGTTAAGATTAACATTAGCTTCTCTGCGTGTATATTCTATATGTTTATATAGAAAAATGATGGAACATGACATACATAGAAATAACTAAATTATTAAGTAATTAAGAGAAATTAGTTCTACAGGTAGAATAATCATTCTTAATTAAGTTGTTTAATTAAAATTAAAGTTGAAAAGCTTCTGCATATAAACATGAAAACTATAATAGAAGCTAGAAAGTTTCAAGTTCAGAAGAAAGAAGTTTGCTAAGGGCATTGCAGGCGAACTCTTTTCATTCTCATTGCGCTCTCTCTCTCGGAATTTTCGTATTGTCCGGGCTCGGCAGCATCTATACGCTATTTTACACATTCCTATGAATCAGCTGTTCGTCGCATAAGAGGCACGCAAGTCACACGCGCCTCTCGCGCTAATAATAATTAGACGTTAGTTTTGCGTCCGTGTCTTGGTTGAATCATATCTAAAATAGCTGTCCCGGCGGAAAGTGTGTTTCGAGGCTAAGCCGAGAGTTCCCCTCGGAGCCCTCGCCAGATTTCCCTCTTCCCCGGTTCTAAGGTATCCGATTTTTCGTTCTAATCATCAAGGGATAGCTTTTAGGAACATTTGTGAATTGCGCAATAATTCAACGGGTCCCATGACATATTGCATTACCGTTCTCGTTAATTTTTTACGGCCTTCTAACGGAGGCCGTATATTTGTCCCGTATATTGTGTATTTTTGATGAGGGACAAATATAAGTAAACTTTTTGTATCAACATCAAAAAGTCTCGATATAATTTAGGAGTTACGATTAAGAATTCGCTATGGCCTCACAAAGTATTCGTATTTTTTATACGCGAAAAAAGGGAACCATAGTTTTTCCTAGAAAAATCATATTACATTGAATTGATTATACACACAATATATCTATTTCCACACGATTATTGTATATATAGAATTTTCCAAAGATAATCGTTTATTTCAGAAGGAAATTTTATCTTAAATTTCATGAAGAATTTAACAAAATTATGTTAAATGCATTACTTAATTTCTAATGATACATCAAATAAATTAGTGTATGTGTTTTGCAAAAAAAATACCAAAATTAAATTTTTCTAAAGATCTAAGCCAAAAAAATTCAAAATACAATAAAAATTAAAAGCATTATTCATTAAATTTTTATCAGAGAAATTCTGAAACATGTACTTACCGGTTATGTTGTGCCGGCACGTTTTGTGCATTTTCCCAGAGAACAGCTCGAGGCCGATGATGGCATAAATGATGATGACGAAGAGAACTAATAAAGCAATGTGCAAAAGTGGTACCATCGCCCTCAAAATGGAGTTTAAAACCACTTGAAGACCTGTGCAGATGAATTTATTTTTATTAAGTGCGTCATTCTTATTAATTCTAAACAACATTCTCTAAAATGTACTTGAGCAAGAGAACTACGATTTTATTAATATCTCATTCGTAAATTGTATCCAAATTTTGTTCATTTTTAGTATGATCTCTCTCTTTGTTTATTTCTTGCAAATGAAATCATTCAATCACGTTTACATTAATATTTCGAACGGAAGATCTTACTTGGAACACCGGAAACCAGCCTGAGAGGGCGCAGAACACGAAACGCCCTTAAGGCCTTGACGTCGAAACCCTCCTTCATGAGTATCGTCAACACCGTGCTTATCATTCTGCAAAGAGGAGTGCAAAAAATGTTTCTATGCAACAGACGAGGATTAATGACAATGATAAAGTGAAGACTTGATAATGAAGGCTGCGAAAGTCATTTTCCCGGAACGTAATTTGTCCCTGAAGAAAAGAGTTTTATGTGCCAAGGCTAATGACACTATAAACACCGTGTGGCTGTATTTACTAGAACATTTAAGAGAACTAAAATGAGGGGGATGAAGGAGGAGAAAGAAAAATTTTTCCCAAAACATTGCTGAAAAAAAGAAAATACCTTTCTAGCACCTTTTTATTCCCGGTACGTGCAATCTTTTGCGTCACGCCTTTAAATTACAATGTTCTCGCGTTTAACGAACATGACATTTTGTCGTAAACGAACTGAGATGAACCGAAAGTAAACGATCGCATCGGATGACAATTTCGAATGTTACCGACGACTGCATTTTCCTTGTGCATTAGGCATCGTGTCATTTGAATAATGGCTCCCGTGTAATGGTCGACTCGAGAGAGAAGGGGAATAGAGGTACCGCGCGTTCTCTCCTGCAGGATATTAAGATGGATCGATTCACCGTGTCGTTAACCGAAAATGATGAAATTATCGGACGGCAAGTCAGATATGCGCGAAATGTTCGCTTCCGAAACAGGTAGTCCGTCGATTCGAGTCCACCGCATCTGAGATAGATTTCGTGAACAATCCACGCGTTTATTGCGGAAATAAATTTACATTGCGGATCATTAACCGAAAAGTTGGCCGACTCTGTTTGAGCAAACTCAGTATTTTACGTAGCGCACATGTGTGTTTGTGCAAGGTTTTCCCGTCTCTTTATCCTACAAAAATCGATGATCGCGAGTAAATAGGATATCATTATTTACGTCACATGTATACAATGTGCCACGGTATCATGGCAGTAATAATTGCGTAAAGGCGTATCGAGACCCCACGTCGATACTCGGATAGCTTACATAATATCATTCCATTTGCGTAGCAAGGAATGTTGCAATCACGTTTAATGATTTTCGATACCTTTTATCCACGAAGCTACTGTGGAACCAAGCGGAATCAAGTTTCTTTTTTTTTTTACGATACGTCGAAGAAACACGGCGTTACACTTATTATTTTTGAGAAAGCGATGCGTAAAATTTTGATGAATACCGTGCATACCCGATTCAACAATCGCGAATGTAAATCCCACGTGTAGAACCAATCCACGAAGTATTAATTGCAGCGGTGAGAGTTATCAGCGCTCGAACATGTGAAAAGGGGCAAACCTATTAGGGCATTATCGACTTAAGCGGCACTCGTAAAATTTCAATCCCCAATTCGCTGTTATACCCGGCTGGATTTAATTTACACGCATGAGCCGTGACATTATGTCGACCGATCGGCTGTACGTGCGTGGGATTATTTCGCTGATTTCCCACATATGGCTTCGCGATAATTCAACCGTCATTTCGTACTGTCCGACGAAAGGAAAGGATAGGATTTTCGAGTAATATTTCCTTCCTTCCGGCGTCGCCGTCTTTACTCTCGTTCGGCACGCTGTCAATTTCATTTTATTTACGCTTCGCGAAATTTGTGGCCGAACTGACTCGTTCGTAAAGCTCGGCGCTTAAATCAATTTTATTTCCGCAGCTTCAGACGCTCCCATGCGCACTCGCATTTTTATGTATAACACGCAGCTTCCGCATTCGTTCGTAATACGAGTTTCACAATTTTCAGTCTGCTCTTTTAATATGTACATGAAAACACGAAAATGCAACTCTTCAAGAATAATTTCATTTAGATGCTTATATAATCGATATGTAATAGTAAACGCGAAATTACTTTATTATAATATTTATGAAACTTTTTTTTAACTTTCATAAGTCTTTTTTATTAAAACTCTGATGAAGGTTTCTTAAGCTTTTACTCTTGCCGATTGCCGTTCTTTGCCCCGTCATAAAATGAAATTATTCTGTGTGGAATTATAGTATTTATTTTTAATTATATTAAAAATTTACATAAGATGTAATTCTCTATTGAAAAAAATATATTAGGTATAATTTTATTGAAAGCACATTAGATTTCATGGTAACTTGATCGTCTGCGATAAGCGAACGTCAAACTCGAGTTGTACTACTTGTCGCTGCGCCTTAGCGTTCATCGAACGTCATTGACAGTGTATGCACTGGGAAGACATCACCAGGTGCAAACTATCCACCACCAAAGTGTATATGATCGCTATGCATTATCGATTACGTCGGCATTGGTCCAATTAAGTTGTGCTCGATATAGGTCGTTAGGTGCTATCTTCGTCGACACTCGCCCATCGGCCATCGAATTCGGGAAAAAGTGAGTTTATTATAAAACGATGTCGGGGATATTATTGGATATTATTCTGCTACGTGGTTTTTAAACAATTTTTATTTATTAGAAAATTGAGGTGGAAAGACAAATGAATCTGGAGAGAAATGATCGAGGGTGATCTAATTTCTCTTAAAAAATGTGATAGCGAAGAAGAATTTGAAAAAATTTGTATTTGCATATTTAATTTTATCATAATAATTTAATTCTAACGAATTCAATATATATTTTAAAGTCCACAAAGAGAAGGTCTAGACCTATTTATAAACAAGAGGTAGATTTTCAAGGTTAACGTACTCACCCAATCACGACTATCGTGAAATCCAGCAAGTTCCAACCGTTGCGGAGGTAAGCTCCTGGATGCGCGACGAAGCCGTAAGCTATGATCTTCATCACGCACTCCACCGTAAAAATCACAAGAAAAACGTACTCTATCTTCTCCTGCAACACCAGAGGAAAAATCGCCGTGAAAAATATGAAGGGAGCACTGTAGATCGATTGTCTCTAAAAGAGCCTTTGAGGAAAGTTACAAATAGAAGGGCCTCTCGTGTTGTCGTGTCTTAGCGTCGGAAAGAGGCCACTTTGATTGATAAGCGTCAAGCGATAAGACACTTTCGTAATTTTGATCCTACGACACGTCGGTCCGGCGTCAACGGGAGTGGCAATTAAAACAACCGGTGGAAACAAATGGCGGCGGACTGCAATTAAAACGCACAAGACCGAGAAGACAATGTTTCGCGCGCACGTACATCCACGTCTTCGTTAAACATTTAAAGCACGAACGTCGCGGTTGCAGTTGGATTACGGCGAGTTACGACAAGAACGTGATCACACCGTTAACCACACGGTGTCAACCCGCACCGATATTTTTTTTCAGGGACTTGGGAGTAATTTTTTATTCACAAATGCGAATTGCGTAACCTGTTGCTCTCTTCTTTCATCGAAAGTCACTTACTTCGCGCTAATAGGATTAGGCTGCGATAGCAAAAACTTTAGCAAAACCCTTTTTCAAAGTTCCGAAATTTAGAATCTAATCCTACTAGTGTTAGGTAACAGATTTTCGACATTCATTAAATTAAATGTTTAATTAATTATAACTGCGTAATACTCTAAAAATTGTTTTCATGTACTTCTTTTTTTTATGACAAACGGTTGATCATAGTTAACAAGTTAAAATTGATAATTACGCGGAGCAAAAGTAAGCTTTATTGTAATTTTATCAGATGTGGAGTTTATAAAGCAAAGAATGATATAACACAATATGATGAATGTAATAATACATTTTAATCAGAAACAATAAAAAATGCGAAAATAGATATGCATTTTATAAAAATATTGACAAGTATAGGATTAACTTTTCGATCTCAATTGCTCCTCGTTAGTACTCATTAACAGTAGTATCAGTTGTACAGCCAATCATCGCGCAAAAGGGTTAATCGACGCGTAGCGTTGTGGTTGCAGCGGGCAGGGTAAGAACGACACAGGCCTTGGTGAGAAAAAACAGGCGAAACAAAAGGAAGAAGCGGTAGGTTAAAAATAATGCTGAAGTGCGCTCGCTCGTACACATCAGAGGTAGGGAAAAAAGCCGCTGTGCGGAGAAGGCGCGCAGAGGTGGTGGATGTTAAAAGGGAAGTTGAAAGGCACGAACGCGGCCACAGAGGACACGAACCCTCTCTCTTTCCCTTTTTCTCCCCCTCCTCTCGCGCGGCATCCATTACGTTTAATTTCCGAAATCGATCGATTATTGGCCCGCTGAAATAGGCTCGAGCGCGCATTATATCGCCAGCCGCCCGTGTTGCTCGCCGATGCGTGACACGTGGGTGCCGTTACATCACTTTGAAGTCGCGAAGTAGAACAAAAAGAAAAGAGGAACCTGAAAGTTTTGATGGCGGTCGCGTTGTCTTCTCATATATTTTATTATTTGCTTCACCGCGAATTTATTTTTCTTTTAGGAGCGTGAATATTTAGCACTTTGGACGAACTTATAGCGCGATCTTTCGAGGACTTGCTTTTAAGCTACATGAGTTTTCTCTACTGAAAAATATACATGCCATTCGTTATTTTATTGAACTCTAAATTTAATGAAAATAACTCATCACTTTATGTGATTAATAGATTAAATAACTTTATTTAAAAAAAAGAAAGGAGATAGATTATTAATGCAGTTATATTTTTCATTCATCAGTTTTATTCTCTGAAGTCTGTTTCCATAAACATGAGTTAAATTCTTTTAATTAATTATCTATCTCTTGTTCGAATCATATTTTCACGTACATTTCATTATTACAACAGTATTTTTCATTAGAAAATGCATTGTAGTATACTTGTACCGCATGTAATTTTCTACTTGGTCACACGAGGGTTAACATGCCCGCCATGTGAGCGAAATATGAGAAGAGCAGGTCAGGAAAGTCAGGAAAATAGATATTACACAAGTGTACTTGCCGAATAATAGATCCGTCGCTGCGATATTAAATGCCGGATCGCGTTCGACTAACAAATATTTTATCATCTGTAAGAGATTAAACTGTTCGATTTGTCCTATATAATTTTGCAATTGCTACACTGCATATAGTAGTTGATATATTTGTGGAAAAACTAAGAAAGAGAGAGAAAAAGAAACTTTCAGCACTTTATATTCTCTTAATTATTTTACAGTTGAATATTACGATCGATCGACAAGGTTTCGTAAAAATTATGATAATTAAAAGATAATGTTGTAAAAAACGTTGAATGCTGTGTTTTGCATTCTTTTTTAAATTCAATATATGAATTAACGCGCGGACAGAATTATAAAGAAGTTAAATTTTTTTTACCTAAAAGATAACACATACTCATGAAAATATTTACAACATGCTCGAGAATCATATATATTGCGAATTTCTCTAATATCACTTCATAATTTTGTAGCGAAAGATATCAAATGTAAAACTTCAATGTAAAACTTTAATATTTTTAAACTTTGATATCTTTAAAGAATATCAAAGTTTTATCTCGATTGAGTCAGGTAAAGAATGAAAGAGTTTTCAAAAAAATAGAGATCGATATCTTAAAATTTGAAACTTTTTTCGGAGTTTGCGACTAATTGTAAGTTCGAATCTTCTTTCGGAGGCGTTCTCCGTTTCTCCTTTAACGCTAAGAGAGCGTTATCGTACAGAAAAATGCGACATAAAAAATAGATTAATAAAACATATTCTACAAAATTTCGGCATATGATTGTCTATGAAAGAAATTTGCCGTTCTCTCACTTGACCAATTTATAAGTATATTTATTCTCGGTAAAAGCTTTTTAAATTAACGAGTTTGTGCAAATCAATATTTTTACGTTCGATAATTAACGAACATTAAGTTGTCACAGTTGACTTCGCGTTTACACAGGCAGCTTTCTGCGAATTTCCCGTTGGCCTAATCTCAGCAGTTTTCTCCTGATATTAATTAGCGCAAGGGATGTCCTTTGAATGACGCAAAACGAAATCACACCCTTTGGCAAGACACGATAACGGCGCGATCCCACTTTAGCACGTGCATAATATGACGCAAAACTGAATTTCGAGTTGTTATCGAGCAGCTTCTCTGTGCACACAGGCGAGTGGGCAATTCTTATGTGTAAGTTCCATCGTTACACGAACCTCTGCGAGTCTTATCTGTGAACGAGCTTTCCGAATATCAGTAATTGTAAATGACTTTTGAAACGTCCGAGGGGGGAAGGAGAAGTAATCTCGATTAATTTTCGCGCTAAAGCGGCCATATGAATTGTGTTTTCCGATTATAGTACACCGGGACAACATACACGCCGATGTTGAGCAAGATTGAACAATTATTGAACTTTCAGCTCGAATAAGTTTCATGCCACCAACCCTGCATGCCGTCTCGGAATCGATAATTCGATAGAGGTTCGTGTGGTTCGTTGAACGGAACCGCTACTCTTATTGTTGTAGAAAGCACTCTTTGATTTAGACACACATTCGCGCGCGCGCATATATATGTATATATATGTGTATATATATATATATATAAAATAATCAGTAAAATTGCTTTATTTCACATTCGACGAAGTCGCACAAAGGAATTCTGACGCTATTCATAACGAGATGATTGCTATTCGCTCGCGATTATTTTTAGTTCTTTTCAAGATTTCTATTTTTTCACATATAGATGCACGTTAAAATAATGTACTATACGTAGGCATTGTCGAATTTGCTTTTGTTAAGGAAAGGAATTTTGTTATTCTCTCGCTAGAGAAAATGATAACTTTATTTAGATATTTAAACTCTCGTGAGACTAAATATATTTAAAAATGAGAATGATAATTATGCAGAAGTATTAAATACTCACCAAGTATTGGTTGGTCAAATTGGAATCGCTATAAGGATACGGCGTATAAACGGCCAGAGCGACGCAGTTTGCAAATATCGTCATAAGGATGAGATATTCGAAGGCTCTGTGAAATTACGTTGATAAAATCGAGTCGATTAAGGAAAATATAGGGTAGTCATTCGCGCGTTAACCTTTCGTCGCAAATATTGTCGCAATATTGATTCTAATATCAACATCGTAACCGAACATGAATTAGGATCAATCTGGAGAAGAACGGTTTAATATCAAACGCATTATTAATGTCAGATTCGCAAATATCGCTGATATCGGACGCGATCTCTGAACTTTGATATTTAATTCTCTGCCATCGGAAGCTGACAATTATCTCGTTAATTGCGAAAGAAGCATGCAAGAGCAAAAGGATACTTCCACTCGACGACTTTGATGCAGAGCTTTCTAAGAGGGTTCGAGAGGGCCAGACAGAAGAGCGCCCGAACGGGTCTGTCGGGTGGCGGCTTAGCCCCCCGTCTGACGGGCCTCTTCTGCGCCGACTTGGAAGCAGCGCTGGCCCCCGGTCCCGTCTGCGATGGTGGCGGATGTACGTTCGCCAGCTGTGTCGCATCCATCGCACCAGATTGCTGGCCGGCGTTGGGGGGGGTCGCGATGTAGGGGGTCGCGGCAATCGGCTGGGCTCCCGGCAGCCGAGCAGGTGGGCCCAATGCCGAGCCCCCATCCCCCCCCGTGCTCATCGGTCGCTGGTGTCGAGCTCCGTGCTTCCTGTGCTACGACGACGATCACACGTTCTTCTTCTTCTCTTACGATGACGCTCCAGGGATTGGTGCCTAGCTACGCAGATGGCGGCGATCGACGCCGATCGACGCGGTGTCTCAGAGGCGCACCACCACGCGTTGCAGCTCGCCGGCATGCTACGGCACTGGGCTGCTACGAAGCTCCTTCCGTGACCTGCGATGAAAGGTCGGGGTTCATGAGAAGGGATGATAGAGAGATAGAGAGAGAGAGAAAAGAGAGCCCTTTCAACAGTCGACCGCGAGTACATCACGACATATCTTATAAATCATAATTATTCATGAGCTAATGCCGCGATTCAAAAGTGCGAGCCGATATGCACTCTCACGAAAGCGTTCCTGAAACACACGCGTAAATATTTCCGAAAATGTCTATTTAATTTTGATTTCATATTACAATGGAAATAATTTTAACATTTGTGTAAGTGGAGGAGGATGAATTTTGTATCCACTTTATTCACTTTATTATTTTGCATTATTTTACAAATTAGCTGATAATTATTATGATTATCTCGTGCATTATATATTCTCTCTAGTTGCAAGTACAAATTACATCATGAATAATAGATTAAATTAGCGCCTTTATTCGGCATCGGCGAGGATTTCGCTTTAATATGTACACATAATGAGATAAGATAAGGATTTTGGACAAAACGTAATGACAAGAAGAGAAAATAGATTAGATATTATATTTAAAAAAGAAGAAAAGAAAACAGGAGAGACTCAGCAGACACACACGCAAAGTCAGCAATCCCACGCGTTCTATCCGGGAAAAGCGAGATATTCCAAGCAATTCGAGAATCCGCTAGTCTCAAACGACGCAATTATACCTTTGATGGTGCAAATCCACCAGCGGAAGCAACGTATATACAATGCGTTGGGAGTGCAGCTTTCGCTCCCGATTCAGGAAGAATAATGCATAGTGGCGCGGGGCTATCGATTGCGCCGTGGGTGCAATAAAAAGATAACAGGACTGCCGAATGAAAAGAACTCGATTATTTCGGACGCAGCCTTCCCTACCGATCCTGGCGCTACTTATCAGAGCCGCGGTATTCTCTGTAGAAAATCTGGTCATCCATTTCTCTCAATTGCGAAAAACTATTAAGAGCGACTGAAAATTTGTTACACCATTGGAAGATTAATTCGCCTTTGAGATTCGCACTTCGATTTTCATATTTTCTCAAATAAAAAGATTATTTCATTCCGCTCTCATACTTTATTGGAGATATTTTATACCTCAACGATAATTGATTATTTTCTAGGATCACGTTCAAATCATAAATTATTCTTAACTCCGACGATACCTGTATCATTGATTGTATGACGAAGATGCAACGGGAGATACATCATTCACATTAGGCAAACATGATTACGGTGAAAAATTGCGGGACATCTGAAATCACATTTATTCCGCTCTTTTCTCCAACCGGAAACAGTAAATCCCTGCGTAAATTGGACGCCGATTGCACGTGGTAACACGACAATTACTCGCGATAGAAATCAATAGATAACGTTACAATAGTAACGTTCGCGAACGGTCGATGCTTTCTGCACCTCCCTTAATCCCGCTATCGCGCACAATAAATCGGTCGTGAAGAGGACCGCTGTTGCGACAGACAATTCTTCTCGATTTAACAAACGCGTTTCGAACAATTTTCTTGCCGCAGAAAGCTCGCGAAACTCGCGTTTCAAAGTCGGCATGATCAATTCAGCTGATCCATCTCATAAATCCGCGACTTTCCATCAACCGAGCTGCTAATCCGCGCCGTGCACAAAACACGATAGCCCTTTGAAACCGAACCTCAACTGATAGAATAATTCTGGAATAGATGGCCATCTCTTTAGAATCAACAAGACACGTTAAAATATTTGCTTAAACAACAAATTCTCAAGCAACGTTTTGCTGGATAAACATTAACGCAAAAATAACGACATACATGAAAGAAATTTACTAAAATTTATGCGATTAAAAATATTTAAATGTAAATACATTTTATTTACGTATATGAAAATATGCGTGAATTTATTTTAATTTTTTCTCTATTAAAATATTTTATTAATGTAATATATATAATTGTTTATTTAAAAATTTTAATATACTCTCTCTCATTTGTGTCAAGTTACGTACTCTTATTTATCAGTGTTTATTTTATTAAAACAATATTATTTTGCTATTTATTGATGCGTGTATTATTAGTATGTGATTAAACTGACTTCCTGTTTTGCATTTGCTTCCCTGAAAAATCATTGGAAGTTTCGCAAAGAAATCCAACGCTTGCGTCTCGCACAATCCATCGCCGCAACGAATGCCCAAAACAATCTTCGTCGAGCGACGCGTTCATCCGAAGGAAACGTCGCAACGGCCGCGAGAGAGACCGGGGGCCTGGGATTTATAGCCAAGTCCGTGCTATATTTAGTGTGCCTAAATACTAGAAAGCTCTACCTACGGGCGAGTTTCTCGCCTCGTCCTGCCTCGTGTCGCGACACGTCGTGAACTTGTCTGTGATCTAATCGTCTCTACCGTCTCTACTTTGAGCCACAATACGATTCTGCTCAGAATTCCGCGGGATGTAACGAATTGTACCACCTCGCACGAAATATTTCACGGCGTATCTCGTTACGGCGTTTTGTTCGAGCCACTTTGTCCTCGAGGCATTGTTCTTGGGAGCAAACAGCGCATCTCTCTCGCGACATAATTCCACTTAACTTCGTGAAAGGGAAAGGAACGCACCTATCGTTGTACAAATTATTTAAACCAGATAGAGATATAGGATCATATCTATATAATTATTCGCGATGAAATGATTCGTGAAATTCGCGATTCGCGTTGAGAGGACCCCTGTGATTCAGAATGACGAAATAGAGTGCACAGGCGTGCCTTTGCATAGATTTATAGATAGCAATGAGGCACGTAACTAGAGATGAGTCATATAATCTTTCTAGCATTTCGCGTAATTTTACAAAACCCACGACGACGTATAAGCCGCTGATTGCGTAGATTGAAAATTTTAATGTTGCTCTATCGTGCGGGAGAGAGAGAGAACTAATTCAATTTTTTTTATAAATTTTTAATTTACGTCCAGTCCATTTCAATTCAATAATATCATATTTATTATAATATTTTATTCAGCAAAGAGCGGAGTTGATAAATTCAATCAAATATGTAAATCAAGCGCGTGAAAGCGCGTAATTAAATCAAATTAATCCTTTCCGTACAAACGGGGATATTTCGAGTCCAATCGATTTTTATCCATGGAAGTTTCTCGTAACTTTCAAAGGTCCCTCACTTCTTATTCTCTCCTAAAAAACCTTCGTAGTAAGGGAAATCTTTGTGTGAGATAAAACGACCGAAACCATTAATTTCCCTGCGAACAACACTGAGTTAATTTTTGTGTCCAATGACCCTCATTTGTACTGAACGTCAGCCTTTTGTGAAAAATAAAAATTTTGCAAAAATCATTATAAATATTCTATTTTAAATTAATATTTGAATGTCTGTTTTTATTTAAAAATAATTTTTCTAAAAAAAATGGATTTAAAAAGTAAAATTGAGGCATCATATTGCTTTATTATGAATGAACAAAGCACGTCGAGTCTCTCGAAGAATTCTGTGATGAAAAAGATTTTGTATAAAAAAATGCATGCTTTTATTCAATTTTTCCTTTTTGCTCCTTATTGAAAATCACTTATTTTCATGTGCTCAAATAATTACACTTTTGAAGAATTTGGAGTTCCCGCATTTTTTTTTTTTCAAAGCTTTATATCTAAACTAGGAAACCCTAGAGTCATTTTTCTATATGCATTTATTATAAAAAGTTACAATTTTTTAAATCAAATAAGGCTTTTACCCAATCTTTGATTAATTTTCGGTAATTAAATTATATTACATTTTATTCTTTTTCCAAAATGAAGTACAAACATTTATTCTACAAACTTGAAAGTATATTTATGAATTTTTATAAATTTTTTGAGTCACTTTAAGTAGATGAAACAGTAGTCGGACTCGAAATACTCACGTTTATATAAATAGAAAATACCGTTTTTCACATGGTATTGTAAAGGTTAATTCCGGTAGAAGGGAGATCAATTCAAACGTAATATATTTAAAAAATAAAGATTACTTGATGGGGAATGAATTACGAAGCGTACACTTCCTTTTTATTCGTTTCGCAACAATTACGAATTGAAAATTATTTATATATACATAATTATTTATGTATACATATTCCATACCACATATTATACATATTATACTCGTATCTAAATAAAAAGATGAAAACAAGTTTTTTAATAATTTAATGCATCAAAATAATCCAGGATTAATATATCCTACATATTCCATACCATTAAAAAACATTAATGTAAATCGTTGTATACGTGCAATCAAAGCTAATGCATAATCCAAAGTGCATGGGGCAAATCTTCAAAGCATCATTATCCGACTCCTCCAACTCGCGCTCGTAGCATTTAACTAAGATTGATCCCGAGATTTTCCGTTATTCCCCTGATACCTTCGTTTATACCGCATCACCGCCGCGGCTTCGTATTGTTCGCTAATCCTATCGTCCGGATCTTCCATAAGCGATACATATACGCACATGTGTTTGTGTGTGTGTGCGTGCGCGCGCTGTATATCTGTACATCTGATTTCGAGTCGTTCCTGCGAACTTTGGCACTTGCTGAATTATACAGCGAGAATCTTTGGCCGTGCGAATAAATGATTCACCGAAAATTCGTGAACAGTTTCGGAGTCACCGAAAACTGTCGCAGCTGTCGAGACGTGTGAATTCCCGCGACGCGCGATGCGACGCGACACGATTTGCATGCCTCACGCGACGTGCGATCGAGAGTGCGAGTACTCAAAATCTGTGATCGGATTTAGGCGCAGTTGCAGTTGAACTCTGAGAAATTACCTGCTAATCTAAGCAGCTTGTTAGAGAAATTACTGTTTGGAGAGATTATGGTTGCGATGGAAACAAGGAAATAACATTTTGGTAGTCTACATGCACGATTGTTGTAGCAGATTGCGGCTATTATTAACTGATTTAATAGGTTTTTGAAATATTTAAATATTTGAATCGCAATCAGTCATCAGCGGCGAAAAAATTCCACGGATACTATCATCCGGAGCGGCGGCGACCGATCGATCGTCTTTACGTCCACGAATAATACGCTCCGGATGAAATCACTTTAACAAGACGCTGTCAATTGCCATCGCTTGATAGTATATATAACTGCGTACTCTTTCCTGTCGATGTGTGTGTGTGTGTGTGTGTGTGTGTGTGTGTGTGTGTGTGTGTGTGTGTGTGCGTGTGTGTTTGTGTGTGTGTTTGTCGGTGCATTGCGTTTAAAAGTTCTCTCGAAGCAGCACTCCCGAGGATATTTTTACACCTAGATTTTGTGTCCGGGCATTCATCAAGATCGTCGAATTGCTCTTTTATCTATCGCTCAAGATGTGATTTATAATTCACTTTCCTTCTTTTTCTCTCTCGGTCACATGTAACAATTTCTTTGCCGCTTTGACGTCGCAATCGCAAACAACAATAGTAAAAAGTCGGAATAAATGCACGCGCAATGATCTGGTAACTCAATTTACATTTAATTGTAGTTTTGTCTTTCGAATCGGAGACAGTTTTAATTAACACGATGACTTTACAATATTGTATTTGAACAGAATGTAGAAATTAATCACGTTTAAAAAGAATATAAAAATAATTCTTCATATTCTTGTACGGTTTGATACGAAAATGACTTTACAAGAATGTTATAAAACTTTCTTAAATTTCGAATAACTGTTAATAATAAATATAAATCGTGGAAGGCTTTGTAGTAATAATAATGGCGCTATGGTGCAGAGAAGTAGCGGCGAGCTATGGTAAAAAAGTCATCGCTAATTTTCCTTCAATTTTATTTTTCTGTCAACCGAAGCGCGACGTGGAGCAAGGTGACATTTGCACATTTTATTTAGATAAACAAAGTAAAAAGTGTGCAGTAATGATATATTATAAATAACTACGATGTTCCTTCGCAACCGCAGAGAGATCGTGCAGTTATCTATTATTCGCATTATGGCATTACATATCACATATAGATGCGTACATATTTCCCGTCACTTTATCGGAAAACTCATTCAAGGATCTCCGTTTGTCGATGACGGTTATCCGAGGCGATAATATGTCACGCTGATATACCTTGCATACGTGTACATAAATAGCTAAATACTTGACGATGCTCCTCCTTACAACGCGAAAAATTCATTTCAATTGATGGATCGCCAGATTATCTTTTTAAATCTTCAACATCGATGATCTACTTGAGATGTGATGTTTTTTTCATTTATAACGCGCGCGCGCGCGCGCGCGCGCGCGCGCGCGCGCGTGTGTGTGTGTGTGTGTGTGTGTGTGTGTGTGTGTGTGTGTGTGTGTGCGCGTATATATATATATATAATTTTAAAGACATAATTTGATATTATTCATAAATAATATTAACAATTAAGGTTCAAATTTAGCAACTAATTTTAAGTGGGATATTAAATAAAAAAAAACACAAATCATATTCTACTTAATTATATTATTAATTACATAAAAATATAAAGATTTTTCCGAATTATTTTATTTATAATAAAAAATCCAAAGCTCACAAATATCCAAAGATTTAAAGATTTAAAAAGATTTTTTAATAAATAGTGAAACATAACTCATCTTAATAAACAAGCCGAGCTGTAGATCTGAAATAATGAATAAAAAAGATCTAACGTTGTGCTTCTGAGAAAAATATCTATAAAAAGCGACAGTGTTTGTCGTGAACGGGTGAAATAACAGGATGCCGATGGCAAAGGGGGGATCGCCTATGTGCACGTACAAAACCGAGTGGGAGGCATCTAAAAATAGCTCGAACTCTGGGTCACGAAGCTGAGATCATTTGGGACGATCTAGCCTGCGATACTCCGAGAAACGGGCGTTTCACCTTCCTGAGGGAAACGCACGTGACAACACGTAGGTGAGTGATTGAGTTTCGAGGGAAATGATTATGAACGAGATCTAGGAAAACTATGGATGACGTTAAATGAATCACAAGGTGGCGATAAGATTGTTAATTTACGTGATTCAGTAGGATTCAATATTCCTAGTAAACAAGTAAATTATATGCAACTCTTTCAAACGCGGTGATTTTAATTTTTCTGCGATCATCCTTCTTCGAGATTGCGAAAGATTGATTTGACGTTGACTCAATATTTCACAAGTGAATTTCCGTAGTCAATTATTATTTTTATCTTCATACATATATATTTTTTAATTTTATTGATTTTGCGTTTTTATTTGTTTAATTTATTTAACTTATTAACTGAACTTTTATCACTTGCAGAATAATTAATAAAAGCGCAGGAGAAATCAATATGCCCTCTCTTTTTCGCGGTTTTCCTTCATTAATGCCAGTTTTAGCTGTTTCTGAAAAAAATAAGAAGCAAAACATAACATCGAGCTCGCCGAATGAACGAGCAATCGATTATCTCACTAAGCTCGAGAAAATCTCTGTCGCGTGCGATGATACGAGTGTGATTTGGCGTAGATGTAGCGCGCATTTAGGCGCAAATAATTCGCGTTTGCTCAGACGCTCGACGCCCATCCCGGGATTTCGGCTTTCGCGAGGAAATTCGCGCTCAACCAAGCGGAAGGTACGGATTTACTTAGTCGCGTGGTTGAAGGAGCCGCAACGGAATTGTCATAGTTTGTAGCGTTTCGACCGGTCAATATAAAGTGCATTCCGCACGCCTGCACTCATTCACTACGGTCGACAGAGACTGGTGTTATATTTGCCGTCGCACTTTGTAGCGAACGTTACTGCAAACTGCATTTTGGCAGCTGACATTGGTACAATATTGGCCAGCGGGACCGAATCGCCTTCGCGCAAATATATTCCCCGCCTCGCCGCTTATTTCGGAGTGACATTGCCTGATACAAAGGAAAATCCAATTATTAATCTATATGTTAATGATGATGTCTTTTTTTCTCTCGTGCAAAAATAAATCTGCAGTTTTCTAACTTGTTGAAAAGCTAAAAAAGTTTGAAGTCAACTCTGTATGGCTACTCTGTATCAATCACTTATGTATTTATGTATTTTCGATACGTAGTAAATTTTTTAAATATTTTTCAATATTTTTATTGATCACACACATACATAAAAATGTATTATACTTTTCAATTTGAAAGTTTTACTAAAACATTTATTGATCCATTAAAGACACTGCTATGATTTCAATTTTTTTTTCTGGAAACATGATACCACTTTTTGCCGCTAAAAAATTCCATCTTTTTACGGTTACCATTTTTGTCGGAACGATCGAGTGTCAAAGTACTATGTACAATGTTCCTTTTTTCTACTCCCGAAGACAATCGATCTTTCTTGCCACCTCCCAAACGAGAGTCCCGAAAGTTCATAGACGACGCGCATTATCGGAATAGCTCGGCCTTGCTTCGAAAGCCTTCTTCTCTTATCGTCGATCCGAATGTCGGTTCTATCTCGTTTTCCCATTATCCGCACTCCCTTTTATCTATCGTGCCAACTGGGTCTAGCTAAAACTATCGACCTAGTTTCATTTCAAATTTTCCTATATGGAATTATGTCGTTCAAATTTCCGTACATCCGAGCGATCGTTAACTTACATGAAAACGATACAACGAGAGAGATGAATCGTAGAACATAGAGAGTAAGAGTAGATTTGGGAGAGCGAAGAACATGGCTTTGCTAAAAAGCAGCCGCGGCCCTGACAACGGTTGTCAACCCTCCGAAGCGTCGACCTACTTTGCGAACGTAGATCCTCCCGTGTCAAGAAACAAAATTTCGTCATTCCAGCGAAAATGTGGCTTTCGTATTTCAGATTTGTAAGATAACTCGCAAGTTGCGTAGCAAACTTGGAAAGGTTATTGTGTGGGAGAAAAGGTCAAAGGAAACCTTATTACTCATTGCGTAAGGATCCCCGTCAATTTCTCTTTTTTCAGAAAGCATAACCTGTGCTTTTTATCGCCGGAGGAAAATCGTTTCTTTCGTAATTGGCACCTGGAAGCCCTCATTTCGCTATGAAGTTTCTTTCCGGTTTTTCAAGTGATCTTACACATTGAATCGAACATTTCATCTAGTTTCTGCATTCAGTTTGTCGTCTTTAATATCGATTGTTACATGATCTTATTATGTTGACAGCTGCGAACGAAAATATTAACTTATAGTTTATAGCTAAATCTATAATTTCTTACAGGGTGTAAAATCAATTTTTAAATGATCTATGCTAAATAGCATCATCTTTTTAGCTTTTCATGTTAAACGATTTTGTTAACAATTTTCATATAATAAAATTTTCGTAATAAAAGATTTAAATTTCTTAAAAATTATGCAATATATGTACAGTGCAATTAAAAAATGCGGTTTAACAATCTAAACTCTATTATAATGTTTTCCATTTCAAATTGCTGCATCTTCTGGCTTTCTGTCACTAAAATCAGTCACTATATATTCTTTCAAATTCCATCGTCGCCTACCGGCGATTCTCCGGAATCCACTTCTTCACAGCCGCTGAGAGCTTCCTTCCGCCAAAATCGATCGATATCTTCAAGGTGAAATATCGGTGGTCTCGAGGTAGCAGGTCGCGTTGACAGAAAAGGAAATACTATTTCCTATTCGATTAGCTCGTCGCAGCGGCGACGGTCGCAGGTGAAAGACAAGTAACGTCTATAATCGAAACTTCGATTTTGTCTGCATCAAAATTTGGCTGACATTGAACTCGTTTCATAACGGAAAGTGACAGTAAAAATAGAGAGATACGCAAGCATCTCGAACGATTCTGTATAAATTTTCTCTGCATATAATCTCAATTTTTATTGTATTGCAAAACAAGATATTCCTAGATTCTGAGTTTTTTTATTGCAATAACTGATGCTCTCTTGAGGAATTTCGAGTACCATTTCAATATATTTAGCGTCCAATATCTTGATAGCTAATCGAAAGTCAAATAAAAGTGAAGAAAATATTTAAAAAGATAGAAATTAAATAAACTTTTACCAAAATTAAATAATAAAATCGATAGTTCTAGATCATTGCATGTCTCAAAGAAAATGTTTCAATGTCTAATAGCTGATTTTATATGACAAATGTAACAGCTTTTCGAGTTCGGGACAATGATAACGAAGATAAATGGCATGATAAGGTGCATCAGCTAAGAAGGATGAAAATTTGTAATCTCTGTATTATGAATTTAATTGCCGCGCAGAATTTCCTCGAGTCTCGGTCGCTTGTCAGTAGCATTTAAAAGAGTCCATCCGCGTAATATTAAGCTTCCGCGCTCGGGGATTATGTTAAACGTCGCATCTGCCTAGACATCCATATTTTTCTCCGAGACTTTACTTGCCGAACACCGACTTAAGATATACCGGTAGCGCTTAATCGCGTAGTTAGTCATGCTATTACAAAAATCTTCCCCATTAACTTTGCCTTTTTTAAATCACGCTGAAATTGAACTTAACACGCGCGGTGTCGGTTACCATCGTAATAAGAGAACATTCTTCCGGTCTCCGCGCAAATTGAAGCTCCCGGTCATTAATTTCGCCATTTTTTTTATAGTTTAATCTAATTCAATTAAAGTCACTTTAATGATTTCCAATATATATTTAGAGGAACGGAACAAGAGCAAGAAAAATATCTTCAAACTTCGCTGAAACAAAAAAATATTAAATAACATATGAATTATAATAATAGCGATTTATAAAGTATTAATCAGAGACGTTAAATTCATAAATTTTTATTTAAAATGGACAATTTTCATACCATCTAGCTTATCTTTTAAAGACACGATTTAATTTTTAATGATATTCATTAGACGGAAACTTTTTATGGTTTCCATGTCACCGCACCGACACGTTGGCAATTAATTTGTCAGGAACGGGTGGGTCGTGAAAATTCTATCGCGTGTCCGACTTACATATGAAAATATCGCACCTTTTTACGCCACGCCGCGAATGCTTTTTTAGCGATTCCTGTTGTCAGCCGCAACGATAAATTCCCATTATTCTCGAAAAAACTCCTCCCAACTCGGCCACGCGCCACGCGGACACATTTGCACAACGAGTTTTCGCGCAAAAGGCAAATCCGTATTTTTTTGCGTAACGAGAAATCGATGCCTCTCTCCCTCGCTCAAAGGATGAAGTCACTTTTGCGTTACGCAGCTTTAAATATGCCGATATTTTTTTTTTTATTTTTTATTAATTTTAACAGCGAAGTTTTCTTTAGCGAAGTCTCAAAAACTTCGGGATTTCTTTATTCGCTCATCGCGAAATTATTCGCGTGGCGTGTGATCCCATTTCACGCAGAGGAATGTTGTCTGATACCGGGAGGGATATAAAAATTGCGGAAATGATTTCGCTGCTGTAACAATATTATGCATGCAAGAACGTACTCACGATTGTGATCTACATGCATAACACGTGCACCCTGGTGGCGCCGTATGCAGTTCGCGATTTCCGAGGTCAACAGATCTCACCTTCGCGATACCGAGGATGTTGCCCGACATAAAAGGCATAAAATTAATAATTTACTTATTTAATTAACCAATTAAATGATGAAGCTTATGCTATGCGTAATGTTCACAAATAAGTGCGACATCATTAGCTTAAAAAATTAATTTTTAATACCAGTTTCTTATAGTGAAATCTGTTTTTCAATTTTCACCAACAATTTAGCAATGCGCATCGCGTATATATATTTTTTTATTGCAATAATTTCTTTCAAATAAACACTTGTGAAACAAGGGAAAATTTGGGCTACTGTAATTCTCAATTAAATTGACGGAACGATGCGATTGACACGGCGATCCAGTCTCGATCCACGAAACGGCTCAGTTGATTGACCTCGAAGCTAAATTTGCCTAGCGATCGCAACTAAACAGGCGCGTATCTAGTTACTAGACTATCGACATATTTTGGCTCACAGTTATTAGCTAAATCTAAATGTATATACATAGTACGAACAGCCTGCTAAAATTTGCATCACGTTAGTTAGATAAAATACTTAACTTAATGCTAATGGCTACTTTCGCTCTTAGAAAGGTATCCTCTCTTAATAAATAATTCCTTCGTTCTCGTTAAGCATTTTTCTGCAAGCTCCTATCTATAAAACATCCCTAATTTACATAGAATAAGTTCTTGAATTCTTAAAATTCACTTAGAATTCGTTACGTTGCGTTTTAACTATGTGAAAAGTCGATTAAACTGCGAAATCTACGTGCCAAGAAATTTGCAGCTAACAGTCGCCACTGTTTTTA
This sequence comes from Cephalotes varians, assembly GCA_037157785.1. Lineage (NCBI taxonomy): Eukaryota > Metazoa > Arthropoda > Insecta > Hymenoptera > Formicidae > Cephalotes > Cephalotes varians. Next base: position 1,155,232 of record JANQDE010000042.1, on the reverse strand, counting down.
CAATGTGTGGTGATTATGCGAACTCATTTTCATGAGAATGAAAGACTGAGAGGGAAGTCGACCGAGTTTTCTCGATCCTTTGTGCCCGTTTCGTCGCATCGCTAATCGGAAAACGGATGCGACTACACTGACGGAGCGGAGTTTAGCCGATGAATCAAAACGTAGTTTGTGTGTCAGTGATGGGTAATGTATCACCGCGAGGCTCGTCGAGTATGTAAAGAAGCTGCTGGCATCGCACGTATTAGTTCGAACAAACTACATATTGATAGCGCATGTATCCTCTCTCTCCCGGCGACACGTGTCGCGGTGCATAGCGAGCTGAGTAAATGCATCTGTCATTAGAGAGCAAAATAAGCACTACCGTCATCGGCTAGCTTGTCAGGAATTGGCCGAAGAGACGACTCGCTTCTCCGCCGGATTGGCGCAAAGAGACCGCGACAGAACGTTACAAATTAATTCTGATTATCCTGCGGATAGAAAAACGAATAATCTTTTAATCTTTTCTAAAATTGAGACAGAAGAAACACCATACATCATAAATATATTCATATTTATTTAATGCATTGGTCACCAATTTAAATGAAAAGCTCACCCTTTGAATCAATAAAGATATTTTAATCATTGGTTTTTACATTACCGAAGTAACTTCATCGTTATTTAAAAAATCGTGGAGGTATCCGTGCATAGATTATATGCGCGTGTTGGAGATTGATAAAAATTCAGTTTCATCAAGCCTCATTAATTCAACATTACATACAGCCAATGTGTTATCGTTTTATATAAATTTTCTGAGACACTCTGTATCTTCATAACGAAATCTTCGACGAGTGCAAAATACAATTCAAAGAGGATCCCATCCATCTTTCGTAGAACGATTGTCCACATTTGTCACTACTGCGATACTGAGTAGAAAAACACGGGATTCAGACCCTGTTTATGTAGAATTGAATCATCACATCGATTAGCCTAATGAAATTCGCCAATTTGTTTTGTGACCGCACCTTCGTCGAAGACACCTCGAGCTGACCGCGCCGCCGATTTAATGAAATTCATTAATCCAGCCGGTGCATTCCACAGGGAGATTCGCGCGGGCACAAGGTCATTCGGCGATCTACGATCGCGTTTTCAAATGGTAAAAAGCTCCTTATCCTTTTTAATAGTCCTTTTAAACGGCAATGCCATTCCCTTTGAAGTTGTCGCAACGTGACTTTCTTATATACAACCTTCGCGCGCTGAACTGGCGCGGCTTATGCCGCGGAAGGCATCTTGTTTAAAATGCCAATACGAAATGTTGAAATTTTGAGAACAATCGAAAGATGTTGAACGTTTAAAACAATTTATGAACTTGGCGCTTGGGAAGTATTTGGACATTCCCAAAAATTTATGTCGATTAGACATTATTTCTTATAAACAATTATATCTATAAATTTTATGCGTGTAATATGTTTAATTGTCATAACACATTTACGCTTTCAAAATCATTAGTTGATTAAGAATTATTGCCCTGTAAAGTATTCTTACAGCGTGAAATGTTATATCGCTTTCTTTAATGAAAACTTGGAATTCGTTTCTCAAGATTGGTATTAAATTTCTTTTATCTAACAACTTTATAATCTAATGTGACACGATCTCGTGATTCTTAATTCAAACATGCTTTTTTAATTTTCACTTGTTCCACGCGAAAAATCGGGACGAGAAATTGGGATTCCGTAATGACGAGAGCGTCGCGATGTCGAAAGGAAATAATGAGCGCATGATCGTTATTGTCGAATGTTTTTTTATTTTATGATAGATTAGAATTTTTTTCGAATTAATCAAATCCGCGGCTAAAAGATAGCGAATATCTTGCCGGCGTCAGCGAATGCGATATTCGACAGAATCTAGTTAGAAAAAACATATCTTAGTGTAAATTTTGTGGTGCGGTTGAACATAAACGTTTACCGGTGCGCGAAACTTCAGAACGGCGTCGTTCTTCTCGGAGTTGCAACTTTCAGAACACTTTTTCGCCGTACTGTTTATGAAACGAGTGTATTGGCTGAAACATCTGCCGCCGAAACGATTCAAGAAATGTGTCCGAATCCATTTCTGCACGCCATTAGACTGTCTTCGCTAATAATCTGTCGGCTAGTGGTTAGTGATCGCGATATTTCAGGAAAACAAGTAACTTAAATTTGTAACTTAAATATTTGTCAATTTTCAATTTTACTATTTTAAATTTATCTATAATTATTTGTCAAAATTCATAAATACCGAGTGTATCGTTAATTTTAATTTTAGCAATATTAATTTAATAATGTTAATTTTAATTTTAATAATATTAATTTAAGAAAAAATTATGTCTAATCATCTTTTAACGAATTTTTTTTTATATGATTTTGATGGTGAATTATTATTTTAGGATATTGAGATTTCTGATTTTATAAAAAACATATTCAATGAGATGCAGCATATAAAAAATATTATAGTGTCGCTTATTTTATTTCTTTTTTTCTAAATGATTTTATCTTCTTGCTACATTGTATTCGAATTTGTATTTATATTGCTATTTGACAATATTTGAATGTTTATATGAAACGAAAACAAAAATCAGAAACATCGATGTTGAAATTTGAGAATCACCGACCTATTTTATGTAAAGACTCATCAAGTTAAATGACCTCGCAAAATGTTATACGCGAGAACGGGATATAGTCGTCTTATATAATCTCACCAACTTCCTTTAGACGATGCAACAATCGAACGAATGTGATCGATAAACCGGAAATTCTTATTGATCTTTGAAAATCACCAAAAGACACAACGCCGCTAATTTTATGCTCTATCAAAATGATCCAGCCATAAAAAGAATCATTTCGACACTATCTTAATCAATCTCTCGAATTTCTCTCGAAACTCGCCAGAATCTTCACTATTTTAAAAAATATCCTTCTCCAATTACATATTAAATGTATCCGTTTCGTATGTAACGAATTTCAGTAGCACGCTCATCTAGATCATCGTGATCTTCGCGCGTTTCCTCAAAATGATTTAAACGCACGTTCATCATGTGATCCAACATTAAGACGACATCTCGTAAAACTTCATCGCTCGACGATCCCGCGAAAATCGTTTTTATTAATTTTTGGTATCACTTTCGTCGATCCTCGATTCGAGAGGAACCGACTGTCGATCTCTCCGTTGACTATCCCCTCGCTGAAAGGGAAGATAGGAGGGGGGGGGGCAGAATGGCACTTACCACATATCTTTCTCGGCACCACGATTACGTTGCGTATTACGTGAGCCGCCGGGCGTATCCGCTCGTCATATCCGCGCGTTCACTCGCACTCGCACTCGCGCGCGACCCCGCAAGATCGCTCACTGCTGCCTCGCCGCTCGTGCGAGAGAAAGAAGATTCGCCCTTTCCCTCCGTTTCCGGCTTCTGCGATCCTCCCGGCACCGCTTCCGTGGGTTTACGCAGGGCGCAACGCACCCTCTTCGCCCGAGAAGCTTCGCTTCCACCCTTTCCGCTCTCTCCGCACGCGCGTGACGCGCGTGTGTATCTCACCCAACAACACCTCCCTCGTGGCGCTATGTCGCAGCCGCTCGCTACCTCCTGGACACAGCACGAGAGCACCCACTGTACTACAGGACCAACACCACCATCATCACTACCACCACCACCGCCACCAGGCACGACGACCGGTACACTACTACGATAGAAGACGTGGGGAAAACTGAGCGCGGGCGCACCACCGTCATACGGTTCACCACCACTCCTTTTCGCTTCTTCTATTCAACTCGTTTTCTCCTGCTTGTCTCTCTCTCTCTTTTTCTCTCTCTCTCTCTTTCTCTTTCTCTTTTCCTCTTTACAGGCTTCTCTCTCCGTTCCTCTTCTCACAATATTCCATCTTCATCTTGCTGCCTTCTTCTGCTATCTCGATCTCTCAGTTCTCTCGACGCGGCCTCTCCTGCCTCGTATAAATTTATAAATAGATATCTAGGTGCGTTCTATTATATTTATATATTGCGGCTCTCTTTCTCGCGCACACACGCCGACGAGGGAGAGAGGGAGAGAGAGAAAAAGAGAGAGAGAAAAACAGCGCGAGTGCGACACCGCTCTCTCGCAGAAGTAAAGACCGATCTCGCGTGCGTGCGTGCGCGTTACGCGCTTCCTCTACATATACGGCATCCCCGAGAGGAGTGGAGTACTCTTCTCGATGTACGGGACTCTCGATGCGCGAAGGGGAATTCCCAGCAATTAAGTTCCCGCCTGGCCGCGCGAATATCGAGAGGAAGAAGAAGCGGAGCTGTCGCTTGACGACGACGTCGACGACGGCGACAGAGAGGCGGCGTCTGCGATTGTCGAGTCGGATCAATCCCGGATTTCTTTTCCTTTTTTTCGACCTCGCGCTTTTCGCTCTCGTGACAACGAGGACGACGGGAAAATCTTTGCCCTTTCGAGACTTCCTCCCTCGCGATCCTCGAACTCTTCGCTATCTTCCCCTCGATTTCGCCACCCTTCGCGGCTCACGGCAAGCAACCCCGATGTCACTGCACCGCTCTCTGTCTCGCTCGAGCACCCGTACGGCCAGTGCTCCCTTCTCCTATATATACGCGCATTCCACCGCGTTGGGGTCTCGCCCCGCGTACACGTTTCTGTTCGGTGACGCGCGCCGGGGTAGTCCCAAGTACGGCGAACGATTTCCAGCGCGGGAATCGACGACGACGTCGTCCGATCGGAGCGGGCGAAAAGCGGAGAATCTGTTTTCCCGGGCGCGACGAGTTGGACGTCGACAATGGCACACGACGGTACTCCACGTTCTCCGCACTCGGACGATATGCCGCCGGCACGACGCCAGCGACGCCTGGCGTCGCGACGCCCACCCCCGCTCCCGTCCCGGTGCGAGACGCCGCGAGGCGACGCGAGCGCGTGCGAACGCTATAGTCGACCGTAGTTGAGGGTGACGATGGTGAATGTGTTACCAGCTCCCGGAAACAGTGGCGGATTTAAAGCGGAATGCTTGAAAAAAAACTGAGGATATATTATCGTTTCACTTGCATTTTGCTTGTCAAATTTATGAAGATATTTATTTTCAAATATATTTCACATTTACGATAATTTTACATTCGCGACAAAGACTTTTCTTTCTTCGCTATTTCATTTTTACGTCTCCGTTTCTTTCCTCGTGTCGCCGATATATCAGTAGTTATTGCTAGTAAAAATCAGACAAGTGGTAAGGACTATACAAGGAGTAGCCAGTGAGTAGCACGTGACACTCATAGTCAGACATAACGCGGTAGTAAAACTACAATATATTGTTTCGCGCAACCCAGATTTGAAATTTTTTATTTTTCCATTCAGACAATTTAAAGTTACAGTATTTGTTTAATTTATATATGAAATTAATTATCAATTAGGATAAAGTAAAATTTTTAACAAAATTTATTCCACATGCACACACACACGGACACCAATGTGAGATAAAGTCGGGCGAATAGATATATAATTACATAACTTAATGCAAATCATATAATTACATTAATCCAGTTAATTAATCCAAATTTTTCCTTGCGTCATTATTATCAATATCGATATTGTCGTTAACAAAATTGCTGCACTGTAATTTCCCCTATAATGAATTTAAAATTTTTTGTAACAGGCTAGAAGATGTTTTCTTGGACATTTTTTTTATATAATAAGGGATCTTTTAGAAGCAAAAGAAAATTGTGAGATTGAGATAAGATTTCCCTTCGTCAGATTTTCGTCAATTAGAGCGCGCGGGATTGGGGTTAGGACAAGAGACAGATAACTACGGAGACGAAAGGAAAATCGACAACATGCGCGAGTCGATGGACCACGCGCGTAAGGAAAACACTTCCTCGATGGAACGACGACGATAGTCGGTAGAAAAATTTATTTTCGACCCATTTCAGTCGACCCACTTTTGCGATCGCGCCGCGTTGAGGAGGATCCGCCGAGTTTACTCTCCATGATTCGTGGGGCACAGAGACGAAGGATTTAGCAAAGAACGCCTCGGTTTTATCCTTTGATATCTCGCAACGAAACATGATTATGGTTGTTCTCTTTAAGGGAAAAAAAGAGAACAGCAAAAAATAAAATTAATAGATATATAGCGTATTTAGTAACAGCGTACTATTTGTAATACGCTGTTTGAACAAAACGTACAGATTCGAGAAAGATTGCCTAGGAAGATATTATTATCAAAGTAAGACACGACGCAGAAAGTTGAATTTAATGTAAACTTTACGAATAATATTTTATCAGATAAAATTTATTCAACAATAATTGTTTGCAGAAGAATACACGCATGATGCCTCAGGGAAATTAGAGTAAAACGTAGCGAAAAGTGTCGCTTAACATTACGGTTATTGTTATCGCGTACATTACCGCATATACAGGGATGCATATTTTTATAGGATGTACGATCGATCACGAAATTACGCCGTAAGAAATATCAGTTTACGGACAGTTTAAGTCTCTCTCCGCCTCTGCCACACGCCCTCTCTTTCTCCCGATATTATATAAAAAGTCGCGAAGAAATATTATCTGTAAAAAAAAGAACATTGCGACAAAGTAAAAATTGCCTCGCAACCAATGTTCGCCAATATTCGCTATGAATAAAAAACCGGGCAAATAAATATTAATGATTGATATTAAATTTGATTGATCAATATGACGATCAGAAAATAATCAAACTTTAATAATTCTTAAACTATTTAATAATTTTTAACTTTTTTATTTCATCGATTGAAAACTTTTAAGCGATGAATTAAAATATGTGTGTATTAATTGCAATTAGAGACCGTGAATTATAAAAAGTATCAAGTATCGCTATCGGTGAAAAGGGGAAATGTTCCTTCGCGGCGAAATGAATTAATTGCAGCAATCATTATCTCTTAATGTCTAACTCGTGTAAAAATATTGATACCAGCGTTCATTATTAAACGGTCTCATTTTGATTAACTATCGATTTCATTCATCAATATTCAGCATGAAAATAGTGATATCCGATAATTTGTCAACGTTTCAACATCGAGCAATTATTTTTAAGTTCGAATGTTGCCGCGAAGAATTTGCGAATTGTTTCCCGGTAATCGCTTCCGAGAACTATCGCGGCATTATGCGGTCTACCTTCGGTGTCTTCTCTAAATATACGAGCGGTTGACGGATAATGTCCCTGCTAAACGCCACGCGAACAGGAGTCTGCTGTGAGATCGACCCTCTTTGCGCGCGTCGTCTACAGCGATATACTTGCGCTGCATAATGGAATCATGTAGGTCACACACGGCGAGATGTGTGCGTGTCAACACAACGGCATTCACGATGTTGCCCGTAACCGACCGTCACGCAATAATGTAGGCGTACGACGCCGACGATTTAATATTATCCGATGATGAAGGCGAACGCCGTCTCGCATTGTCTCCTCTCCTGCGACGGCGAACAAGCTCGCGCGATTCTCATTTCGATTCTCGTGCTGATGCAAAAGGTTGAAAAGCGTTTGAAATTGCGTCCCCGCGGTGCTGACAGGATTATTAACATCGAATAGATTCTGATTGATCAGCTCCAGCAACGTAAAGAGGGAAAGAGAAATTAATTTACTACATCGACTATGAGCAAATTTGAATCTTACTCGCAGGAAAGCCGAAGTCACCGCTTCTTCCGTAACAGCAGTTCGCATATCGGTTCTCAGACATCATTTTCTTTAAATCGCATCGAAGAAGATAAGTGATAAGATAAATGAAGTAGATAAATTCGAGGCGATGAAAGATAAGCTCCCACTTGGAAAAACTTAAGTTGATGAGTGACGCGTGTCGCCTTTCTTTCGCGAAATTATTTATGCAGAACGAAATTAGATAATTATACGGCGTTGTACAAACGCGTCAAACGTTTTATGCGTCAAATGATATTTCTTGGAGAGCATTCCCGACGTGCTCGCAATGTTATACACGCGATTGCTATTTACAAGGCGATGCGTTCCCGTTTGATCGGTCGCGAGAGAAATCCGGAAGTTAAAATCGCGTTAAAATTCCGCTCCGCAGCATCCGTGCCCGCAGAATGCACGCGCGGAATGCATACACGGGTTTATTTCCTATCTGATGAGCAGTCAATTCCCGCGAACGAGTCCTGTCTGTTCCGCGCTGTTTGCGCACTTTGCAATAATAGAGGAAAAGTTGGTCGAACTGTATCGACTTTCCGGAAAGAGTCGTGCGAGAACCGTGTATTTTAGTAGATGACGGTACATTGTTAGTATTCCCCTGAGTAAACATTATTTATCACTTCTAGCTGGTCCACTAATAAAACACAACGATAAAATGGCAAATACCGGCGTCAAGTGGCGTCAAACTTATCGATGACTCGGTCGATCGTATCTAATTTCGAGTTTATTGCCAAAATATCTTTAGAAACATTAAGACATCTTGAAATCGTCTAAAAGGTATCTTAAAATTTTTTATTAAACGTTTTATGATACTTTCAGAGAGCTATTTGAAAGATATAAAAGATACGGCGTTTTTAAAGTATCATACATGGAAAAATTGCTGAAGTATCTAAAAATTTAGCGACATACAGAACTGAAAGTACTTTTGTTGAACTATCAAAATAATTATATAGGACGCTCAAGCTGATTGCTGGAATATCAAAATTTTTTTTAGCATTGCTCATCGTGTTTGAATTTCTTATGTACATAATTATTTTGATGATCCAACAAAATTTTCAGATCTGTATCTAAATTTTTTAATATTTCAGCAAAATTGGTTTTTCCGTGGGTCCCGATTTATGACATCTTTGAAAATATTTTAAGATTTAAGATTTAAGTTTTTTTTTAAATGTATGCCTTTACAACAAATGAATCATTGTTTGTTTAAAATATTTGCTCTTCAGATAAAATACCATTAATTTTATCAATCATCAATAAAATTACTGTTTATTTTATTTCTATAAAGCGAAATTTGAATAGACCTGGAGAATGATTTATCAAAGTTTGAAGAGCAAAATTTAAACTGTTATTAGTAGATGCAAACTCTCATTTAATTGTTAAAAAGAACGATAAATTACAGTGAGAAGATAGAGCCTAAAATAATTGAAAGATATAATTACGTTTATGCGATTCATTTTATTATGGTTCCTTAATCCGTAGAAAATAATAATGACAATGTACATTTCTATATATCTGTCGCTCAACAAATAAGATAATTATGTATAATTACAATGTACGCGCCGCGCGCGGCTATGCATCTTCTACGAGAGAAAAAAAATTAATTTCCTTCCTTCCTTACTTCCTTTTTTTTCTCTTCTTTCTTCTTCGCCGGGCGGCTTTCGGAGGAGAGACTCACAAAATATCGTCCTCCTTCATCGCAATGATTCATACGAAATTCATCTATAACAATAATCGTTTGCAGCGTAGGGGATGCGACTTATGACTCTCCTTACTCTCACGAGTGATTAATCGAAACGTACGAATTAACATCATTCTCCTAATGGCAGTGTGACAAAAATTCTGCCGATAACAAATAGGGGGAGGGGGAGAGGGGGAAGCGTCGCATGCGACGGATTAAAAAACAAAGAAAATGACATCGCTGATTCGAAAAATAAATGTTGCGACTTGTGTTGCGAATAGAAGAAACGCTTCGAGAAATTTTCTTTCATCAGGTATGTCAGTTCTCTTTTCTCCTTCATCGTTCTTTCCCTTCTCTTACTTAAAACGCTACGAATTACGTGACTCGTATGCAAATCGTGAACAAAAAGAAAAATCGAATGATCTTCCTTCGTTCGCATCTCATAAGAAATATCTCAAAATGGGCCGCTACGTTCACGCAGTGTTGATAAAGAATTATTACGATTACAACAATGCGTGTGAAATAGTGACACAAGCTGCGCCGGCAAGCAATTGTCAAATTATATTGCGCTTCTTAAGTAGTAATTACATATATTCATTTATAAATTCATGGTACATATCTTCGATGATCCCTCGTGATCTTGAAATAATAGTAAAACAGGGGTTATCCTCTTTTATCAATTTTAATGCGATAGAAATTAATTACATATATTACAAAAATTATTTTAATCGAGAATCAAAAAGTTCAGGGTGAACACATTTCTTTCTATTAGATTAACCGATTTGGTTACAAATTACGGTCAATCACTTGTTAATTATTAATTATTTGAATGCACCAATATCTCCTATTGTATATATAATAATTAATATTGTTATTAACTGCTATCGGTTAAAATGTTCTACAATTTCATGTTTTCCAGCCAAATTTTCTTTCTATGTACTAAAGATTCAGAAGCAAGCAATCGCTAATTATTAATTAACGCTACGGTGCATTCGATTGTAAATGCTGTTTATTAAAAAAAATCGCGAATTTATTAATTTTTTTAAAAATTTATTCTCCTAATATATCTGTATAACGTGTAGAGGAAAAAGCAATAAGATTAACATCTCTTTTGTAGGATCACAACTATATGAATATCACAACTGTACTGTACAAATCCCCCTTTTTTTTCAAGAAAAAGAGAGTTCATTCGGCGAAGATTACTCATTCAAAAATTTGAATTGATGAAATAGTAACTATTAATTAAGAAAGCAATAATTTAGATGTAATATTAATTAAAATAATATTAATTTATTTATATATATATATATATATATATATATATATATATATATATATATATATATATATATCTCTCTCTTTCATCATTCTCATACGATTAATCAGTTATTATTAAATGTACAATAAATAATCAATGTACAAATAATTTTTCTGTAATTCTGTTTGCTTTGCACTTAAACAATTTCTTTTAGAAAATTTTTCATTTCTACGTATAACACAATGCAAAGTCGTTTCTTACGATTTTCGATAACTTGTTCGATAACGAGAATTTTTTCTTTTATTATTATTGTGTTTTGTGTTGATCACATATAATTCGCACATTAAAAATACTAAATGATCGGCGTTGGACAGTAACGGCCCATTCGTCAAGTAAAATCATTTAACTCTCGGCGTATAATGAATAAGTATCGTGGGTGCGTCGCATAACTTTTACTTCGTACGAAATTCCTGAATTTATGCAATATCACATTTCAGATTTTGAAAACTTCAATAATTTCTACGATAAATGTTCTAACAACGTGAGAAATTGGATATCAGATTGGAAACGAAATAATATTGCTTAATAATCTTCTTAAATACCGAAGAACAATCTCGATTGAATAATCATTTAAAAAGACTGATCTCTTTATTGAAATTTTTGAAATAACGATATTACTTTCTTTCCAACTTGAAGCAAAACCCGCATTCTGCATTTTTTCTCGTTACTGGATTAGAAAAAAATATCTGACAGAAGAAAAGTGCTAGAAAAGTCTCCCATTACACATCGAAAAAATTTCGAGTAACGCAAGTTCTACTTTTCCAATCCTCACGTATCATACTTTCGTCGGTGAACAGAAGCGATGTGAAACAGATGGTGATCTCTTATACGCAAGGGCACGTTTCGTCCCCTCGTTCGCAATGAACATTCTGATTCTAACGGCACGTAATATAACGAAAACGTTGCCGTGAATGAAACCCTCTTTCTTATATTTTGTTACTACAATATCGTGTGACCGGTGTATTCCGTATACAATAGTATATGCAATGCGATGCCTGCCTGCAACTCGCATCGAAAGACATTGTAATATACCGAAATACAGAATATATATATATAATATATATATATATATTTATATTTATATATATATTTATATATATATATATATATGATAATATATATAAATTTTTTATATGTATAAGCAATATTTACAAGGTTCTCCACATGATATTTTTTGACCCTTCGTTCGAGAATAGCGATTATAAGGGCTAACTAATATTTAGCTAAATTTTTGTTTAATCTGTTAGATAATCGTTATTATACATAGTATAAGTATAGGGATTCTCCTCCTTCGTCCTTCTTCGTTCCGGAGTACTATGGAAAGTAGCAATAATGAATTTAGCTTTACGAATTCCATTGAGATACAATTTGTAAAGATTTTTAAAGATTTAATTTGACTATGCTTATTTCATAAAGATCGACACAATCTATGGTATATTTGTCAAAATATGATTTGTTAAGAAATGGCTAGCGCCGAAGGAAAAGAAATACGGAAAGAAAAAGGAGAAAGACGTTATTTTCGAAAATTGTTACCTATTGGAAATCAGATTTGACATCCTTTATTAAAATATGGTAAAAATTTCGAAAAATTATATGCTTGATTTGGCTCCAATTGAATCATTAAATGAAATTATCCTTTTACGCCAGAGCATTTCGTTAATCTCTATGGAACTGTATGCTTGGATAAATATTCGTGTACTGTAGCTCTGATTTATACGCAATATTTAACTCTACATGGGAGAAACGTGTATGCGCGCGACCTAAAATTCTTCCACCTACGCATTTTTTCGCTTACGACATCTCGATAGGCCCTCAGAGATTCGTTGTTGTTATAAGAATAAGACATATACCGCTAAAAGATTTAAATAACGGGAACTACAAGAGAAAAAGATAGAGAGAAAGAGAGATGAAAGAGAGACTAAAAAAGATAGGCAGGAAATGTAGCGATGTTAGTTCTACCACTAAATCAAGTTTAATCGTGAAAAGTATCTTCAAGTTCGATATGAACTCGCTGTCACATGTCATAGGACGAGGAGGCCTAACTTCTTGGATGATCTTTTTAATTATGTTTAAAAAGATAGTCTATATCATAATGAAATCGATATTACATATCATGACAATAGAAGGGAGAGGGGCGCAAGTCGAGGGAACAGGGGCAGGTGGAATTATAGCTGTTAAGAGTGCGTTAAATCGATAGTGCGTGTCTCGTTGCCGAGGATCAAGCGTAATCTTTTCATGGGCGGCGGTGGCGGATCAAGGTTCAATTCACGCGACTTCTTATGCCGTCTCTCGCGATCCCTACTCTTATGTTTCTTTCGGCGTTTGCGCCTCTCCAATCCTTCAACGCGCAGCACTTCATACTCCGGCTCGTAGCTGTCCTCACTCAGACCGCTAGTGCCGGACTCGACGATATCGTCTAACACAGGCGATCGCTTCATGCGTAACGTCAGCTTCAGTCGACCGCCGGTTCTCTCCGGCGTGACAGGGCAAACTCGACAATCGTTTGGATTGCTCGTTCGCCATTGACATTCGGACGGGGTTGTGCTTGATTTTCGCATGTTGCTATTGTTTTCATAGGCTGTCAGTCTGAAAAAAGAATCCCTCCAATTTCATCAGCTCAATTTAGAAAATAAAATTTTATAAAATACAATATTTCGAAATTATGGATTTAATTTATATTTGTGTTTTGAATAGTAGAAAATAGTAGAATTTTATACAATATATTCATTGCACATTTACCGCTCCAAGCTCCCTTCAACATCACAGTTTTCTCTCGACTGAACACCGCTATTGGATTCCGCGCTATGCTCGCTCTGGGCCACAGTCGGAGGCCACGGTTCTTCCGGAACCAACACCGGCGGCTCGGCTTTATTGTATTCGTCATTGCACTGCATTTCTTGCACAGGCGACACCGCTATCGAAGAGGGCGCATGACGAGATTCGTGCTTGCCACGTCTTATTATAGATAATATGCCGATATCTTCCAGATTGCTCTCCTTCTCGCTAAACTCGTAGATATCACCCTGGATACCCGAATCGTCGTCAGCCTCCCCTATGTTGGTCGTCGTCGATCTCTGCCGATCTCTCCTCTGACTTTTAGATTTATTCTTGCTCTTTCCTTTGCCGTGACTCTTCGAATCATCCTGAGCACTCTCCGTTAACATTCCGTACTTGGACTTGGCGCTTAAGAGTCTTTTCTGCGACTTGCGAGATGATTTCGAGGACGCATCTGAAGCATGATCTTTCCGCCTGGATGTCGATCTCTTTATCAATGTGGAATCGCGATTGTCTTCTAAATTCATATGGCTGGTTAGATCGCTATTATAATTCGTAATCTGTACGTTATTAAAGACCATCGCGTTATTTTCCTCCATAATATTTATTCTGGAGTCTATCTCCGCGCATAACATCGTCATTCCGGATCTAATGTTAGACTCGTCACTTGCGACGTACATATCACTTTTCGTCACAATGTTCTCTTCCTCTTGTTTCGAAACTGTATTACTATAACATTTTAAAACATTTTCGGTATTAGCTTCCGTTTCTATAACTCCCTCGGAGTTCAATCCACAAAACTCGACACTGTTCGAACGACTCGCCGCCGATCCATTGATGGCGATCGGACTCTCGCAGCCTTCACTCTCCACTTCTTTCTCCACGTCATATTTCTGTACTACAATTACTTTCTCAGCGTTCAAATTGCAATATTCATCATCCGAATGAGAACTCGTCTCGTGCAAGATGTCGTTCTCTCGGAAGTTGGTCTGCAACGTTTTCTTTTCTTCGATCAATAGTGACGGCAAATCGTCATCCTCAAATTCATAAGACGATTCCTCGTCCGGCGTCTTGCGATTGTCTTCGTCCGTCGAGGAAAACCGCTTGCTGTGGGACTTGGAACGTTTGTTAACACAATTCGCCTGCTCAGGTGCGCCACAAAGATCGTTCTCACCTTCCTTATGTCGCGTGGGCGACGAAGAATGATGATAGTCCCTCGAGCGACAGTTCATATTCTCGGAAATCGATTCTGCAGCATGTAAGCGTTGTTGTACATGGGCTTGAGACGTGGAACTTAATCGGATTGCATCACAGGCGTTTGTACTATAATGTCCCTTTTTGTAATTGGAAGAATTAACATTATCTACTGTCTCAGGATCGACTTCCGCAGTGAGATCCGGTATTCCCCGTTCGTCCTCCATCGAGTCACCATCACCGTTCGATTCACCGGTGTCTTCTATTTCCGCCAATCGCAGCGGACAAGCATCTTCGTTTGATTTCTCTGCTATGATACGCTGTCGTGATTGTTCCACACAGAAATCAACTTCTGACGCGTTTGGCAGACGATGCTTTTGCAATCGCGAATATAAATTCTCCTTGTGCACCGGTTCTCTATCGGAATCCTCCTTTCGATGACCGATGTCCGCTACTTCCGTGACTTTCACAACGGAATTGCTGAGACAGGACGCTGCAGATTTCACACCGACTTTTCCTTTCTTTGATTCCGTTCTCTTGTGAAGTCTACGAAATCAAAGTTAAAGATTAATTTAAAATTAATAGTAAAAAATAATAGTAAATTATTTAATCACATAAAACAAGCCTATAATAAGCTACCTGGACGCTCTGAGCGATTGAGTATTTTTGATGGCATTTCCGTCACCGGTATTGCCATCAAACTTGCACATTTGTTTGTTACGGAGACTCCTCGTGACAGAAGTCGCGATCGCGGAGGGATGCGGTCGAGTCTGCAGCATATTCTCGCCATTGTTGATCGTTGGTTGCTGCTGATTGATATCCGAGAAACGGCACCCTTGCGCGATCAACAGCTCAGCATCATACTTGGTGAGCCCTTTACGTCGCAGTTCCTTCATGCTGAGAGATTGCGGCGCAACCGCCGCATTTCCGACCAGGACCGTATTTCGCTCGGTAAGAGCAGTATCGGGTTGTTGTTTATTCCTGTTCAGTGGCTGCTGCCGATGTTTAGTTCGATTGATTCGATTATCCGTTTCTCTCAAACGATAACCTAAAAATAGAAAATAGAAGTTACAAAACTGACACACTCTAACAAAGACTGACGGATTTTGTTCTGTAAGTGTTACATATAACATACCAGACGACACCTCTTCGCCCGGCTTTTGGCTCGCAAAAGCGCCAGTACCTCGCCTCTCACAGGTTTCGCACTCGCAGTAACAATTACCATCTCCAAAGAAATCCTCCCCATAGAAACACGTGATTTCCTCGCCTACCTCGATATCGCGCAACACCTTGACACACGCCGTGTCTCTTCCCGTCGCCACAAACTGCGAAAATAACATGCGAAATACTCTTGCGTTTACATAATAATTTTTACACAATCACGTTCGAATTTCGAGCGTCCTTACCTTGCAGTTTGCTCTACAGTCATGGTTTATGTATGCGGCCGGTCCCAACCATAATTGGGCACAATTCTTTCGACAACTAAACATCACAGAAAAGTCATTTTTTCCAGGATGCAACAACGCAGCTTCTTCCTAAAAAAACATACAAAAATATTAAAAAATGGAAAAAAAAGATAATGTGTATTAAATAAAAATGAAGAAAAAGTATAGAAATAGTGAGAAAATCACTCAAATAAAAATTTTTTTTTTATACACTTTGCAAAGTTCAACCTTTTCACTAAGCTCCGCTATGCAACCGACAAGGCAGGAAATTTTGTCATGCTTCATCCATCTTCGGGTGGCGCATATCTTCGCACCCTTTTGTCCCTCTAAGCTGTATCTGTAGCATGGCGCTATAGCAAAGCCAGAATCCTTATCGAAAACTCGTAGGTATCGCTTGATCTATAAAAGAAAATAACTATTACACACATACGACTTATCGTTTGTATCGAAAAGTAATGCAAGTTTTGTACTAAAATAAAACAATTTGAGTGTAAAGCGGTGTCACTGTTAGTCTATAACTTACGTGATTCTCCAGATTGATCTGTTGCTGTTTAGATTTTGTGTGGGGAAGTCGCGCCCCCCAGTCTCCACCCATCAACTTCTTGTATGCCTTCTCGTAATTTTGAGTTTGAATAAATTCGCAGATGATTTTTCGGAGTTCCTCCTTGTTTGCCTTTAATGGTCTGTACCTGTCGGGATGGAGTCTTAGTAAACAATTTGTATGAATAACTCGCAGGTTCATATATCAATTTGGTCAAACAACAATATTGGTACCTGATATTCATCTTATGGGTGGTGAATCCGAGATAGGGATCCAGCACGAGGGACGTAGCCAAGTCGTCATTGTCGGAGAGTTCTTTGGGTGTCATTCCACATCCTCCACCACTGTTGGGTTGCATCTTTGCACCCACTGTGCCACCTAACCTTCGCTCCTGCTTTCTTACCGCAGTTGCTGAGGCTTGAATCGACAAACAGTAATCCACCACCATTCTGTGACGCTGACTTTCACTGGAAAAAAATGGAAAATAGAATGAAACGTGAAAGAAAAGGAAGGGGCGCTTCCGCGAGATTTTTTTCTTTCCCTAATTTAGCTGTGTTAACAGATTAACAGATTTTCCCAAGCAAATTTAGGTTAATGTACAGTTAATGTATCCTTAATGTATTGTAGGTTAATATACCCCAGATCAAATTCTATTGGGACATCAGGCTTGGTGGCGCACGTTGCATCACTATTGTTTCGCGTAACTTTCCGGAGCGACCGAATCGACCAATTGAGACGACACCATTACAACCGAATCCATGAATGACTTCCATAGGTCCACAAACGGAGCAGGACACGAAATCGTAGGACACGCACACTCTAAAGCGCTACGCCACGCGGATACACGGCATCGTTTCCTGACCGACGGTTCTCGTCTCGCCAGAGAAATTTGGACGTTTCTCAAAGAGATATCGCTCCGCATCGCCCGATAACATCACGATAGCTTCTCTCAACGTAATCTACTCAGCTGTTACTCAGGTGTCAAAAACATCGCTCGATTCGAGCAATCCTGTCCCCCTCCCTCCCTCGYCCCGCCGTCCTCCGCCCTTTAAACGCACACGCCCGATTCCCTTTCCGCGACGCTACGGCGTCCACGTTCGACGAAAGGACGAGAACACCGCCGGATCTGAACCTGACCCTGAATCCGAACTTGGAGGGCGAACCAAGCCCACCGAAACGAGCTGCCCGAGAAAGGTGGGGGCGATCGCGTGCGGGCGGGCAACCGCCGATGTCCGAACTCGTCGCGGATGGGTCCCTCGGACACGGCCGTTTCTCGAACGATCCCTGTGGGACGCGACGTCGCGGCGACGACAGAGACAGCGTCGTCTCGCGATCGGAGCATCGGGGTTGTCCCCCCCTTCGGAAGTCAGCGCCACGGACGGGACGAGGCTCGTCGGGTCTCTTCGTATCGACCGGGACACGACAACGGCGGTGGCGGCCTATAGACGGACCTATAGGCACGCGTCGACATAACGGTCCTCTTCCTTTCGGAGAATGGCTCGTCGCGGCGTCTTGCCGTCGCTCGGCGGGCGAGGATGTCGGGACGAGGATGCCGTACGCTAGAACGCAGGATTAATGGCGGGGGCGGAAGAGGAAGCCAGGCGCACAGGCCGTGCGATGTTCTTTTTTTTGTCTTTTTCCAGGACACACAGTGGACGCACGGGATGGCCGTCCAGCGGCGACAACGACGCGTTACTTACCGCGAGGATGCTCTCCCGAGAACGGACCTCTCGCATGTTGCGGTCGGTCGGGCTCCTGAAGCTAGAGCGGCGCGGCGACGTGCCTCTCGCGTCGCGGCGGAGACACGCTCGCGGTAGCTATCATGGCTGGGCAGTATCCGAACGAGGAGGCTCGGCAGAATCGCCACGGCACGGCACGACGCGGTACGGCGGCACACGGTACAGCACGACACAGCGCGACGCGACGCGACCCACACTTTCCCTCTACCCTGTGCCCGTGGCGAGTGCGTACGCAACGTGACGTGCGTTCGCACGGTGCCCACTCTCGTACGACGTCGCGTTCCCGATTCGGCGGCCACGAACAACGACGAGCGACGGAGCCGTCGGCCGGCGCTCTCGACTCCGCTTCCGCTTCCTCGTGCAAAAGAGATGGGAGAGAGATAGAAAAATAGAAGACAGAGGAGGTCGGATATCAATCGCGACAGGGTGAATTCATGTTTCGAGACGTCGCGACGCCGCGCTTATCTTCGGGGTCCGGAACTGCCCTCGGCGATTTCTTTCTTTTCCTCTTCTCGCGTCGCAACGCTCGTTATGCGAATCTCCGATCTCGCGAAACCGTCCCGCATGAAACGATCGCGGATCGTCGGGATTCCATTGACGGTCGCGAAATCATCCGCGTCGCTCCACGGTCTAGGAATTCGGGCATGTCCGCTTGGGGACTTTTATGAGTCTGCAATAGGTGCAATAAGCTGCGAAGTCGTAAGAAACCGACCAATCACGGTCGAACGTGAGGAAAGTAATCGACTGCGATTGGTCGGTTTTACGATAAACGTAGCAAACAAAAAACTGATCAATCGCGGTTGAACGCGAGGAGAATAATCGCCTGCGATTGGTCGGTTTCTTACGGCTCCCTACACCCGTTGTAAACAGCCTATTGTTCGCGCACGGTCGGAATGCGGCCCTGCGTCTCCATGGCGACCCGCTTATCTCCCCGTGGCAGATGTTCTCGCACTTTCTCGTAACCTAGCAACTGGCGTCGAAACGCCAGTAGATGATTTTTCGAACTGTCGTCTTTCAAGAACGACGATTCTTTCGATCACGCTCCTTCTTCCCCATTAAGTTTAAGAATTCTAAACTTTAAGCTGTATAACAACAATTCTAGTGCGATATCATTTTACTCTGTATATCTTTCTCCGTATTTCTTTCCAAAAATAGAAGCGTAGAAATTCTCTCTTCGAGCGTAAAAATAAAACGCAAGACAACAGAAACTCTTTCTTTCGGAGACTTCCGACGGGCTCGGCGATTCCTCGATCCGGACCTGCACGTTGATAACAATACGCGGAACGACAGGCCGACGATATCGGTAGCTTCTTTCTACAAAGAAACATATATGTATATGTTGCCTTGCGAGAGTTGCGAGACACGTTCGATCGCTAGTATCGCTCGTGACGCTTGTTGCGCGCGGCGGGCTGGTAATCGCGGTAGCCGTGCACGTGTCCGTTTTATTGCCCGAAACAGGAGCACGTGGCCGCGCCGAAGAGATTTTTCACCCGGACGACGACCACGATGACGACCGACGTCGCCGGGCCGATCGGCGCGGAAGTGGCTCACGTGCCGACGGAAAATAACCGCGGAAGCATCAAGGATGGCGCGATCGATTTTATAGCCGGTTCACTCGGTAATTTTCGCGATTCCTGATCTTTCCGTCCCGAAATCTAGTTTTTTTCACGTATTAAACAAAAGATCGATTGTTCTGTTCGTATTGACAAAATGGTACGGGCTGACAAGTCGATCGTCAATGAAATAAGTTGATGTTTACTCGAGCGCATGTGGAAGTTGCATCATATTCCATGGATATGAATTTTTCCTCTTTGTGGCGTTCACGGCAAAATATTTCTAAGTCGAGAAGAACAAAATCATGAAAAAAAAATCACATAGAATAATGTAAATTACAATAATGAAATTACAAAGATGAAAGATTGTAAAATATGAACAGAACAGAAAAATTCGGGGTTTAAAAGTAATTAAAGTATTTTTTAAAAATAAGAATAGACTCATGACCGATATGTGAAAACACAACAATTAACTAAAGCGCCAAACGATCAAAGCTAGGTCTTCGTGTTGAAATTTTTTATGTGAATTTGTATACATATCTCTCATATAAATATATGTGTAAAACTTGGATATTATTGATATATTTAAAATAAATCATTTATGTTGCAATCTGCAGTTACCATAGTAACTGATAACCAATGTTGCTTTATTATAGATCTGTATGTTCTAATTTCAGACAAATAATGCATGTATATTTTTATCTGTAGTAAATTCGATAGGAAGATATCAGTCCTGTAATGTTATCTTTTACGTAAATACCCAACTGATAAATCTAATTAAATCCAATTTCCAATCATTTTAATCATTACTGACGAGATCACGATCTTATTCTCAAGACGAAAAAAGCGAGAACTTTGCATTATTAAAGAAATTGTATATCATTTTTGCGCTACGATTCGCGAACTGTTGCAATCTGTCTACGAAAATTGCAAATTTATAATCATTTTTAATCATTGATATTATTAAAAAATATTCATTTATTTAGATGGATAAAATTATAGAAAAAATTAATTTCGCAGTGTTAATTATTTACAGCAATGTTAATTATTTATATAAACAAGTTTAAAATTCAGACTGCAAACCACTAAATCATTATTAGAATAATGATTTAGTGGTTTGCAGTAAATATTTTTCAACGTATTTTCTCAACCGTGTGAAACGTGATAAGACATTATCTTAGATTAAAATTATTATTTATCGTTAGTAGAATTAGTAAATTGTCAGTAGAGTAAAAATTTCGAAAACGTCTTGAAGCATGAGAACCTCTGTATTTTCATATACAAGCAAATTATTCTATTTAATAGGCGGTGTAGCGCTCGTCTATGCAGGCCAGCCATTGGACACGGTGAAGGTAAAAATGCAAACCTTCCCGTCCATGTACAAAGGCATGGTAAATTGTTTTCTACGCACGTTGAGGACAGACGGTATTGCAAGAGGTTTGTACGCCGGAACGATCCCGGCGATAGTTGCCAATGTTGCCGAGAATTCGGTATTGTTCGCGGCATACGGCGGATGTCAAAAGATGATCGCTCATTTATCAGGTAAATCATGAACTGGGACAATATATAATATAAATGTAAATATGAATTCTTAAGCTAATGCTTAATCTTTTTTTTTTACAGGTGTACAGAACGTGAAAGAGCTAAGCTCCTTCAGCAACGCTTGGGCCGGTTTCTTTGCCGCATTCTTTTCCTCGCTGACGCTATGCCCGACGGAGTTGATAAAGTGCAAACTGCAGGCTATGAGGGAGGTCGAACAGACGCAAGTAGTCGCCACGGAAAAATGCACGGTGAATAACGTCCGATGAACGTTGTTTCGATGACAATTTTTTAGTGACATCGTTGTCGTTATTCCTCAGAAGCCTCGCATAGGACCATGGAGTTTGACGAGGCAGATTTTTAGGGAGCAAGGTGTAAGAGGCCTGTTTACAGGTCTGTCATCAACGATAGCCCGCGAAATGCCAGGCTATTTTTTCTTTTTTGGCGGCTACGAGGCCACGAGAGAGTTACTAGCTGCGAAGGGTCAGAATAGAGATGACATCGGCTGGCAAAAGACGATGGTGGCTGGCGCGGTCGGTGGCACGATGCTTTGGCTAGCAATATTTCCAGCCGACGTTGTTAAGAGTAGAATACAGGTACATCTTCGATGCAAAAGCGTTATGTGTCATAATAAAACCGAAGAACTAAAGAAATGCGTGTTTCTCAATATTTTTTATCTTTTGCAACAAAATATCTATTTCATTTGAATCAGGTGCAGAACTTGAGTACGCCTGCCTTGATAGTTTTCAAAGATATCGTACGGCAAGAAGGTATCGGCGCTTTATATAACGGATTGACACCGACTTTAATCAGAACGATACCAGCGACCGCTATACTATTTGTCACCGTCGAATACACGAAGAAACTTATGCACAATTATTTTTAAAATCTGCTTCCGTTTTTAGGTACCTGATACGTCACGAAAATTCTACGCGCGAAGCATTTGTTTTAAACGATGTAAAAATCGTATATCACGCGAATTAAGTATTTGTATATAAAAGAATGATGTATATACACCGACAATAATTACATCATAAGAAATATTTTATATTAAAAGAATTATTTTTTCTAATAAAAGATGTACAAGATGTCCCTCTGCGACATGTTTTGCACGCTATTATTAGACAGTTTTAGCGCATTATCTTGAAACAAGCCTTTTGATGTAATTATGTTTCTCCTGTGGTGATTTACACATAGCCCAAGAGATTCGCGATATCTGCAAAAAAATTAAAATTTTCTTGTGTTACAATATGTTATTATAATTAACGCTATTCATTATTTAGATCATTCTAATTAAAAATGCTAAGATTAATTTTACAAATATCAGCGCTAATTATAATTGATTAAATTGTATTTGCATTAGAATTCAATATTATGATTAAAAAAGAAACAGAATCTTATAATAGAATTTGATCAACGTGGAATAAATTTGTAAAATCGATTTTTAACTTGAGACTTGAGACTGTATCTTCAATGTTCAGAAAATTATAAAAATGTGTTATGCTTTTTCGCATTATCCTAGCATAGATTGTTATATTTATTTTCTACAAAACCTTACCACGATCGGTGTGTAGCCAATTATGGACAGTTGTCTCATTTTTGCTGCTAAGGGTCCAGTAGATTTCTGACAATTTCTTATTAATAATCCATGATGACCTATGATGAGAGCAATCCATCTGACGTTATTCGAATTCTCCACACGCTTAATATCACTCGATTCAAATTGCGATAAGTATTTCTCTAATGGCACAAGCTGATTTTGCTCGTCTAGACAGAAGATAATGTCCTGCTGCGTAAAATGTGGTAACGCACGAGTAACCGATATGTCCGTTGTAGTGTTGAACAATTCCTGTTAAGGATAGAAATACTTTATAATATATACGTAAAAAAAGATATATCTTTTGCGCAACGATATATATATATATATATATATATATATATATATATATACCTGACACGTTTGCAGCACGTTCGAAAAAAGCAAATTCGCCCGAGTCGATTCCATTGAGCTTTCCAGAGATAAGTCGTAAAATTTCTGTGATTAAAATTTATTAATATGTATTATTTTTCATCAAACTATGACGAATAATTCGATCATCAACAATTGATTTTTCTTAACGTACCTTTTCTAGAATATTTCTTACATTGGGTTTAAGGAATGGACCATCGTATTCAGGTACTTCTATTCGAAGACTGTAATCAAGCACGCAATATTCACGCGAGAGATGATTGTAATTGCCACGGCATGTCTTGTTCACATATTCGGGCGCCATAACAAATTTGATTAGATCCATGGGATATACATTTTGTATCGACAAATATCCTAGAATACGTGCAGCTACATATGGAAATCTGCCACGAGAAAATCTCGTAAATATCTTTAAAATGAAACTCTTTTTCTAAGAAGCAGAAAATGAAGAATATATTTTGTGATTTAAATAATGTAACTTTAAAAATTGTGTTATCATTAGATAATTACCTTGCTATTTCATATGCTCGAGTAGTATTCCAAGAGGCTCTCAATTCTTCGACCACATTCTGATAGACACTATTGCTCGAATCGATATTAAGAATAGAGAAGGTGTAAAGAAATCTTTCGAGGTCCTTCAATCTTGCGGTCTTTAATTCACTATTTAATCTAGAATTGTATCAATCATAAGTATCAAATATTGATGATAAAAACAAAAATATTTACCTTGTAATTATTCTATCCATGAGCTCATTCTTGTACACCGCGATTCTCCCACATGCTTGCGCGATGTGCGCCAGAGACATTAACGTGTAACGTGGCTCATATGGCGTCAGAACTTCTAATAACTCTAAAAATGTTTTAACGTGTGAAAGCTGCATGCTGTATCTGAAAGTAGAGTATTAAAAATAAAACCGATGTTTGTAAATTAGCAAATGCAAATGCACATCAAATTTATCTTACCGTACTAATTTTACAATGCCTCCGATGCTTACGGTATGTACCATATCTATTTCGGCTATGGTCCTCTGGATAATATGATTTAAGAAATCTTCGTTCCTGATTTTCGTGCTGGTCTTGAAAAAACCTAATGCTGCTATAGCTATCTCGTTGATCGATAATTCATCCATGCATTGTTCCAATCGGTACTCGAGTTCATACATATTTATAGGTGGTTTCCGGTATATGTTTAGGAAAAATAGAATCTGGATCAGTTGTTGAGGACTGAGCTTATGAGGCTTTTTGCCTAGATTTCTAATGGAATACCATATATATTGAGAATAATATTGATTATAGATCTTAGGTGTCATCTGATATATTATGTCACAGAGATACAACATCTTCTCTGCAGGCAGCCGCAAGAAACGTATCATGCACTCTCTATCTATTCGTACACAGAGATTCTTATAAAAGGTGTGCGTTTCTAAGTGGTTGCTGAATGGTACCAGGTGTCGCATCATTGTCATCAGTTCATCGTCGGTCAGTTTTTGCATATTCAGTGTATTGAAGGTTTTCGAATATGTGAGAGGCTCGAGCTTCTCGTTGTCGTTGTGATAAATATTATAGGACAGCTTCTTGATGTTGGATACCGTTTCGGCACCTGTCATCGAATTCCAATCCTGCTTCAAGATTTCCAGCGCTTCCCTGTTCGTGACATGAGCATGCGTCGTACTCGGCCGCATCACAGTATTCGCGTACTTCATCGAACTCAGGAAGAGATTGTGGGCGTACGTGTTCTCCGGTATCCTCTCCGGAGAGTCGTCGATGTTGAAATTGACAGGAGGTATCCCCTGGACCTTTCCCGGATCGATCCACGCCGCGCTCGGGGTGCTGTGCTTCGATTGCGCACCAAGCACTCGATATAGATGATTGCCGTTGTCAGAGCCTAATCTCAACAGCACCGGGTACGCGCTTCGCAGGCGACATAACTTTCGCATTAACACGCTCATCACGGAAAACGAGCGAAAGGATGTTATTGTAGATTCTCACGTGGATAATTTGATTGAGGCGTCTACCCAAAACTTGAGATTTTCATTACAAATTTCCAGAAGCAGATTCTTTCCTCGTTATTTTATCTGTTTTTCACCGGTTAACGGAGGTTAAGGGTACAGTACCTATATCTCTCTCTTCGTTAAAAATTCGAGGTTGGAGTATGTCACTTGCGAAACCTCTCGTCCTGACATCTTGTATGTAAAGTGTGAAACTCGATCGTACGTACATTCATTTTAAATCGCGTAATTTCTTCATTTTTATCAATCAATTAATCTTTAATTTATTATGTAAAGAAGATAAAAATAATACAATAATCTATCCAAATAATAATAGTAATTACCCTTACTATAGCAACATCATAATAAGTTTTATTTTTTCAAAAAGATTCACAATTTCTATAGCAAATAATAACTTTCTATTTCGCAAAAAAACAATTCCATTTGTTGGAAAAAATATAAAAATGCTTTCACTTTTTTTTATATATAACTTAAAAATATTTTAAGTTTAGGAGAAAGACAATTGTTTTGTAAAAAGTAAATAGATAAATTGCAGTCTAAACTCAACCTTTGCATAAATTTATAAAATATTGCAAAATAACTTTCTATCTGAATCTTTAATTTATCATATAAAGAAGATAATAAAAATAATGTAACAGCCTCAAAAAAATAATGACCATTGTTAATAGCAACGTTGTGATAACACCGCAGGCTTCATTTCTTCAAAAAGATTCACAATTTCCACAGCAATAAATATATCGATGATGTGATCGAAGTTTATTAATTGTTGTGCGATGCAATTGATACACGTTTAGTTGCTGAACCAAAAGTATATACGCATAATGTAACAAGCCTTTGTCTTTTTTTTATCAAGTATGTACATATACTTTATTTGAAATATAATCGAAACACAATTTGAAACAACATATATAATTATTGTTTTACATCTCTTATATACAGTAACTCGATTGTGGCCGATCACGTGCGGAATAACTTATTATGCATGCCTTACGGATGCACATACAAGTTTAGGAGCAATTAACTACTTCGATCCTTCCAGCACGAGAATTAAATATTCGCGGAATAACAATTATGAGTATAGTTTGAAATTTAATAACGCTTGTAATTTAATCTTGTTTAATCTCCAAATTATTGATAAATATACACGGGGGCGAGCTGAAGTATACTACACCAGAGTAAGGATTAAGTTAACGGTAAAGTTCACTGACGTGAATTTGTCGTCTAATTAATCCCCGTGAATTATAACGTCTTATATTTAAAGCGTTCATCTTTTTATGCCACATTTATGAATATAACGAGGTGTTCGAAGGATTAGCGCGAAGGAGATCGTGATTATTGCACGTGCGGATGTTATAATTACTTTTCTACAAGATCGAGACAGTAAATTGGCCTCTTCCATTGTGCGATTCAAATGTTTATTATCGAAAAGTCAGAGTGTTAGCAATATGCGTGCACGCATTTTATCGCTCTCAGAATTGCGAGAAAATGAGAAAAAAAGAGACAATGTATCAGGGAAAACACGGGATGGAATCAAGTCGGATAATACAATAAAAGATAATCGAACGGACGAGTAATAGTCTGAAATGTTGTCGATCGGTCAGTCATCTCTGCGAATCGCGTCGACATAATTTAGTGATCGTCGAATCAATAGTCATCCAGATACACATCCTTTGAGTTCTCACGCATCCTCTTGCGCGGAACATGAATGGAGTTGGATTCAGAGTTGAAAGGATGAGCCTCGTTGTTCCTGTAAGGAGTCTAAAATAAACGAGAAAGACCATTAATTAATTTTATTTAAATTAATGCGTATCAGTTGAAATTTTTAATTTATTTTTGTTTTAATTTTGATTAATTCATTTAATCATTATTATCTATCATTATCATATTATTTTTATTAAAAATTATAAAAATAAATAGAAAATTCAAATCCTAAATAATCTTCAACAAAGGAACAAAGGCGAGAAATATATATATATATATATAGTTATTTGATTTTATAATTTATTCTTTTTTTAGTTTAATTTTAATTGTAATCACCTATTTAATTATTAATGAACGAGATTTTTTTATCCAAAAAACTTTCTCTCGCTAAGTTTTTAAAAAACTAATTTTGAAATATCTAATTATTAATGTTTGTATTTCATTTAGAAATATCGCAAAATGAGAAGAAACGGATCTATTAAATCGGAGAGAAGTGGTTAAATTAAATTTCTCCCCCCTCTCTCTCTCTCTCTCTCTCTCTTTCTCTCTCTCATTAATATTTGACAAGCCGAATTTTACTTACATTGTCGATAACTGCGATAAAGAATTTGGGGAATTTGCAGTCTGTTTCGTCACAGTCTAAAGCGCGCATGACAGGCAAAGGTACCAAGCGCTTCCTCGCCTGTGAACCTCGGCATGATGGGTGGTAAGGTTCTTGTCTACAACAACGATCCCGTTTATATCCTTGTTTTTTTCTAGCGACAGGAAGAAAAGAAAGAAATCTATGAATGCGACACTTACTCGCAGTCCACTGCGCCGACCCAGGATTGATAATAGCACAGGAGAACGGCGAAGATAATTAAAGACCGCTGCACAAACGTCTGAAAAAGAATTAAGATTACTATATTACTATATCCTGCGTAATTACGCGCAAGAATTATGAACTTGTCATAGGGATTTGCAATTCCACTCTTTACTTCGAATCGCTTAGTCCTTCCATTTATTAGTAACTCCCTTATTAATTAATACCGTTTAAAAGGTCAGCTAGTGCTTGCGACAGTATGTAAGAATAATAAAATAAGGATGTCGAGGGAAGAATGATTCGTGCGAAGTTATCGACAAAATTTTAATGAACTCGTAATGAGTTTGCAGCGCAAAGTACGGCAATCAGTGCTAAGCCGATTTTAACTGGATAGACGCCAAATTGACATTGTCAAAGCGCGCTTTCCGGAAGTAGCGGATCATCCACCGATAAAATACAGTCGATTTCTATGCGGCCCGGGACGTGAAAGAGTATCCTTACGAGGAAGCAAAAATAGGACTCGTTCTAACGAATGATAGAGAAGTCACTTCGTTTGGTACCGTGATCGAGCGGCGTTTTTCCGCGATGACAATCCGGAAATCGATATTCGTGCAGCTATTTATTTGCCAATGTGGCGAAAACGACGAGAAACACCGCCATTGATGTCAGCCAATTTGCAGCACCGTGTTATTATTTCTCCCGGAGACGTCTCTCGTTGCGAGGGCCGCAAAAGTTTGCCCACGCTTCCTGGACTTTACTCGATTTTCCGCTCGCGACTGCGCCGGCAAAGGGAAAAGGTCGAGAGCAAAGTTGTCGGATGAATTTTGAAGGCGTGCCTCTACATCTCGCGCACAAAGCCGGTATAATTTTGAATTTCATTTATCCAATGCTAATACATACATCTAATATTTGCGATATCGTATATTCAACGATATCGCGTTTGGCGTTAAACGGCGCCGACGGCGAACACGAGCGTTTTGCCCGCGTTATATAATAGAGCAGAGCTGATGAACCGTGATCGTTGCGTAAAGTTCGCCATCAGATCAGAAAATTATTTTCGATTCTAACTTGGTTCTAGGCGACGATGTAATCTATATTTATACGAGCTGTGACTTTAACTCCTCTTTTATAACAGAAAACTCTCTTGCAACAGAATCACCTTATCGTGACACAAGCACGCATTTATAGATATCAAATAGGCTTCAAATAATATCTAGACTTTGCATTAGGAAATCCAGCGTAATTGTAAAAATTCATAAAAATAATGGTAGTTTTGCAAATCATTTGAATTTCGGTCTCGCAAAATATGTGGAGAAAACTAGCTTTCAAAATTTCTTTAAAAAAAGCTGAACAAACGGAATCTTTATATTGCAGAATATCGGAAGTGCCATTTCTAAGAAGAAATATGAATTATTTTATTTTCAGTCATTTCATTTTTTTTCAAGAAAACCTCTCCGGCTAATGACACTGAGAGAAATTTATAAGTAGATAAAATAAAAGTCGTTTTTCTATTTCTATTCCGCTTATTTATTTTAATACGCCTTCTTCTTCATCGTTAGCCGAATTATTGTCGATCGGCGTGATTGAACAAAGTTAAACGCATCGATCACGTAGCACACACGTCATAAAGAGCCGTCTCGTAAAAGCGTTTTTAGAATACGAGACTGAATTTCCTTCGTTCCCAGGGAGCTCGCTTAAACTTCCGGCATAATATCGCCGTTGAGATTATTTCCCGATACTCATTTATAATCGATCGATGAATAAATAGGTTGCATCTCGCGAGCAGCGAGTATTAATTTCACTCTCTCTCCTTTCTTTCTTCCTCTTTCTCGTGAACTTCTTCTTACAATAGAATATCTCGAGCGCGAACGTTTTTTCTTCGCTACAAATCGACGTACGTTTATACAGCAAAGATATTTCCTATTCTGCTCTTGCCGTTAATTCAGAACGATAATTTTTCGACGCGCAGTAAAAAGAGATGATTGAACTTTGCGTAGATTTTTTTTTTCTAAATAATTTAGTAGTAAAGAGCAAGAAACCCACTTAACTTTGCACGTTTAACAAATAAATGCTCGAAAAATACAGAGAGAAAAGGTATAAAGATAAACATCATCAGAATATTTCCTTACCGAAGAAACCCGTTTATAAACTTATTCGTATGCGAATATGCAATCATAGGTACCGTGATCATAGGTACAAATTAATTAAATCATTTCTATTTGCCTGCATCAATAGAAATTTCAGACTGCCTTCCCTTATTCTGTCGAAATATTTAAATTTCACTACTTATTCTTTCCTCTTTCTCCGTTTGTACTTTCAGATCAGCTGTTCTATCAGCAACTTTCTTTACGCACTTTTGTGGTATTTCTTTTCAAGGAAAGAGCACAAAACTTATCTGAGCAATGTAGATAAAAGAAATTCTAGCAATTGCACAAAGCACGAATTAGTTGTGGAATTATACAAGATGATTGCAGAAAATGTCAAGTTTTATACAGAAAACGTAAAGAATTTTTTCTACCGCATTCAGATCAGCTGTGTAAATTTTCTTTTTCCTCAAACTACAATTACCTAATTAAAGTATCTTTGATTAAACGCGAGTTACGCTTAATTTTGATCGCTCGCTATTTGAGCTGTAATCGATGAATAGTATCTGAATATCTCTACGTAAGCTTCGTATGAAAGGATATGAAGCATATTTGAAAGTTCCCGTTTGATTGTTATCAGGCGAGAAGTTTCATTGTATAATAACAATTTAGCACGAACGATATCCTGATAAGCGAAATAATTCTTAACAACGCTGCAGGGCATGTCCCTTCGATTTCCCTTATTGCTCAAGACAATAAAGAAAATATAACGTGACAGAGAAATAAATGTCTTCGAGCGTAATTTCATTTTATCTAAAATATTAATTCTTCGCAAAAAGATCTGCGAAAAAGAGCTGCGAAAGAAAACAGCTGATACAGAAAACTCTATTCCTTTCGTCTTTTTCAGCAAGGATTAATTCTCATTTCGCTTCTTCGTTCATTGATTTAAAATATTACTAACATGTTCTGCTGACATATGCTTGATAAATTATGCAGTAATCTACTCGTATTCTATATCTCGTTATTATTAAGTCAAGAATATTTGTGTCCATAAACGATACGCGTTCATTCATGATTTGACCTACGTATAAATGTGTGGAAATATTACTTGATATTCGCGCATTAACACAAAATTTATCAAAGAGCCCACTCGGTGGGAGTAGGCAGTGCCGATGACGAGGCAGATACAGATAATAATATCGCACAACCGATTTTAGTTAATTGGCGGCATCGTAATTACGGAAATTATTGCAAATGGATTGCGTTTTAATAAGGCTCGGTTCTCGTAACTCGAAAATCGATTCAATTACATATAATACCTCGAGCATCCTCGGAAATCATCTTTTCATTTAAGAAAATGGTAATCTCTAACAAAATTAATGAAAAAATTAAATACATTACTTCTTTACTATATCGTAATATAATCGTTGACTTTATGAAATAAATTTAGAGATAAAATAAATTTAGAGAAAGCGTAGAAGCCATAGTTAATTAATTTCGATAAAATTTTATTGTCTGCGTTATCCTAAATATATTCCAATGATAAAGCGAAATATGGAATGCGAATAGTCTGATGCCCAAAAAAAGTATCATGGATGTATTCTTAACTTAATTACAAAATGAAATTTGAAAGAATAACATGTTTGTTAAAGAACGTTGCGTTATTAGGAATTTCAAGTAGAATCGCGTAAACGAAGACAAATATGAGTAACGCAACATGATCACGATACTTTATCCTTGAGGTTGATACTAATCATTAAACATGCCATGCGTGGACAACCTTAATTCGCATTCGTCTTCGTTTACAGATAGCACGATGCCGAGTGTCGACCACTCATCCTTGTTAATCTGGTTGCACAGGACATGATCTCATTTTTGAAAACAACGCAGCCTTAATTCCCCGAAGTCTTGTTTAGCTCGTTTGCGAAACATTTTGCTACCACGCAGGATCATGTGGGACGATCCCGCCAGATTTGGGACATATTTGTTCTTTGTCAAAAGGTCACAATGGACACACGGTATATGGATATCTTTCAATCACCGGCGAATAATTTAACGTTCGTTATTCGTCCAAGCGACAATTACAATTAGCGAATGGACGAAATACGATCGTAAACTAGTAATGATTTCAGCGGTATAATCATTGTAAAGCAGGTGTTCGTGTTCGAGTTTCAACGCGATAATATTATCAATTCGTAAAAAGTACGGCAGCGATAATAGTGCACATTCATTAACAATTGCAGCCTCCTTCCATCAGTTTATTTTTTTTGGATATTTACCCAATTATTTTATCAAGTAATAAAATGTTACAAAATCAAACATTTAGAAACGCAAAAAGAAGTATTCTGAATATGGAAAATACTGGTTAATAATTAACATTAACATCACGTTTTCCATCTCGCCGCACCGTGTAGTGATAATATAGCACGATAATTTCGAAATGGGCAACATTTAAAGAAGTTTGATATGAATTCGGTCAGTTCATTAAGCTATTATTTAATTAAGTAACGTCGAAAATCACTCCGATTAGATAAAGTGTAAACAGTAATATATACAGAATAATTTGCACGCAGGATTCGAATGAATTGTAAACACATAAATAATAATGCATATATTAGGCAATGATAAGCAGCATCAATAAATGGAGAATTAAATCGATGAATAATCATATTGAGGGAGCTTTTGACCTCGAATAAATCTATCAAAAAAGCAATGATCAAACGCGAGAGACGCCCGTATCAAAGCTGACAGTTAAATTTCTATTCGTCACTCTGTATCCTTGAGATGCTCACTTTGATACAATTTCGGTTGGGAGACATCCCGATACTCGCAAGGGGGGGACAAAAATATGATATCAAAATAGACCAAACGGAAAATATTAACATTTAGAGAATTTAAGAAAATTAAACATTAGATATATTTAAATTTTGCATTCGCGTTCTACAAAAATTTCGCTTTGAGACTTAATCTTATTAATGTAGTCAATTTAAATCTAGAGTTTATTTACATTTTAAAATCGTCATTTTATAAAAAAAAAACCTTTTTGATTCTGCCTTCTTTCCTTCCTTTAATGACATCCAGAATATATTGATAACAATTACGATTTTTTATCCACGAGTGAAAGCTAAAAATATAACCGTCAAAAAATTAATTTCACTGATTGCTATATTTTTTGATCGAAACGTCTTTCTCCGAAGTCTCAAACGTCAATATCTCGAATAGAATGTAGGGGGTGCGTTTTTTTACACGGTGCTTTTTTATTCGCTTATTCGTGGCGATATCAATTACCAAGGTCGGTGCGCGTACGAACATTCGTTATTTTCGGGAGAACCTTATCCACTGTTTGTGCATGATAATGGTAGTAGGGCCGCATACGCTTCGCAAAAGTGGATTTATAAAGTAAAGTGTCGCGGAAATTGATACAATGCGGCTTTCAGGCTTATCCGCGGTATTAAATACCGACATTTTACGCCGACGTTTCACGCGAGGGTTACATCAAGGAAGTTCTCCGCGCCGCATAAATTTAACATTTTTTTCTCCCCGCGATCTCAGCCGATATTGTTTCGTTTTGCAGCATAATTTACGAAACCATTATGCTCGTCTTCCGTCGTCGCGATGGTTGATTTCCCGCAGCGCCAGAGAAATAAATTTTTCTCCTGTATTCCGTTTTCGAAAACAACATTTCCTCCCTTAAGTGAATTTAATCGTTTCTCAGACGTTGGCATTCATAAACAGTAACGAATTGATATTTTCGTTTTTCTTTTTATATCTTGGCACGATCTGTAACTTGCTAAATTGAGCACGTGGGGTTTACTTGCGCGATGTAACGCGAATTATTTTGCGCGATTATTGTCATCAAAACCGCGCTCAAAATTTATCGTAATAGATCCGACAAAGAAGATTTTAATTTAGAGACAATTTGAAATTAGAGACAATTTTATGCTGAAAATAAAAAAATGCGAGGGACAAAAGAAGCAGAGATTAGCTTCTTCTAAGAACTTTAATGTAAAACATTGAAAAGTCGTCACAAACAGATGACGTTCATTTTATTTAAAATTGGTCAAAGAATCGACTTTTAAGATACTATCCGGATACATCCTGCATATTCAATATGAAATATTACAAACTCAATCAATTCTATCTTGAATCCAGCTTCGCATTTGCTACATTTGCGCAAGTGGAAAAGGATGAAAGGAACTCCGTTCGAATTCAGTTTTTCCGTGGAAGTGCACGCTTTCATTTGGCATCTTGCGTCACCCGACATAAAAGAGACAGAGGGTAAAGGACGATGACAGTAATCAGGTACATACATGCTACTGCATCTATGATTCATAAACTTCACTTTACGATTACGCGTTCAAAATTCCCCCTCTGGGAGAAATGAGATATCGTCAGTTTCTTTTCGACGATTTGATGCTGACAAACGATCCCCTGACTCGATTTAGCCGAGTAATCGCACGGCAGATTCGCTTTTTCGTTCGCGGTTTTATTGGCGAGTTAACGACACGCATTTGCGTAGGCGTTATCGGAGGGAGAGAAACGAGGCGAGCACGAGACGATGGATGAGAGAGATGTGGAGAGAAGAAAGCAAAATCAAGGAGAGAGAAACGAGGGATCGGAAACGGGATAGGATGGAGCAACGGGGTGCGAAACACCCCACGTGGGGAGGGGGTACACGCGGGGGGAGGGAGAGAAACCGGCAGATCGCGATAACTTCTCGGATGTGGGACGTCGTGGCGTCTCTCCGTCTGGTGGCACACAAAAAGCGTCACGGATGCCTCTCCTACGCTTTTTCTTCCTCGCCGCTTCCCTCCCGCTCTATCTCCAATTGTCACCGATCGTTCATCGATTCGTTTTTCCCTATCTTATCGTCGTGATCGAAATCACGTGAAGACGGTTCCCGTTCCTCGTGGTTTCTCATTCATTAATTATCGATATATCTCCCATTTTCGATCTCATTTTGGTTTTCACGATAAAGGGTTTGCCCACGGATTCTTCGACGATTCCCGAGAATAGATATACAGATTATCATCTTATACATGCGACGTGACAGGAATATCATGAGAAGGGATGATTCTTGTTGAAACATCCACTCGCTTCGATTTAAAATTGTTTTCTCTTAAAAGTCGGTCAGCTGGATCGTCAGGGTGTTTTTCTAAATAATCTTTTGAATTCTTTGTTTCTGTCTCGGTCGGAATATGAAACGTCAAGTATTATTACTTCACACCAAATCGTAAAATTCTTTATCCATTTTCGTTTATTACGTCTTTATCGTTATACGCTTTATCGCTTTAATTTAGCTTAGTCTTTAACTTCTACCAATAATAACGCACGTGGTAGAAATATTCTATGATTACCAGATTAATGTGGAGACACTTAAGAAATTATTATCATGGAAGATACTTAGTTGACAAGACAGAGTATCGTCGGGAATTTAATGTTAAACGAAAACACTTGTCGTAAAATCACGAAACCGCTGGTCACGGTCGCCATGTACATATGCGTCCAACTGGCAGCGAATAAAGAAACTTTATGCATTCTCTGGCGACCACTCAGACGTAATGTCTCCGGTTACATTTACTCTTTGATACGCGGTTCGTTAGTTCCGGTCGACAATACATGTTGTATCCAGCTCGCAAAACTAACTCGCAGCTCTGATACGTGACCAAGAAACGCAAACGACAAAACTCAGAGATTTTTACAATAAAAGTAGATTTTCACTTGTAAAATGCTCGGAAAGTGTGAATAATCTCTTGACAATATATAATTAATTTTTACAAATAATTACTCATAAAATTTTGTTATTACTGATGTAATCTTATCAATTTCATAGTCGATATATGCAAATTTTTAAGATAGTGTCTCTCAAATGTTCCTCAGAAGTTTCAATTATAAATAATACATTTGCTATATTATTTTATATCATACATTTCAAAGTGTTATTTTTTTTTTTTAAATACTACGTACTATATTTTCTGATTGGATGATAATTCGTCATTTTTAATTCGGTTTAACATGTTTGCGACATGAATGGGTTGAAACGTGACATTTCGCGTACCATAGAACACATCGCGACGATGGTATGTCAAGCCTGTAGCCTATTCGACAAACTGTTGCTATGAACGCGATGATATATGACATATTGTCAGAAGTCTCGCCCAATCAACATCCATATTTTAGTCAGATTTTCTCTTTGACGTGACTCAATTCGCGAACCTTGTGACAGAACCGTTTTAATGTGACTCTTCCGATCGTAGATGCAAAGAAATATCCGAGCGAATAAAGCACAGATTTATTTCAATCTCCGAAAACGCGTACGTATATCGCGTATATTTGAGAGACTATCTTAAAAATTTGCATATTGATTATGAAATTGATAAGATTACATTAATTCACAATAATTTTATGAATAATTATTCATAAAATTAATTATATATTGTCGAGAAATCATTCACATTTTCCGAGCATTTTACAAGTGGAGATCTACTTTTCTCGAAGAACATTTATTATTTATAAATATCCGCTTGTCAAGTATCGAAAGCTGCACGATAAAAAATATTTCAACGTACCCCCGTGGATGCGAATACATGGAGCAGATATTATAGATAGAACACGAATCTTCGTGTCATCGCGGGAAATTTACTTCAGCTTGAAAAGCTTGCGTACTTTTGCTTAGGAATTACCTTCTTTCTCTCTCTCACTGTTATCACGAAAATAATTTGGAATGCCATCGATCTACTCACTATCGAGCGGCAGCGCAATGCGGACTAATTCGGAAATTTCGCGGAAACATCTCCAAGCGGACGTACGTTACGAGTAGCGGTGCATCAGCGAAACGAGATGCACTTTTTCGTCCTCGATTTCAATTGCTTCGCGGATACAGAAACTCGAAAACATGCATTCTGATCGCCGCGTCCGGTTCGCAACGATCTGATCTAATCTTCCATAAACTAGCCGCTCCCCGAACTTTCTCTTCACCGAGTTTTTTACGGCTTTCGGGACTCGATACCTTTATGACCCAACGTTATTAAAGTCGCGAGTGTTTACAAATTGTCTCGTATTAAATTTAAAATAAAAAATCGTCCGGATTCTCGAAGCAAAAATAAAAAAATAGGGAGCGCAAGAAGCGTCGCGCCTTTTCGCGTCGTCGAAAAATCTTTCCTCCTTCGTCTACGAGATATTATTTTTTTATTTTCTATTCCGTGAAAACTATTCTCATTGTCCCAATTATGAGAACAAATTTTTCCTCGCCTCGTTATGCCATTTCAATAAAAGAAGAAAATAAGAAATCGATATCAATTTGCGATTAAATACCTGACCGATCTTATCTTTGTGTCCCTACAAATTGTAAACTGCCTGCAAATTCTCTCGTTCTTGAGAGAAAAAAAAAAACAGAACACAAAGTGGAGATGCGATTAGAAAAAGAAGAAGAAACAAAAAACGGGAAGAAAGAAAACACGTTTTATTCACGAAGCGAACATTGGTCGACGATTTTAATTATTCGTGAATGATACTTACGATCGTCATCTTGCTGATGAAAAAAACCTTTCGCCCTGTTGTCTCTCGCTGTATAATCACGGTAGCACTGGCCCTCCGTTTGTCTTCGGGGGTCCACTTTCAGTCTTCCTCTTCTTCACGAGTCGCGGATCTTGCCACGAGTGACGGCTATTGCTGGGTGATCGGTGGACCGTGGAGTTGGGATGATTCTCGCGGCGTGGTGGTTGGTAGCAGGGGGTACGTTTCGGTACCACGAAACAGCCAGAGGAGACCAGAAAGAGCTCTGAGAGTTTCGAGGTCAGAGGGCGAATGATTGGTGGTACTCGCGCGGGCTACATTTATACCGCCGGCTCGCTCTCTTTCTCTCTCTCTCTTTCTCTCTCTCTCTCTCTCTCGCTCTCTCTCATCCCCCTCGCCACTCTTTCCCACCCTACTCTCTCCTATCCCCCCGTTCTTCGTGAAGCTCGTGAGAGAGCAAGAGCAGATCGGTTCTCTCTGGTGGGCGCCACGTATCCACCACCACCACTGTCGCCAATGGACGTACGCATTCCTCCTCTGTTCGTCCTTTTACTCATCGTCGCATCGAGGGTGCGTATCCTTGACGTCACCCTTACCGCGATCTCCACCCAAAAGGTATGACAGTATAGAGAGAGAGGAAAAAGGAGAAAAAAGAAAAAAGGGGTTGAATTTCGTTTGTGCAAAACTGAAATGAAAGTCGCGACTGAGAGATAGAGACGTGATTGTTGCAGCTACGAGGGCGGACAAAAATCAGCTCATAAATATCCTCACAAGAATATAAGAGGATTTTCATTATCGTAGGGTGAAAAGTAGTAAGGCGGAATGTACAGTTGCAACAGGCTTCCTTCGAATGCGCTTCTATCGATAGCCTGAGGCCCGCCTTTTTACTTAGCTCTTACGAAAAATTAGATATTTTATCATCGTGGAATATTAGCCTATTGTCGAGAAAACCAAGATGAATTTTATAGTTTCGACTTTGACATTTCTGCTTTTTATGAAGAAGATGTATCAAATACGCAGTCAAAAATTACAATAGTTTTATTATTCGGTTCTTTTACGAGATAAAGGAAGACCTTTCATCTCGTCGTAAAACATTTCCCCGCGTATTCTAAAGTTTTAATATTTAGTGTATATTTTCTCGATACGCTCATATCTTTACGCGCACATAATCGTAGATATAATTATTTCTGAACTATATAAGATAATATTAGATAAGAATTATATAAAATAATAAGATCCTCAGCATTTTATCAAAAGCCGTTTTTAATTTTTTCTCTTTGCCTCAAATATAAATAGTTTACAAAATAAGAAAGATAAAATATAAATATCTTATAAGATATCAGAAAGAAATGAAAATTTATTTTGACCTTTTCTTCGTAACTTTGTGCTATTTTTGCTATTTTTCCCCATCAAAAGAAATATCGAAAAATATAATTATTTTCAAATCTGTTATCATATAAAATTGCGATATCCTTTACTTATCGAGGTCAAACTGACGTCAATCTAGTGGTAGCATTGCCGAGATTTAATCGTAGTAATTGCAGGCAAAGATTAAGATAGATCATGGATTTATATAAGACAAACCGTATACTTTATTGCCAAGACATGCGTGACGATCGTGAACGCGCATTTAGTGCAATTACGATGCCGCGAATGCACCCACGCACACGCGCATCAAAATATTATGAGTTATCGATGCGATCCGCGGAGCGCAAAAGGTTATTCTTAAGAATCGCAATCTCTCTGACAAGACTCACCGTTGCTTACGCGGGATTGTACACACAAGCGAAGTTGATTTCACAATGTACGTACGTAACCGCAATTCTATTCATCGCGGTGCAAGAAAATCCTGTGAGCTCACTTCCAAAG
This sequence comes from Cephalotes varians, assembly GCA_037157785.1. Lineage (NCBI taxonomy): Eukaryota > Metazoa > Arthropoda > Insecta > Hymenoptera > Formicidae > Cephalotes > Cephalotes varians. The sequence goes on along the minus strand of JANQDE010000042.1, from coordinate 1,115,843 downwards.
GAAAAACATTTCCTTTTCCTTTTTTCTTAAATTTTTATCATAGTTCTGCGACTTACATAAAAATTTATGGGAATTTAACAAAGTATTTACAACGGGACGAGACTGTTTGTGATATTTTGTGATGAAATTGTGCTCTTTATCAACGTTATAGTTATAGTTATATTTTTTATTATTACGGACTCTGATTTTTCTTCGCTGTCTTCGAAAAAATCCATGTAGTAACAAGAATCCGGTCAATCGATTGAAAGTAATTAACGCTCACGTCGAAAACGATGGGCGAGATTTGTCAAGTGTCAATATAACGCGAGAAATAAATTCATTTTCGCGATTACGCATCCGTCTCATCTCGGAACAAGTAGTATGAACAAATGTATACACCGACAAGCATATACGACGAACGACACACGAAACCGCAAATTGTGTGGAAAAATTGCACTTATGCATAAAAATCTACTTATTCTGGAATTTTATAGTAACATTATATTTTGTAGCAATGTCATGTTATATATAAAGAAACAAAGAAAAATTAAGAATGCCAAACAGTATCGATGGAAATTCGGAAGATTTCCGAAAATTTTATTGTTAGTGTTGTGTGTAATTTCGTTTTCTTAATTAACAAGAATGATTTAGGATTGAAAGTTTATGTCGCGTCTTGAATTTAAAAAAACATTCGATTCAATTGGTGCAATGAAATTATGTTTGCACAACACATTTGTTTATTTCACGGTCGTCGCGTTGATTTGACAAGTTACGGACATAATAGTTCGCGCACTTTTCCAATGGCTAACAAGATTAATTAAGATAAGCGACCATCTCTACGTGCTACGATATTTAACGTTTCAAGGTCCCGATACATAAAATGAGTTAAAATTACAGTTCGATTATAACGGCAATCATAAATAAGAAAATCACAGTACATTCCGATTAATTTGATAGACATATAAATCATCATAAAACGATAAAGCGCACGAGTGGTTAATTGAGAACGCGAGGCGATATGTTCATATCCATGAACATATAAAAATTATATCACGATTTCGGCGCAATGCATCGTCGATAAGGCACCGCGATAAAATGTATCATTAATTGAAAACGCAAAGCAATTCACGTTCACAAAGATATTAGAGTCATGTAACGATTCGTTGGATAAACGATACAATTTGTCAGTCGTTGACAATATTAAACGAAACTGTTTATCGCCCTCGCGAAATTCGTTTTTACTTGTCGCCTCCGTTCGATTTGTTATTCTTGCCGATGGAATGATACTGTTACTACTACCATTAAATGACGAATGAAAATGTCACAAGAAGTGTGTCTTTTTCTGCGAATTTGCAGACATAATATTTATAGTTTTCATTTTGGCCCCTTCCGCAACAATTAGAAAACTTATTTTATAAAAATTAAGAGGCACAACTTAACTTCCCCGATGTCCTTATCAAAGTTTATAACGTCATAATTAATAAAATAAAAATGAATTTTACTTTTTAGTCATTTACTATGATTCTGATCTCAATTCCGCTGTCAAACTTTATCAGCTGTTGTATAACAAGTTTCTCTCTTTTAATGTCATAAGAAATTAATAATGAACAAAGATGATCACTAATGTCAACGGGAGACGAGACTTCGCGGCGTTTTCGTTTCTAATTCCTCCAGAGGATTTGTATAATTTATAAATGGAATCATTATATAGAATATTACGCATATCCTCGTGAGTATAAGTACAATAAGTACAATGTCTTTTCAAAGCGCTTGTATCTTTTACGCCATTTTCCCGATTCGCTACAATTGCCGACGGGTATTTCAGCAGCTTGCGATTCGATTAACACCACTTTATGCAATTTTTATCGTAATTATTGAGAAGATGCGCGTTCAAAGAGAAGCTTTGCTGCCACGCAATGTCGCACCGCTTGTTTTTATCAAATGCCGAGCTGCATAATTGCACAATTTTAAGAAAGATTGAATCATAAATTTATATGCAATTAGTGACTGTATAAAACGAAACTTAATCCGCATCTAAATTGTGCATTGTGCAGTTATAGTATCACCTTAACTCTCTTGTCGATTTTTAAATGTTGCAATAATGATATAAAGCTCTTTGATAAATAATTCTACCTCAATTTATCATGAATAAAAAATCTGTTTGAAATATCTATTTAATAAAATAAAGATGTTTTTCTGTTTTTCGCAACTTATTATCAATACCATATTTTATGTCACCGTAATGAAGACGATATATTATTCAGAAATACCGATTGACAACGTGAATGCATTCTAAGAATCGTAAAACGTGTTTCTAAACTTTCGTAAATATCTTTGCGGAATTACAGATACTGCGAAGAGCATTTAAGTAAATTGATTGTGTCAAAGTTACAAAGTAAATTTTTTAATTTCTGTACTAAATTCATGCGACAATATTATATTTTTTTAGCTTGCAATGAAAGACCTCGTCGTCGCGATTCACCTTGCGACAGAAACGTTGTTCAAAAGACGCAAGACACTACTTTCTCTTATCAGAGATAAAGAGAAAAAGAGAAAATATTTCGATAGCTTAAGAACAATCTTAAACATTTAATTAGCCGCATAAGCCGTTGACGTTATTCGCATTAATCTTAAAGGTAACTTATTTTCCGAAATTAAAAGGTGTTTGACTTAATGTCCACTTGTATTTTTGTGGCAGTCATCGCAAACTGTTAATGAACTATGCTTGACAAAATTTGCATTTGATATACAGGATTTTTACTGTTCAATGTCTTAGAAGTTGATTTTTGAGGTCATTTTATAAAAAAAAATTCATACGAACATGTGGTCTCAGAAGCCTTGCTTCAGAAAATGTTGAAAATTCTATAAAATTATCGTTTTTTTATCCAATATTTTTATATTTGATATTTTTTTAAATATATTAATTTTTAACCCTTAATTGCAACAAACGTTATAAAATTTTCCGATAGAAACTTAATTATTCTCGTGAAAATATCAAATTTTTTTATCAAAATTTATAAAGCAAAGTGAGAGAACAGTTCGAACAAAACTAATCGCAATAGCAGAGTTACTGAATCAAAATTACTAAAGTTCGATCACGGCGAACTTCAGCCGCGTGTTTCCGCGACTGTGCAACTGCGGTATAATTTCGCGCTTCGGACTTTCGTAGCTTCTTCAATAAGCGAGCGTGATTCTCATTGTAACATATCCGCGACTTTCCCGAAGACTGAATTTAACACAGTCGATCTAAATGCTTACGCAACTCTCCAGCAAATTTGCTGGTTGACAATCGATCGCTGAATGACTGCCGAGTACAGCACGCGCGATGGAAATGCATCGATCGCGAACCTTTGCCTTTCCTTTGCTACCCTGGGCAGTGTAAGGTACTCGCCGCTCAACTTAATTGACATTATTACGTAACGCAATGTAATACTGATTTTCTGAACTAAAGAGAAGGAAGTCTGCTCTCTTAAATATTTTTTTCCTCGATTTTTCGATCAGATTTCCTTTTTCGAAAAAAATCGAAAGAAATCCCAAAATTTTTAATATAGAAAATCGCAGTTTAAAGAATATTGAGAAATATTGAATGATAGAGTATCAAATAAAATCATAGTTTTTAAACAAAAATCGAAGTCAAGCACACAATAATTAATGTTAGTAGTTATCAGATGATCTTCGAACAATTGATCTATATGATAGCATTGATTGCTAATCACTATAATTTTTTGAAAATTAACGAAATTTCAAACTAAGAAATCCCAGTACGTGACGTGTTTTATTCGCTTTTGTTCCGCTCACACTTTTTAAGTTTTTTAGTTTCTTTTAGTTTTTCACTTTGAATCTCATATCTCTTATGGATGCTTTCCATTTAGTGACACAAATTGACACAAATTCGTTCTATCTTTCCTGGCATTCAATAAATAACAAAGACAGAACGATACTTGGATAGACTTGTGTCACCAAATGGAAAGCGACCTTTTGCAACCTTGAATTTATGTTATCGTCATCTCACAAAAAGGATCTCCTTTCTTCGACATCCTTCCCATTTCTGGTCAAACAAATAAAGAATGAAAAACGAAGAGCCGGATTTTTTTCTAACAAGACAACGGAAAGTCAATTTGCTAGTTTCTGACGGATAACTCACATATGTGTATCGCGTTTTTACGGCTGTATGAGGTCGGCGTGGGCCGGCATTGGCGTCGGCCGTTCATTCCGCGTGCATCATGAACTTTATAGATTCCCCGAGCCGAAAACGGTATCTGCGTAATCCTGCGGCCTCCAAAAATTGCGGCGTCACATTCGATCCTCTTTCGGTTCCATTATCCACCGAAGGGGATTGAGAAGATGATGTCGGCGGCGCGGTCGCGCGGGCGGCAAAGGTCGGTGACTTCGATACTCATAATCATGATAACGACGGATTCCTCTCGACCGCGAAATTTACGACGTTATTTCGCGCCGTTTCGCAATCTTTTTTTTTAAGGGACTTTCGAGGAGCATCGAAACGTGAGAATGGATTAAAGCTGATAATCCGGTGTCTTTTGACTTGGCTCGAAAGAATGTTCGAATGCTACTTGAAACAGCTGTTCTCCGTCGTTTTCCAAATATTCTACGCTTTCTTAGCATATTAATCTGGAAAATTATTCTATTGAGAGAATAGAAAAATCGAGAGAAATTTTTTTCCTGATAATATCTCTGCTTCGTCTTTTTAATCCAATTTTAATTTTATTTACCTATCTCATAATTCTCTCTCTAGGATATTTCGGCTAAGTCAATCGAGCAATAAGATATCCTATGTCCTATAAGAAATCGTAAGCACACGTGCAGCTCGAATTACTCGGGTCTCCTATGTAACGAGAGCATCTAATGATGATAATGTTTGCTTTAATAATAAAGTGTTATTTGCCTTTTCGGCCAGATAAAATGGTCCATCTTTGGAAATTACGAGAAATTTCTCGAGCGGACGAACACGCTTTTAGGAAACACGACTAAAATATAGAGTGGTCTACGTAAAAAAATATAATGTTAAAATAACAACTAATATAATAATAATAATAACAATAATAACTAATCTAAACTAATATAAACTAATATAAACTAATATAAACTAATATAACTAATATAAACTAATATAACTGTGTACGTGTGTGTGTGTGTATGTGTATGTGTGTTATAATTATAATAAATAAATATAAATATATAATATTAATCATTTTTTACATTTGCTTTATAATAAAAAAAATTTGTTGTATATATATACGATATTTCATCAATTTCATACAAGAAGAAAGTATAATAAATAAATATAAATATATAATATTAATCATTTTTTACATTTGCTTTTTAATAAAAAAAATTTGTTGTATATATATATACGATGTTCCATCAATTTCATACAAGAAGAAAGTAAAGAAACTGATATTAAGGAATATCTATATGCTATAATGAGTACAATTAAAAAGAATCGCTTAAATAAATATTGATAAAAATATTCATCAATTGCCTTACACTAGTATTAAAATTATATTTGTCTATAAATAATGAGCCAACTAAATCAAATTTGTTCATTTAAGAACAATAACATAACAATTATTCTTGTTATTTCTTTTTTTTATTTTTTTAATTGTTCCTATAAGAAACGCATCTCATTCCAATCCCTCAAATGTTTATCGCCTTTTTATTTATAAAATAATTATAATTATGACGATTATATATGACAATTAAATATATTCGCGGAATGTTAAATCCGTGTCCGTAGGTTCGCTAAACTGTGCGGAATGTGCGGATTAGTCATTTCTGCGGGGCATTTCAACAAAACGAGAAAAGCGTTTTGTGGCGTTATCTAGTATCACGACGGCCAACTCGAATACGAATTTTAATGTCCAAGTGACTGGTAGATGGTGTCTCAGGCGAGAAAAAAAAACAGACGTCTCGCGTCCCACGTTCGTGCTTCCCTCTTCGTCGACACAATCGGAAAAAGGGACGCATCTGTGTATCAAGTATCAGTCAGGGGTTACAAATCGACGTGATCGAGTGGCGTCGAGGAAAAAAGGATCGGAGAAAGACGAAGTAGCAACGCGACCAAGAAGGAAGCACGTGCGAGTTCGTGCGAAGGAAACGGCGACGAGCGACGAACCGATACACACGCTTACTCCTGAATCGACGTTTCTTGCCCTCTGATCGAAAAGGTGAGCAATTCTCCCGTACGATTCTTTTCTATCCGACCAAGAGACAATGTACCGCGCAAAACGAGGACGTCGACCGACGTACAGGGCATATAATAAAACGTGATGACGAAGCGTCGAGTATAACAAATGATAAAATGGCGAATTTAGGATCATGCAAAGAGGACTAGGTTAGAGCCTAGCGATAACGCCGTTGTGATCCGCTCGCCTCACACGCGGAAAAAAAATACCCTCGCGTAGTTGGACATATTTTTTCAATCGTTAGAATTCATTATAAAAAAAGTAGACTGGGATCGTTCTTATGTAGCACAGTTGTTTTTTACGTAAAATGGAAGTCAGTTAGGTCTAGGTAAATCTGTACTATAAAATCAAACTCCTATATACCTATTTATTTGAACACTTTACTAGAACTTTCTTTTCTCTTTTTCTGTCTTACACATAAGAAAGAAAATGAGAAAGGAAAGTTCTAGTAAACTGTTCAAGTAAATAGTTATATAGAAGTTAGATTTTAGGAGTTTGATAGAATAATATTGTTTTTTTTTTATAATATTGTCAACATATGAAATGATTTCAGGATAATTTTCTTTCAATTAAACGATTTTGTCTTATTTAAATTATTTCTTTGTCAAAAATTTTAAAAATAAAACTTTGCTTATAGAATATTTTTAGTTCGCTATTTTCAGTTCGCAAAAGAATCTTCAAAAATTGTAGAAACAACTTGATTCAATGCATTATCTCGTTTGATCTATAACCAAATCTGTTTTGTACAGATGCCTAATATAAAGCTACAGAGTTCCGATGGTGAGGTGTTTGAGGTTGACGTTGAGATAGCCAAATGTTCAGTCACCATCAAGACTATGTTGGAAGATCTTGGTATGGATGAGGACGAGGAAGAAGTTGTGCCTTTGCCAAATGTTAATTCTGCAATACTAAGAAAGGTCATACAGTGGGCTACGTATCACAAGGACGATCCACCACCACCGGAAGACGATGAGAACAAAGAGAAACGTACTGATGATATCAGTTCTTGGGATGCCGATTTCTTGAAGGTGAATATTCTTCGTGATTGCTTCGGTGAACTTGATAAAATAACATCACAATAATATATAAATATATATTAATACATATATTTATGTGTTCACACACACACACACACACACACACACGCACGCACGCACGCGCACACACACACACACACACACACACATTTATAATGTATGTTAATATATAAATATTGTAACGACATATAATGTTGGAATGAATAATAATAAACATTTTATTAAAAGTATTATACTATTCTATAAATTTGTAATATATGTTGCATAGGTGGATCAAGGAACTCTCTTTGAACTGATTCTGGCAGCTAACTACCTCGATATCAAAGGACTTTTGGATGTTACATGCAAAACTGTCGCTAATATGATCAAAGGCAAGACACCCGAAGAGATTCGTAAAACATTCAACATCAAGAATGATTTTACAGCTTCCGAAGAGGAACAAGTGCGCAAGGAGAATGAATGGTGCGAGGAGAAATAGATCGCGATTTCTTAAAATCGCAGAAATCTTTTGAATATTAAATGATTCATCATTGCGTTACTAGATATTGAATTTAACCAGAGCTCCATTAATTTAATAAATTTTTGTGTGACAATTTTTTTCGAGGATAAAAAAACCCTAATTGATTATAGTCAAAATCAAATAATATTGTACGAATATGTATCATGTAGGTTCATTGTTATTTATTTCAATTAAATAAAGATAGAATAATTGTGAATTACATATTTACACACTTCACTCTTTAAAATCTGATAGTATATTTATCCTAGAGTATTACTAGTAATATTCAAGGATAATATACTTCAACTCTTTCAATCTTCTAATTTGCAAGCTTCTAGCATATGACTTTAGATAACGCTAATGACACTATATAGTACAATAGTACAATATTTATATTTAAAAACATTATATACGTATGTGGTTTAATGATATTAAATAAACTTAAGAGTAATTATTTATCTTTTTAATTATTTACTTTGCATCCTACAAATCTTTTGAAAAGCTAATTTTAAATGCCAATATAAAGGGTTGGCTAATTAATTTTTTTAAGTTATAATTCTTTTGTAACTTTGCATTTACATGCGACTTAACATAGTGATAAGATTACAAGTTGAGAACCCATGTCTACTAGCCTCAACGTCAAAACATAACCTGCAACGAGGCTCAATTTCAATAAATGTTCACTATCTTTTTTTTATTCATATTTTATCCACGAATAAAAATTATTTTGCTAACATATGTTTAATCATCAAAATATTAATGAGTACGTTATATCTATACCATGAGCCAAGCAAGTGAGTACTGATACAAACAAGTATTTATATACAGTTATATAAATTTGTTTTATTTATAATAAAAAGCAACATTCATTTTTAATTGCACATGACGTTATCGAATTTTTTATATTTTTTTAGATAATTGTACTGAAAAACTAAAAGTACAAAATGACAGAAGTGGTCCTCAAACTTTAAACAATGAATGCAATTGGCTTTATCTTGACAAACCAGCTATAGAATATCATGATTTGGAAAACATTAAAATTATAAGTTATAAAGAACTGAAAGCAGCGAAAGAAATAGTTTCTAGTCATTTGAAATGTATAGCGTGTTCTGAATTTATTGGTATTGATTTTGACATTTTGGAATGCTATGTGCCTTCTTTAATGCTTGGGTAATACTGTTATTCTTATCAGATATATTCAATTAGATAATTTATTATTATGGATGTTTATCTTGAATTTATTTCTTGACAGAATTCTAGACAGTGGACATGCTTTCTTCAATGTACCTACAGATTCATTGACATGTACAGAAATATTTATTTCTTTAAATGTAAAATATATTTTTACAACATCTATAACATCTAACAGAAAGATCATATGTCAATTCGATATTCATGGACAGTCGATATATTTCATAAAATTAGTAGACGTCCAAGAAAATATCAATAATAGAAAATGGTATCATTTTGCATACGCAATTGCCACTTCGGGATCAACTGGAACGTCAAAAGTTGTTAAAGTACCTCATTCCTGTATACTACCTAACATTACGGATTTAAAGAAAATCCTGAATATAACGAGCTCTGATAAAATTGCACAACTAACGAATTTTACCTTTGACCCTAGTATCATTGAAATTTTCTTAAGTCTTTGTTGTGCTGCAACTCTATTTATGATTTCTAAACCATTAAAAAATATGGCTGTCAGGTAAATAGATATTAATAAAGCTATGTTAATAAATGTTAAAAAGAAATATAACAGAATTCACAGTACAGAAATATAAATATTTTTAGGTTTTTAGAGGAAATATTCCATGCTCATGTAACAGTTTTTCAAATCACTCCATCGCTTCTTTTCCATCAGTGGTCTACTGAATGCTTGAAAACTACAATCTTGGGCAAAGACTCTAAGCTAAGAGTTCTTCTTTTGGGTGGAGAACCGTTCCCTAGTATGAAATTGCTTTCCAAAGCTAGTCATCCGCAGAATACGACACGATTGTTTAACATCTATGGTATAACTGAAATATCATGTTGGTCTAGTATCAATGAAATTGTCGAAAAAAATGTAGATGAGCCTTGCTTAGGTGAATCTTTATCAGAAACTGTATTTCAAATAAAAAATGAAGATAATGAAGTAATAATTAAGGGCGATGGTACTCTTTATATCGGTTAGTTTTTAATATTAATATATTCTATGAAAATGTACATTTATATATATATATATATATATATATATATATATGTACATATATATATATATATATATATATGAAATATTTTTATGAAACTTATTTTTATATCAACTCTTTTTCATATGTTTATCTTCATAGGAAGTACTACTAGGATTTGTATTGTTGGAAATGAAACTGAAGAAGATCTGAATGAATCAGTTTTTCGTGATACTGGTGACATTGTTTTTGTAAATTCTGTTTGCAAATTATCAGAGAATAAATCTCATAACTTAATTTGTCTAAGATTGTTTATAATAATAAGAGCCTACTCAAATTTGATGATTGAATTTTATTTATTTTTTTTTTAGGCAGATGATCAACATAGAATATTTTATAGAGGAAGACGAAATAACATTGTAAAAAGATTTGGAAATAAGGTGAACTTGCGAGAACTCGAGAGAGTCGCGACAGAATTGAGTTTTGTACGAAATTGTGCTACGTTTTGGGACGCAGACAGTCACAAATTATATCTATGTTTATCTTCTACAATCACAAAAGAATTCTCTGAATTAAGAAACGACATGATGTCGCACTTAGAGATATTACCAGCGATCTATAAACCTGATAAGATAATTATAATAGAACACTTTAATTTTACTACTAGTGGAAAGATTTGTCAAGCATCATTAAAAGAAATATGTAGGAACTCTGAAACAGAAGTTGTTAGTGTAAATGATCTGCATGTTAACGTGAATGAAATATTTGGAAATTTGTGGAATGATCATATAAAATCTAGAGACGCTGGTTTTTTAATCTCAGGCGGTACATCAATAGCAGCGCTTCAGCTCTCAAGCGCTGCTGCTCAAGTCTTTAATATAGAATTTCCTGAATTAATTGGTATGTTGCTAAAAGATTTTACATTTGACAAGTGCGTCAATTATATCAGGAATATTTTAATTAGCCGAGATTGCGACAAAACTGTCAGACGTTCCAACAATATGTTTCTTAATGATAAAATACTTAATGAAGATGCTAAGAAGATATTTAATACACAAGATTGTGTGATAAAACCATGGCGAAAAAATTTTCCACTATTGTCAAATGAGAAACATTCTTGTCAGTGGTACAAATGCAGGGGAAAAACTTATAGCGATACATTAATAAAAGAAGAAAATATCAAATCTGTCTTAGAAAATATATCAAGCGTTAAAATATTAGCAACTTATAATTTGCAGAAGTGCGTCGATGCCTCGCCAACTATATATCGTTATTCTGTGTAAGAATGATTTTGAAGAAAATTATTTTATGTAATAAACGTACAAGATTTTCAATCAATACTTCTAAAAGAAATATATAACGTACGTTAATTTTTAGAACAGAATTATATATAACGGTCGCTTCACATTCTGGCATTATATGTACTGTTAATTTGCTAAAAACGAATGTATCATATGAAATAAAACTACCAGACAGAATAGAAGCTTCTGTTTTAGTCCTAGCCGATTTTCACGGAATTGTAGGTAAGTTTCGTCTTAATTGCAATTTAACAATTAATATTTAACAAATAATATAATTTTTTAATTGCAGGCTGTTACGATGGATGCATTTACTGTATCCATTTAAAAACTGGTGACATAATTTGGAAGTTTCAAACACAGGACATGGTTAAATGTACAGCGATAATGTGTATGCAAGGGAGCAAGATATTTGTAGGTTCTTATGATTTTCATGTATATTGTCTTTCGACGAAGGTAAACGTCATTTTTATCAATTATTATTATTATGTCTCGATGTCATTGATTAGTCATGTGATAAATTATGTGAGCTTTATCTGATATAAGTAAAATAGAAAAGACAAATCATCTCACAGGACGGTACTCAAATTTGGAAAACTAAAGCGAGTCAAAGTGGAATTTGTGCTACCGGTTGTTTGCATCAACAGTCGACTTCAGTTCTTTTCGGGACATTAGATGGCTCGTGCCTGGCTTTGCAACAATCTTCGGGATGTATTATATGGAAACGTAAATTGCAAAATCCGGTATTCGTCGCGCCTATTGTTCTCCGGAATGGATACGTTTTATTTTGTTCTGTAGCTGGAACCTTGTGTTGTTTCGATATTGAAACTAATTGTCAGGTAAATATATCTTCTTTCCTTTCATTGCTCGATGTGTTCTATCGACTTTTGTTATTGCAGATGTGGCGATATGTGATATGTGGCAATGTATTTTCGTATCCTGTGATATGGACTCCCGAATCTACGAGTGACGAGTATATCATATTAGCTAGTCATAATAAAAATCTGTATTGTCTAGAAGTGCCACAAAAGACAATTGAAGAAAATGAGCCAAAATTGAGATATCTGTTACAACTGCAGTCGCCTATTTTCGCGACTTCTTGGTGCGAAGATGGATATATATTTGTGGCATGTACAGATGGTAGCTTCAAAATATTCGATCTTCTAGAAGGCAAATTGTTAGCAACCAAACAACTTCCTGGCGAAACGTTTTCTTCGCCAGTTGTTCATAATGATCTTGCAGTTTTAGGATGTAGAGATAACAATCTATATGTATTGAAACTTAGTTAAATGTGATACAGTATATAAAAATTCGCACTAAACGTGACTATTCTTCGCATTCTTCGATGTTTAAACGAGATTAGTCGAAATTGCAGAAAAGGTACACGGTTAATACAATATCGTTTATTCCATTCAACTCTTGAATTACAAGATGGATAATGATGTATCCGTTGCAGTTGAGACAAGTATTTGTTATCTGAGTATACCCGTTTCCTATCAAATTTCCATACGTAATGTGAAATTGTGTGTGCCCATGCGAAAGTGCAAGCAAAACGTAAATCTAGGAAAATGGCTGATTCATTTCTTCTCTGACACATATACCATTAATGAATTGATCGATGTGCATGCGAATGTTCACTTGTTCTTTCCTTATCAGGTAACGATACAATAATGATTTATTATGCAAATAAAATAATCCGGATCTCAAGCTCACACGAAACAACAATATTTTAACGACTCCATTTTCTCATATTTATATATATATATATATATGTATACATCTTTGTAATATATAATATATATACTATAGATCTAGAATATATCTATAATGAAATCCTTGGCCGCTCCGGATATTCTTCGTTTCAACATTTCGATATCGACCTTCGTTTGTTTTTTTTTTTTTTCGTTTTTTCCCCATTTGCCATCGACTTTTGTCTCAAGCGTGTGAGCATGCGACTTCCCTATTCCTAATTTTGTTCCTGAACGTACGTTGAAGATATCTAATCGTGCTATCGATAGTTGCTTTGTTTCCTAAACGAACGTTTCTTTAACGAGAAAAATGGATATAGAAGATGAAACAATTATGTACGCGAATACACATCGAATAACGCATTATATCTTATTACCCCTAATTTTACTACACTCAATAAGCAAAGGAAAATTATCAATAGAATATCTTTGCCATTCATACAAAACTATATCATTGCTCGATTACTTTGTTCGAAACGATAAATGCAACTTAGCAACCTAAACTTAACGTCCAAATATGAGTAAATTTTTTCAGATTCATAACAACCGAGACTTTTCAGAAATATTCTATAGCTATAGGAATTACCGGTGCTAATCTAAACAGAGATATGAGACTTACATTTTTAATCAATTATCAGTTTAACAATATATTGTAGCTTTTATAGCAACATAGTGTTGCTATAGTACCTGCAGACTTTTTTATACAATTTAATCTGCCGATAAACGTTTCACTCTTATTTCGATATATTAAAATATGGTACATAGGTATACACGTTGACGGACGTCTCAATTATCTTTATTTCCTTCCTTTATTAATATTCTCCGTTCGAATGTATATTGGCAGATTGGATTCATGTTTCGTGTAAAATATAAATTTATAAGTGGATCTAACCTTATATAATCCGGTGTTCAAAATCGTAGAAATAGAGTCCGAGAGTTCTTTTCCGTGTGAGTGGAGAATTCGTGTGCTTCGGATAGGACTGTGTCGCAGGAACAGCAGGATGAGTTCAGGAAGATGGTGAGAAAGGTACAGAGAAATTAGAGAGAATTTAGCCAACTTTGCCTCCGTTCATCCTCTATCAAAGAGAATCTACATAATTAGGCACAGGTCTGCTCGCAGCGTGACTTGTTCCATGGTATTTGCTTTGAGACACTGTCGCATGCCGACGCAGTCGGCAATCGTCGAGCGATGTTTTCTTTTTACTCGAATACGTAAATACACTGGGCGCTTTGATTTCCCCTTTATATCATGTGATGTATATGCACACGCGCATTCCATGATTACGGTTACTGATCCTCATCGCCAAGTTCGTGCTTGACTTTGTTAAAGTCAAACTCTTCACCGGTGGCGCGCTTGAATATGTCGAGCACGTCTAAGCAGGTAGTCTCGAAGTGCGTGGTAGCATCATAGCTAGTGGATATGAATATCTGACTATTGAGACCATCGTCCACCGGTACCATGTAGTCGGAGATGCTGATAAATTTCTGCTTGACCGGACCTAGCAGATCCAAACCGGGTTTAATTTCGGCCTCTGGATTCTTCGTCTCCACCGTGGTCGAAACCATGGCGATGAACCAGCCCTTTGCCGCAACTTGATGAGTGTGCGACACGAGAGACACATATATGTCGGAATTACGACCGACCTAAAAAAAGAAGTATTTGATCAAAGATATAAGCCGAAACTTACAAATATTATAATAACAAGTTTACACCTATGCCAATGAATGAATAAGCAAAACTTAAAAGATTTTCTTAGATATCTCTCTCTCTCTTCCTTAAAGTTGAGAAAGACTTTTAGAATATCGAAATTAAAAAAGAAATTGCATCCGAGTTTATTCACATTAGAACTTTATTTTTCTTTTATTATTGGAATTTTACGCAAGACAAAATTTATCGTCTACCTGTTTCTGAGGAATGATGATTTGCGTGGATAATGCGTCAGCGGTGCCTGATATAGGATGATCCATAAGACATATGCATCTTATCACTTGGCCGACCTTCTTTACACGATCAGATACGTATGTAGGATCACAAAAAACTTGTTTGCATTGAGCTACCTCATCGCCGGAACGGACACCGACTACCTGCGTAAAACAAAAATTAATTTCAGTGACTAAGCGCAAGTTTTGTTGCAAAGATACGATAAACACGAAAATTACCTTGCCGTCCTTCATGACGATTTCGTCAATCGGCTTATCCAGCATGTATGTGCCACCATAAATGGCGCTGAGACGCGCGAATCCTTGAGGAAGTTCGCCCAAACCATACATTGGATAGAGATATGGCGATTTTCCATATCGTGCTAAACTGTCACTATATAATTTGATCCTTCTGATAGTGGTTATCGCAGTTTGGCCTATATAGTCGTCATCCCTTAAAAGATATTAACTCTCTTTAAAAATGGATGTATAAATATTTGGCAAATGTATATTTCAGTATATTTTAAAATAACGGAGATAAATATTATTCATTATATGGATTCTTTTAATTTCACGACAAATTATTCACTCTACAAAATTATTACCTATATAACGCTAATGCGTGTCCAGTGAAATCCTGCGTGTTTTTATCCAAGCTGAACTTGCTGTACAGTGCGCTCATGCTGTTGTTGAAAGGATCAAAACCATCCCATGTCTTAGGATCATCCTCCTGCATGTTCTGCACCCACATGAGGAAGCTGCGGAATCGCCGCTTCTCAAACAGACCCATCAGGTCACTAGACAGAGCCTCCTGTTGATCAATCGGTACTTTTGAGATCTTGCCCGACTTGTACACATATGAGCCCTCCACCGACTTGAACTCCAAGTAACGTGTCACGCCCGTGTGAATAAGCAGCTTGACGAGAAGACCATTTGCCATCAGGAATTTGGGTATCAAGTCAACATTCCAATCCCGGCCGCGGCCATAGCTCTCATCCGGCGCTGGAGCCTTGAACTTGCTAAATGACATAATGCAGAATAATTAAAAAAGCGGATATTTACAATAATTATGTATTTATCTAAATTGTACCTATCTAAATTTACATCCTTTTAAAATAATGACAAGCAATGACAAAGTCCACGATAAAGTGAAATTAAATTATATTTAATTAATTAAAGTAGTTGCTTTTTAAAGTAATTAAGGACATTAAATATCTCTCCCAGTTCTTTAATTTCTCCTGGAATTTGTCACAAAGAAATTTTGAACCACGAAAGAGTCATGAAAATATGTAGGAAGATAAAATTACGATGTGCGTCGATGATTTCCGTCACTCGTAATTAAAAGATTTGAGTCGGACTTCCACTTCCTTAGTCTTATCTGCGTTCAGAAACCGCGACTGAGGATTATCAGAGAAAATTATTTTTGTACAAGATTGCTGCGTCGGCACGATGTTTAATGCTGTTCACGAACCTGTAACCGTCACATAAGTTGACAACTCGCTCGTAAATGATGATTGAGCGATATTGCGAACGCGACGCGAATCCAAGGACGGTAATTTATTGACAGTGGTAGGCGAATTACCACGTGCAATAATTTATTGAGACTTCGTGTTTGTCGCTTTTCGTTATTGTTTCTCTGTCCCAATGACGTAAGGTGCGAGACGTAGAAGCGTTACAAAACGCAAATACGTTCTACAGTTCATCCGACTATTCTTTATCATCCGTATCGATTGGTTTTATTTTCGTCCAAGTTCATCTTGGACTTCATTTAAATTCGTTCTTTTTATCACGCGGAATGAATATTGCGCAGCGACAAGTGACTTACTCGTGTCTTAATTGCTTTGTGCTTGTCCGGGTTCATTGGATTCGTATCCGCAATCGCGAGGCGACCGCAAGGTAGACGGAAAGTCGGGACTCGCGTGTCGCGGCACTCAACATGCGTTTCTCGCGTCTTTTTACTCGAGGCACGTAATTTACGTGCAATCTTTGGAACGGCCGTCGTTCCGCTTTCCATCTGCATTTGACGCGAGTAGTAAAGTCCTCCTTCTTTTCCTCGGCGGACTTTCATGCTCGCGCGATACCGCACAAGGAAACATAACGGGCGGTATCGAGTGTCGGCAACAGGATATCCGCGCTTTTGATGACGCCGCGCCTTTCGAACAGAATGCGGACCCTACGGAACGCAGCGGCGAAAGGACGGAAAGCAAAAGGAGAGGTAGAAGACCCTAATCGCGAACTTTTGACATTTCATCGCGCTTTTTTCTTACACGCAGAGAGCGCGGCGTCGCAAGAGGAATGTGGAAAACAACGTGGAATAATGTAATCTAAAGTTTTTTATCTCTCCTCTCTTATCCATCGCAATAACAACGTCCGATCGTGTTTCTTGTTCAGCTGTATGTACAGGATGTTCAGTTTCCACTGTAACGACAGAAAAACTTCATAAATAGATAAACGAAAATTGAAATTGGCAAATATTCGATAAAGTTACAGCTTATTAAAATATTTAACATACAATTTTTATTTATTTTTTTCTAGGTCAAAATACTTAATTTAGAAAGCAATGATGAATAATGGCTCTGTCACGAAATTAACTCAGACTCGCTAAAGATGCGATGGAAGCTGGTGTATTCAGCGTAATGCGGATATCTCGCGGAGGAAATTGTAACCGGAGGAGAAAAGAGAACGACGGTGAAGGTAATTGCTCCGGTGATCCGATGTTCGATCGTGTTTCCTACGTAATTAGTGTTATAACGCGATAAACGCGAGAACAGTGATATTTTGCATCGAGCCGTTGAGAAACATGGAAAAACGTTTTTCGCACGATAAGCAGCAAATGATGACACGCGCGTAAATGACGCATACAAGTCACACATGTGGGTCCCGTATCTTTGTGTACATTGAAATGCATCGAATCATATCAATTGTATTGTACATCGTCACTTACTGCAAATTTCTCAATAATCAAGAATATCGATAATCGCCGATCGCAAAATTAGTACGTTCACGTTACATCGATAAAAAATAATTAAACGTGAAAAATAATAATGATGGAGAGAAACAGAAATTACGAAAGAAAACAAATAAAATAGGGATAAAGACAAATTTGGAAAAAAGGTGAAAAAGAGAGAAAAAAGTAGAAAAATTAGAAAAATGGAAATAAAAACAAGCGTAATTGCAAAGGGATGTATTAAATAAAAAATTAATTGCTCAAAAATATATAAAAATATGAAATCGATCTAATTAATCAAATTTATTTCTCTTATGTTATAACAATATTATAATTTGTTGTATTATACAACAAATCGGAAACTTTGATTTTGAATGTTCTCTGCAATATCAATATAAATTTTCCTTGCAGAGAAATATGACTCAAATTCTCCTTTTTCTAACTTAAAGTAAAATAAAAATGTGTTGATTGGAGGAGGAAAGGACTAGAGAGTGCAGTTGAAAAGCGGCAATGCGGAATACCGCAGTGAAGCGTAGACAAAATAAATCGGGATGAAGATTGACGTCCCAAAGAACCGTAGGTGAAATTGCGACGAAGGAAAAGTCGCTGGGGAAAATTTAGAATTTAACGTGGAGTCCAAATCATCAAGCGACGACGCCACGACGAACGATCTTGCAACATTCGATCGAGTGGTCCTCTCGTGGGGAGGAGGCGGATACTCTCCTTCCCTCTCCGCCCTCCTTTCTACACTCGAGTGTAACTGTTGCGAAGGCCGACGATACCAAACTTTCCGCTGTTCGTTCGAACGGACGGTAGCAACGACCGGAATTTGTAATTAGAGTCGAACGTCTCGCTGAATTCGGAACTAAACGCGATGTTAGTTTCCGCTCCAAAATCCTCAACGCTGTATAAATAAGTCCGTTTGGTTTCCGCACCAGATCTCCAGTCCCCTTCCTTTCCGCGTATCTTCATATATTTTATTTTATTTCAAATACAGAAAACGCAAGTAAAATCCATCTAGTTTTGTTCTTTACAGCTGAATCTTTTGTACTTTTCTTTCTCTTTTTTTTTTTCAACGTTTAACTCAATCTATTTCGAGTGCAGAAAGTGTAATGCGGCGCAATATCTAAAGAACAGAGAGCTCGACGACGTCGGAATGATAATTCATTTTGTGAGTAATCTCTAGATTGTGAAAGTCGCGCGCTCATCGAAACCGTCGTGTCGCGTTTTCCTATTGCAATTTTTCTTACCGTCAATCGCGGATTTCGCGTTGCGATAAAAACCACGAAGATTATCGCGCGAGTCCGCGTCCCGATGCCGCCACGATTAATCGCAGAGAGGACAAGAATCGAAAGCGCGGCCGCGTTCGGACGATTCGCGCGCACGGCGGGAATGCGGGCTCGAGAATCGATATCTTCCCCCTCGCCCTCGTATGCGGCGCAATTCCGACGACACGGTACGTTTCCCGCAGGAACGTATCTCTTCCTCTCTTCACCCGTTTTTCCTCCGTCACTCTGCCTCTTCCGTTTCCCGCGTGCGTATCGATCGGCGAGATTTCGATCGCGAAAAGAGAGGAGATCGATATTCGCAACCGTGTCGTGTCACATCGTCCCAGCTGTCGACGACAGCGACGGTCTCTCGCTGGGGGGGAGGGGGGCGCGGAAGAGGGAAGGGGAAGAGTTCTCTCGCGTAACGTAACGTTCGGAGACGTCGTCGAACGGTTCGAAGGATCGCATTCGATGTCCGAGAAACGTCTTCCGGATGGTCGAGAGAGACGAGAGGGGAACGGGTCAAAGTGCGAGACGGACGAGTACTCACCTGAACAGGTCCTCGAGGGGCGTGATGGAGGCCGACTCGCCGCCGTAGTACTTGTTGCGGTCGATGTGCAGCACCCGTTTGCCGCTGACGGAGAGCATGCCCGAGAGGATGCACTCCTTCAGGCCGGTGCCGAGGACGATCGCGTCGTACTCCTCATTCATGTCCGCGCCGGGCGGGAAGCGGATCGAGGGGGAGGAAGAGGAGGAAAGCGGTGGCTCGGGTGTCGCGCGACTCGAACGCCAAGTGCGCTGCCTCGCGAGCTCCCTCGCGTTTCTCTCCTTCGCGGTACGAAGCGCCTCCTTTCTCGTTGACTCACGCCTGCCGCGTGTGTCCCTCGACGTCGCGCGATCGAGAAAACGCTGGCCGCTGCGATTGCTACGTGACACGACACTGCACGGCACGGCACGGCGTGGCGCGGAACGGAACGGAAGGAAGACCAGCTCTTTCGCTCGCTTTGCTGTGTCGACGATGACGGCAGCGGCGGCGACACACGGCGACGACGGCGGCGGCGGCGGTGGTGGCGGGTGACGTCCAACTTTCCCCTAGGCCCGCGTGTCACGTCGACGCGTCGCGAAGCGATCGTTGCGAAGCGGCTTTAAGGGGGGAAGCGAATCCTGATTAACGCGTTATTTACTCGCGCGCGATAAGCGATTAATTACGATGACTTTCGTATTACGACCGGAAGAGAGAATCACGTGAGACAGAAGGAGCATCCGCAATCGGTTGTCGCGAGATTTCTTTCTCGACTTGTAATGCCAGCGGAAAAATAAGATTTATGACTTATTTATATTCTTGTCTCGTTTGAAAATTTAAGCTCGTCTCTTACCGCACTATGCGACGGAATGTAAATTTCGAGGCAAATATCTTGATCGATATTTATCGCTGATTGAATTCTTAGATAAATATGCAAATCTATTGTGACGAAACTGTGACGAAAACAAATTATTTATCAAAAGGGCAATTTTCTGAAACGTACGCAAATTATCTAATAGTAAACATAAACCACGTTAGTATCACGTAGCATTATAATTTTTAATTGTAAAGACAAGACTGACGAGATGATAAAGCGAATCGACCTCACCAATTAGACTTCGAATTGACCCGTCGCTCGTCGTCGCTTCTGCAGAACGCGGCTTGCGTGTTTATAGTAACATTTTGCGCTCATGTCGCTCCTAGGGACCTCTCGTTCATCATCTTTCTCATTCTGCGATTTCGCGTCGCCAGATGTCGTTTCGCAGCGATTCGCGACCGCGGCGTGTTGGTCTGTTGCGAGACGTCAGTACGTGCACCGCGACGAGGGGGAGTGGAGGTCTCGTCGGACGTCGGAGCAACGTCTGGCAACGCGATCGCGCTTATCAGTCGCGGCGAATCGGCCGCGATAACGCGCTCGCGAAAAGTCGAGGTGAGTTCGTCGTCGTCGTCGATGAGCGAGTTTCGGCCGAAAAATAAAGAGGGTAAAAAAAAAGAGTAAGTCCCGCTACTCGCGCGTACCCGATGCGTTCGACGATCGCGACTCCGCGGAGAGGAGATCGCGGATACGCGAGATCGATTTTTGCGCCAGGTGTTTGCCATACGTGATTCATCCTCCTCGCCGCGGACTTTCCCGACGCGCGCGCGGGGAGATGTGAGCCTCGACGTGCCTCCGACGAATTCGGGACGAGACCGCCGTCCGCTTTCAACGAGGCCACGTGGACCGCGTCGGGAGGCAGGAAAAATGTGAGATCTCCCTCCCTCCTTCGTCTTCCTTCCTTTTTGACCCTTCCGCGCGTTGCGCGGCCGATCGCGGGCGCAAGCGCGCGTAAACTTTTTCCTCGTTCCCTCCGTGGCACGATATCCTTCGTGGAAAAGTCAGTCGCGTTATGGAATCATCGG
This sequence comes from Cephalotes varians, assembly GCA_037157785.1. Classification (NCBI taxonomy): domain Eukaryota; kingdom Metazoa; phylum Arthropoda; class Insecta; order Hymenoptera; family Formicidae; genus Cephalotes; species Cephalotes varians. The sequence continues at coordinate 1,094,354 of JANQDE010000042.1, read as the reverse complement.
TATTCGATCGTTTTTCCCTGCTATCGATCGCGCGATTTTGCCGTGGAAATGAAAACTCGAAAAGGGAGATTCCGATTTTGGAAGGACAGACGAGGTTTCGAGATCCGAGTGCGTTCGCATGCGGTTCGTAAGCCGTGAAAAGCAAAAGGTGAAAGGTTTTCAGTGAGAATTATTATGTGATGGTCTAGCTGGGATTACACGCCAGATAATTAGATTTTGTAAGAGGAAGCGAGATTACGTTAAGGAAGACTCGAAGCGATGTCGAGCTCTAGTTCAGTCCCTTTAAATTTCGTGGGATTTAAATCGCGAGTACATTTAAATGTCGATTGCGATACGACTGAAAAGGCACAAACGCGGCAGGGAAAAGCCTACAGTTTGCAACGTCGTAAAGTAACGGTTAATTCGCCTGAATGCAATCGCACAAAATTGCCTCTCGGCTCGTAACAGGAAGACATTCTTTCACGCAAATTGTCCCAACGGATGATTAGGGTGAAGCTACATCACGTGTAAATCAGCCTCTGAAATATTTTTTGACAATTTTGTGACTCGCCGTGTGATTTAAAAGCGCGGGTATAACACGACATTGTTCAGTGAATAACAATGTCTAGCAATGACATGAAAGGCTGTCGTGTAATAAGAAATATGAGAAAATAATGATGTAATAAATAAAAGAACGACATGCCATTTTATGTAAAGTTATGATACAGATCATTTTCTATTTTACTGCTACTGGAGAGAACATTCGTTTAGCTTCCGCACTTTTTTATTTCGACATTTGCTTCGTAAAAGTCCGCTCGTTATCCGTTTTAAGACACTTTTATTTCCCAAGAGACGTCGAGATGTCGATTTATTTCGCTGATGGGATGTAATAATACGCGCGTGTAATGTTACACAACCTCGGCCAAAAAATATAACGATCCTGTATTCTAACAGAAGCGATTTTCGTCATTTCGCTTGTAATTTATTCATTGCGTAAATAGGTACCTACATGCGATTCGGGGATTCGGCTAACGATTGAGTTAACGCGCCTGTCGCGCATGTTTATTATTAGTCGACCGATTGAAACAAGTATTGAAGATCAATTGCGATCTTACCTGAACCATATTGTAAACTAGATTTTGTTTAGCTTTAATGGACAAGATTAATGAACGTGGTAAATAAGAATCATAAGTGTCCTGAACTTAATGACTGTTAATTTAACTTCTCGAGAGTCCTTAGTTTTACTTAGGTAGTTCGAATGTTGTATAATTCATCGAGTTTCCGGTAATTTTGTTCCAAAGTGCAAATTTAAGTAAGTTATGTTATTCTCGCGGGAGTTTCAGAGGGATCCCCACGAGAATAACCCATAATAAGCTAAACGAATCCCATCTGGTTTTCGTTATACATATTTTACAAGAATAAGAGAAAGAGAGAGAGAAATTCTATTACACTTGTTGCATTTATTTCGACGCCGATGAAAAAAATTCTTGCGTTAACTGGGAAAAAACAACGAATAAATCTCCTTATATTATCACATTAAATATCGATATTAAAGATGGCAAAGTCGTAAAAAATAAACAAACGCCGTCTTTGATCTTAGCTCTCGAAATGACTTTGCCAATTTCCGTTTAAATTCTTTGATAATCTGATTTTTTTCTGAGAAGATGACCTTTCGAAATTTCTTCTTTGAAGGAGAATCTTCAAACGAGATACTTCTAAAAAATCATTTCATCTCGAAAAAATTTAGATTAAATTTTCTAAAAAGTGCCGTCAATTATCAATACTTCTCCTAAGCGTTCGGGATTATCAAGAAAAAGCTGAGACATCTCTTTGAAAAGAATTAAATGTTGCACAGAATCTTGATTGATGCGTAGACATATCAACAATGGATGTATAAAACAATCGATTCCTTTGATAATAATTTCGAAAGATTAACCACGGTAATTCAGAAGAGCCTCGATCGACAGGAGGAGCGATATCGCAATTTTCTTTAACGGTCGCTCCAATCATCCTAAAGACAACGAACGGTGCGATAAAGCGTGTTTAAAAGAGGCGCTCGTGAGTAAACGGGTGACCCAATTTAGTAGCCGCTCGATTTTTTTCTACCCTTGATACTTCGTTTGCATTCGGTAGCGATTTGCGCGCAAAGAAAAGGGTGCCCGCGCCATCGATCGCGCACACCGGAATCTCGTTCATCGCACTGCACGCACATGCGATCGCGCGATTGCACTCATTAGCGCATGCACGCGTGTACGCACGATGGAACGACAATCCGTGACACGCATTCCGTCCTACGCGCCTTCGAACTCGAATTAGATACTACGTGCGTTCGAGCGCGAATTGAGGCTCCGGTAAACATAATAAAAATAATGGTGGCTGCAAAATAAAAAAAAATCTAATTCCCTTGAAATATTATGATAAATTTTAAGCTTTCATTATATCGTATTATGTTAAAATAAGTACACGGAAAGAATGGTTTTGCTAGATATCTAAAAATTTTTTAACTAGATATAAATCTGAAAAAATAATTTTGTTAGATCGACAAAATAATTATATAGGACACTCAAGCTGGTTGCTAGAATGTCAAAACTTTTTGCAGAATTGCTCATTATGCTTGAACGTATGTAATTATTTGGATAGACCGACAAAATTGTTTTCAAATGTATCTGGCTAAATTTTTAGATATATTGTTTAGTTACTTGAGCAAAATCGTGCTTTCCGTGTATTTTTACATTTATATACACATTTTGATATATGTAGCACCGCTCTGTGTAAGAAAAATAACGTTGCTTGAATGGTCAGGATAAACTCAACAGTTAGTAGGAAATCGTCCAAGATCGTAAAGTGATCTCTATCATTAATTGAAGCCAGTTGATCTACATTTCCATGTATCTACATGCTCATCAGTCGCATTAATTTAAATGCTATTCTTGTATCAAGCTACAGTTGTTCAATATTGAAGCTCGAGTTATTCGAGATCTTCAACACCAATAAGAAATCTGAAAGAAAGTCGCTCTTTTGTGTTAAAATCGCAGTATCGATCGCTTTTATCAGAATTTATTGGCAAATACGTGTGTATCAGATGAAAATGTGTATTTTTGTAATCGTGCAAATGAGCGATAAGTGCTCTTTGGCAATACTTTTTTTCATGTACAGGGTGTGCCCATCTGACTAATTTCATTTCCTCTTAATGACAAATACTGCACGCGAGCTTTGAATCTGTCCTTCAAGTGCTATATTTCTATTATTTTTTAGCGATAGGTTATTAAGATTACCCTCTGACGTACTGGTTTCGAAATAATATCTGAAAATAACGCGGTATTTCTGAGAACGCTCTAAATTTCTGCTTCCTGTAAACTTTGAGGCAAAAAATTTTCTCTCTAACTGATGCATTCGCTGCATTTTTTGCAAAGATAGTTTACTTTAGTTATCTACACGGAATATCCGATAGACGATTCTCTATACATAATATTTTCCATGATCCGCTTTATCGAGGGATCCCCCTATCTTTTTTTATCCGATAAGAGTGCGAAATTGTGTTTAATATCGTAACGCTAGCAAACCATAAATCTCAACATCTGGTTTCGAATTTCAATTCTAACTTCCGATAAAATCAAATAAACGATTTTAAAGCTCGTTTCATGCTTGTTTTCAATTATGCTGTGATATATCTGGCCAATTATTTGGAAATTATCAGATATTGTTGTATTACTAATATATCTAATAAATCAGACTAATCCTAATCAGACTAATAAAGACGGAAATCGATGAATGATAAATATCATCTATAATGAATAAGTTATAGAGAACTATCTGCCCGATAAGATTCATTTAAATAATTATTAATACAAATTCGACGTACGTGCGACACGTGACAGCTTATGATATGTGAGAAAATATAGTGCAAACAGCAACGTGGATATTTCGGATGTTATAATGCGCCAATTTTTGCACGATTATTTTTGATGAAGCAATTATTAATGGCTATCAACGTATCCATGCTCACGCCGATAGAAAGCTTCGATAAAATTTTGTTATCATTTTCGTATCATTTCTAAATCTGATATGGAACGTCAATGTCATATAAAATAATATTCACTCTTTATAAAAATATAGAATAAATATTATTTATATTATATTAATTTATTTTATAAAATACTTAAAAATATATATAAATATATATACAATATATATAAAATATATATAAAATATATATAAAAAGACTTAATTAATTTCGATGTCATTTTCTCAATATATGTCTAAATGTCAATTTTCTAATTCGCAGCAACGTGCCGCGGTATAACTGCACGATTGCGTCAAGTTTTCTGTTTTGGGAGGAACACATGGTGATGCACTTACGATCGTTATTCCGGATACGTATAAATGTAAATGATTCGTCAGTCGCAGAAATAAGCAAACACTTGGCGAGAAGAATAATACAAATGAACGAATTTCGAATCAAATGTCTGCTCAAAAAGCGTGCCGGGAACGTTGGAGCAAGGACGCGAAGACGATTTATCTTTCTGATGCGATCGAAAAAGATTGAATACTTGCTATCGTATCGATTCCACAAATTCTGATTACGATACAATTTCATCTATTGTTGCGGATAAAGATGCGATGGAATATTACATCGCAGGTTATAGACATACAATCGATTACCAATCGATTACGATTATCCTTCGCATGAAAGTCTTTTCTATTTAATAATGTCAATCATATTCTACCGTTTTCAGTAATTCGACAATAGAGTCCAGAAACTATGCAGGTCTTAAATTCTAAATRTTATAAAATGCTTCAGAATTCAAATTTTAGCTTCAAGAAGTATCTGATCTAATTATTAATGTTTTAAAAAAATTTAATAAATTCATCACGATTATAGTTTATAAAAGTTATATAAAATTGCAAAATATATGAAAAATCTTTGTGATTTTTGATACATAAAAAGCTGTATCTTATTTGATAATCGTTGTCTCCATTGGAAATTCCCTCTTCTCTATTCGTTAATATATTTATATAAAAGTAAATTTAAAATATTCGGGACATGCTGAAAGTTTAAAAGAGTCAATCGGTTTTTGCAAAGTTTACTCTGCACTTATTGTCTCTCACAGTTACGAATTTTTTTTTGCATCGCGTATGTGCGTAGATGTGCCAGCATGTCCGAAGACGACGCGCAGGAAGCAGCCAGAGAGAAGATCGAGAGACAGGGGTCTCTCTACGTGTTCCCAGGTGCGGATCGCCCCAGCAGTGCGACAACGTCATCATCGTCGTCATTGTCGATTTCGACGACACCTCTCCAACCGCCTTCGCTGTCGTTCCTCCACGGTGGCACGACCACGGTGAGCGCGACAATGACGACCAGCGTCACAACGACGATGACAAGCACATCGAAGAACAGCAACGGCGACGAGGACGAGGACGCAGTAGAGGAAGTCAGCTCGCCGGCCAGGAGGAAAGCTTTTCCGAGAACGCACGCGAGATCAGCGAGCCATGGTGGTATCTTAGCGGATGGTACAACCGGACGGCAGACCTACGGGTCTTTCCTGGGTCCGTTGACTACGGTAGGAAGCGCCACGTCCGCGGGTCGACCATCGGCGTTGAAGAAGCCGGGACACCAAAGAGCCTTCAGCCAGGGTCAGGTGGCGGACGTGACGCAAGGCCAATCAGCCGTAACGGGACACCATCGTGTCGGCTCAAGAACGGATTTTATCCTGCCGCCAGGTCACAGGGAAGATGGCAGGCCGCCCACTGCCGGCAGGATGCCTTCTTTTCGCGGTCATTCCCGTCAGGCGTCCAGGTAGGAAGTGAGAGAACGATTTATCATTGCTCCGAGTGATAAAGATTATCGAGCAACGAAATAACAATAGAGAGTAATTTATAGAACTGACCGTTACATATGAAATTTAAAGATAAGATCTATTTATTTGGACGATATTCTCGATAAACAGTTGGTATAAATCTGACTGCTAGTAACAAATATAAAATCTTAGAAACCTTTAAGACTTCATATCATAAAAGACAGTTTTCCTTATAATTTGATGCGACACAGCAGATATGTGAAAAATTATTGGATGCAATAAAATAAAAATACAGTTTTATCTCTGACTTATAATCAAAATCATTAAGATTATTGAAGAGTGATTAAGAATGATCAATGAAGAGAGATTAAGAATATTTTCGAGTTATAGTAAATTATGATATTTTTTTCGGAAGACTTTATACACAGTTCGTAAAAAGCAGGGTACTAAAGGCATAGATTTCGTCGCGACTGTTTACAGATCGGAATCTATCTATACGATAAGACGTAGCGTTGCGCCTCCATGGTGGAGGAGACTATGGGGCCATTATTTCGGCACGCTGCCAGAGGAACCCCGTTTAAGAACAATAGTTCCGAATCACATGGTCTCCCCGAAGACGCCGAAGAGTCAGCATCCCAATGGGAATAGAATGGACAACAGGTGAGGACAAGAGAGGATGATTCATTCGGATCGCTGTCTTATGACCGTTATTTAAGATTTAATCAATCAGAAAAAAGAAAATCTGAAGTTGAATTTTTCTTTGATTGGATCGAATTTCAATCTAATCTCAATCTCTAGTCTGACATTTTAGGAACGTTGCTCGTTTCTTCTTTAGGGTACGCACAACGAAGTACACGACGCTGAGCTTCCTACCTCGTAACCTGCTAGAGCAGTTCCACCGCGTGGCCAATCTGTACTTCATCTCCATCGTGCTGCTCAATTGGGTGCCGGCTATAAACGCGTTTGGCAAAGAGATCGCGATGATCCCCGTGGTATTCGTTCTGGCCGTCACGGCGCTTAAAGACTTCTTCGAAGATCGTCGACGGCTCGCCAGTGACCGGCGTGTGAACAATTCCACCTGCCGTGTCTACGTTAGGTGAGTAACATTGCAGCCGTACACAGCGAAGTATAACATACGGATGGTCTAAGTACAATTAGCCTTTTCTCTCCCTTCCTTCTAGAAACCGCAAAAAAGCGTATGAAGATAAAAAATATCCAGTTTTATGGATATCGTAAAAAAGAGTTGATATGATGTTACGCGTCTATTTGCAAATTACACATGAAGTCCGATAAGAAACATTAACATGTCAATCAAATGAAATATGTAGAATGATGTGTCCATTATTGTAGGGAAGCTACAAAAATATTAGAAGAAATGTGAAATAGATGTGATAGAATATTAGAAAGAATGTGAATAAATAAAGTAGTAATTAAGCTTCTGTTTTATTTCTAATAATGAATCACTAATAATAAATTATTCTACTGCTATGTATCATATACGGGAAGCTTCACGTTGAACAAAAATTTGAACAAGGACATTTAATTCTTCAACCGGTATCGGCCTTGCGCTCGTTTATCCTTATTCCTATTATCACGCGAGCCATCGTTTCGCAGTTAGAATCCTTGCGGCAACGGAATCCAATAGATCGATTCCAATAAGACCGACAATTCCACGATATGTAGGTCACGTACATGTGAACGCGAACGCACGCGAGCGAGCGGTCGGCGTGCAATGCGGTCGAACATGGTGAAGAAAGTGTCTTGTACCGTTCTTTTTCTACGAAGTCCCGCACGTCCGTACGCATGATACGACGTTCTAATTCGCGTTGCGTTAACGTTGTTTACATTTAACGTGCCTCGCAATGAGCCGGCTACAACGGGATTGAGCGAGCAACGGTCTGGACGGCAGGGATAACGCGTATCGCGTGCGTTGACGCGCGCTTAACGCGCGTTAACGTTCGCCATTCGTCATCCTAACACGTGCGCTCATTTCGTCGCTTATGCATCCGAAATACCCGGCAAACGATCGCGTCACGAAAGCAGAGGTTGTTGCACACGAGATCGAATCGGATAGAATTTGCCACGGCTGGCCGATACGCTTGCGCCAATAAACGCGTATGTACGCGTGCCACGTGGTTGGTTGCAGCGCAACGCGAGGACGGCTTACATAGCCAAACGAGGGGGAATGAACTCCGAAATATCGTTTCGTGACTTGCAACAATTTTGGGGATGATAACTAGGCCTATTAACATTAATTTGAATCCTCTTCTGTCGAGGTAAAATCTCAATTTACGTTTTTTTATCATAATTGTGAAAGGGACAATTCAATTAATTTGATGTAGAGATTATTGTTATTATGACCTGCGATTACTTCGCGCGATTATTTAACAAGAGAGATAGAATTGATGGCTTATTTTATCTCGACCATTTAATATCGATGTAAATTTAGGAAAAATTGAAATCCTCGAAAAACTTAGAGAAAAACTAAAGATAATTTCTTTGTGTCCAAAATAATATTCTTAATTTACATCTACGAATTTGCAGCAGTGGGTTTTCACTCGGTCTCATATAATTACAATTGTGTTCAATTGCAACTGGTCTGCCTAATCGTTCGTTCGTCGTTTCGATCGCTCATGCGAACGTGGGCAGTTTCGCGATCGTCACGAACCCTCGTTCATAATGCAACGTAATCGGAAAATTGATCGATGACCTGACAATTCTGATACGATGTCTCCTCGGATTTCGCCGGGCGACCTTGCCCTTTGACGTGTCCCGTCACTTCCTACACATCGATTTCCTTCCAATATTAATTCGCATTCCTCTGATCACGCTCACGATACTAAAAAATTCCATAATTCGTATGATAGTCTTGATTTCAAGTATGCGATTTCAAGATATCGCTACTATTATGATAAAAAGAATCACGTTATCATGGCGATGAAATAAAATATTTACATGTTTATCCGTCGACACAGAAGAAAATATTCTAATCGCTGCACTTGGCGCGATTATTATAGATCTTTTATGCGGGCGTGGCACACTACCTGCTGATGCGTTTGCGTGTTCTTTATCGGAAAGGCTGATCGATTCAAAATTATGTTGGCGAGTCTCAGCGATTCTTCGAGTCGTGACGACACGCGCTCGCTCGCTAATCGTTCAACCCTAGCGTTTTCTGAACGCAACATATCCGCATAATAGTGCGAGCAACTTCGCTCGCGCTCTTTCTCTTTTCCTCTCACATTCACGGCCAGGTCGATTCTGATCTGTCTCGTGCGCCGAAGGCCTTGACATTCGCATTTATTGCCATTACCCTTTTTATCTCATCTCGTAACGCCTGTCTTACAATCTGTCGATTCCGCTTGTTAGTCTATCGCGATATATTTTTATTGTAATTACGTGCCTCCTCTTACAAGTCTCATGCCTCATGTATCAACATTTTTTAAGAATGCCCATGCACATATATATATGTATGCGTGCGACTTTGGTGGAAACTGTAGAACTTCTTTAAGTCACGAAATCAATTTTTTTTTTTAATTTCAGTTAATTATTTCATTTAAACAAATTTAATATGGAATTTATTTTCTCTCTTCATTCACGTGGCTTATTCTTCAAAATTTTTAGCAAATTGTATCATTATTTGTCATGGCAGCCAAGTAAGAGTGCTACTTATATATAATTTGCCTCTATACTTATGCTCTATAATTTGCCTCTATATTAATGCAACTCTATTTAATTTAATTCCATTCATCTATCCTTACAGAATTTGTCTTCAAACCTCAGTAACCCACGAATCGAAGGACAGAACAAATTTTTTTGAAATTTATTTTGATTTTATTAACATTGATAATAATTCGATAAAAAGATTGATAATGAAAGACTTTGATTCAACTGTTCAGTTGTTATGTGTTATTGTGATTTATTAAAATCGTTTGCAACACCTTTAAAATTAGGTAAGACAAAAGTTTCTCTGGCTGTATTGAAATAAATGTCGCAAGTTTCGCGTGTATGAGCTGCTAATCATCGCACTTATCTCGCCTGTTTGACGCTTATTGTGCGAAAAATGTATAACTATTGACCTTCGTCGATAGTTTCGTTGTTGTGGCGACCGCTGGACATGTTATTGCATTAAAACTTCTAAATCCGAAGCCGTAAAACCGCCCACTCAATATCTCACTTTAGAAACCGAGAATCGCTGATGTATATTTTTCGCAAGGTAAATAACTTTCAAACATCATCCATATGGTCATATAGTGATAATGTTCTTCCGTTACTATGTTACGACGTAAAGAATTTCGAGTATGGGTTTTGGTCAAATCTGAGATAAATCTGAGACAGGAAGGCATATATTCAGCCCTTTTATCTCTTGCAAAGCTTTCCATGTACCGTAAAAACGGCGAATGATGTCATCGTTTACGTCATGCAATGCGGGTGTACGTAATGCGTGTATGCTTGCGTATCCTAATTATATCGTTTCTTCGAAAGTCGCTCGAAATAAAATATCAACGAGTAAATTCGTATATAGAAATATTCCGTAGAAAATTTTAACACAAACAATTTAGCATAAAAGACATAATTATAAACGTTTTTCTAATGTGTTTTATGCAAATAATTTTCTTCAAACAATACACGAATTTTCCACGATTTCTTTCATTTAATTGAAATGATTTTTTTTTTACAAAAATATCTTATTTTTTCTTATTTTCTTAAATTCTTCTCTTAAATTTTAGAATTATTAAAATATACGCTTTCACTTAATTTTAAAGGAATTGTGATTTAATGTTTTTTTTTAATTTGAAGGTTTTTGCAAAAATGTTCAAGTAAAAAATGCATAAAAATGATAACATCATTTCTATAATAAATAATTATTTTTATAATTAAATATAATAATTAAATATAAATTAATTTTAAATAAATAAATGAACTTGGAAAGAACTTGTTAGAAAAATATAGAATAAAATTTTAGAAATATTTTGTTGTTCCTTCATGTTAGAGTAATCATTTTAAAGTCAAGTCGAAACAATGTTGTATTTATCAAAAGAAGAGAATGTCAAAAGAATGATAAGTCAAATGATAACTTTAAATTTTTCACCTGGAAATATCGTAAAGATTCCGTGAATTTTGATAAAAGTAAAGTATGTAACTGTTAAGTTATCCTTGACTTGTTATCTTTTGCAATTATGGTGAAGTTAAAAATTGTTATCTTAAAATTATTATTCGGCCGGCGATAACGCACGTGGTCTCACTGTGTACAGTGCGTTTAATCACCTGAAAAACGAGAAACTAAAAGAAAATATGCATTTGTGAAAAGTAATAAATTTATATTTCACATAGGAATCGCTAAAACAACAAATGACGAATTAGTCCTGCTTTAATATGAGAAACGCAGTTACGTAGCTTACGTAATGCAGAAAAACCTGTTATGTATTTTATTGGCCTATGTACATTGTTTTTGCAACATTGTGTTATATTCGCGGATTATATAGAATTCATTAGATTTCTCGTTATATTATGTACATAGAGATTATATATGACATCGGGCATAATTAGCTCATGTGTTCGTGTCACACATCGAATATCCACGTTGCTTCCTCGTGGGACACATCGATACAAATTCACGACAAAAAGGAAATACCGCTTAATCGTGACACCGATACGATACGGGATGCATAATGCATGCATTTACAATGATTTATGTCATGCTAATCGCGGCGAAAAAGCGAGCCGTGTAAAGAAGAATGGTGTCTTTCTTTCTATTATCTTCCAACACGAACAAAAGAATTTGCATCATTTAGTCTCGTCTAATAAAATGACTTTGTAAAGATAAATGATATTTTCTTGTTCTTGAAATAAAATTCTTCCCATTCGCCAATCCGTTCGTGAATCTACCGCGTTTAAACGATATCACTTGCCGCAAGGACCCGCAGTTCTCGAAGGTCGTCTCGAGTGATCGTCTCGTCGTCTCAATTTCGTTCTGATCAAACGAGAATAGACGTGACAATGGCATTCAAGGTCGTACAAGCTTGAATACTATCGCCGCTCTATGTGGTTCAATTAAAGAAATATTGTCAATCGGCTGTTTCGTCGGTTAGTTTCTCGGAGAGTACTCGAGAGAGATAAATCTTTCTTTAAACACGCAAAGTCGCTTCAAGATCTATTTCACGATTCTATGAAGAGAAAATTCGAGGAGTAGGAAATTATATTTTCACGAGAATAGGAAATTATATTTTCATGAGGCTCTTTCACAACTCAGTTTCGTTTCACATATCAATATTTCATCTATCAATCCTTAACTTTAATTATTAGAAAGCTAAAATATAATATGTTTTTTAGACTATGTTTTTGTGAGTGATATGCTTAATATTCGACTATACTGCAACATTAAAAATTTATCAAATAAAAATTTATTAAAACAAAAGAAAAAAAGAAACAAAAGTGGCTAGCAAAGAATTTTTCGTTAACTTTTTAATTTTTCATCGTTCATTATTCACGATGATTCACTAATTTTCCGAGATATGACATGCAAATAATATTTATTTATTATCAAAAGCATAGGTCTCGTTGTTCAAACGGACTCGTTTCAATCTTAACAAATATTTGCGTTTGAAGCCATGCACAATGTCCATTTTTGTGGTGACGACAACAAGGTAGCCTTACGAATTCCTTTATGCAATAAAGATTTGTCGTCAACTTGTTAAGTAAGATGTATAATTTTACTCGCCGGCTCAATTTTTCAGTACGGAAGAAATAAATACTTAAAACTTTTAATTGATCTGACTTTAGATACTTAAGACTCTTGATAACAACGTATGAAAGTTATTTTTAATTTACTGAAAACGGAGCATATTGACACTAGTATTTACGTACTAGTACACGATAAATTAGTACATGATAAATTCAGGTTATTAAATGAAACAGACTGTGCTTTATTAGAGAAATGTTCACAGTTTCTTAGTCATCGAGCGTACAATCAAATCTTTATTACGAAGCCACAAAATGTAATTTGCGTAATTGCGGACAGTGAAATTAAAAAACGTCGCAGATGTAGGAGTAGTTTATTTATTACGCGAATTTTTTAATTGTATTATTATTTAATTATGTTTACGCAATTACGTTTTTAATTACGTTTATTGTCCGAGTAACGCTTAAAACTAGTGCTGCAATGACGAGATTTTTTTATGATTTCATTGTAGAGAGGGCAACAGATACATGAAGGTAGCGTGGAAGGATGTCAAGGTGGGTGACCTGGTTCACCTTTCGAACAACGAACTGGTACCGGCCGATCTCTTGCTTTTGCGAAGCAGTGATCCTCAGGGATTAGCTTACCTCGATACCTGCAACCTCGACGGCGAGTCGAATTTGAAACAGCGCCAGGTTGTCAGAGGTTTTCTCGATCTACAGGATACCTTCCAGCCTTCCAAGTTCCAATCGGTAGTCGAGGTCGATCAGCCAAGTACTAGAATATATAGGTAAATATCGTTATTTACCTATCGTGCGTTAAAATTATAAATTATTTCTACTATTTTTATGAAATTTTCAAAAAGCTTTTCTAGACGAATCATCCATTTCTAAAAAGTCTGACCGTTTTCTGTCTCTCTTTCACATCTTTAACGTAAACTGTTTTTGCTATTTATCTGAGAAACGCGCTCATTGCAATGCCATTTATATTGCCGTGTTACGTTTAGACGGAATTAACTAGATTACCACAGTAATCCCACTGACGCGTCTGTTAGGTTTCATGGCGCCGTGGTGCACCCAAACGGCGGCAGGGTGCCCGTGTCTACGGAAAATCTTTTACTCAGGGAATGCGTCTTAAAAAACACCGATTTCGTCGAAGGTATAGTCATATACGCTGGTCACGAGACCAAAGCGTTGCTGAATAATGGTGGACCCAGGTACAAGGTAAATGCCAAGGGAATATCTAATTTTGGAATTAATGAAAGTGATTGAGTAAATAATACATTGAAAAAGTGCCTTTCTGAAATGGAACATACACGTGATTTCAGCGTTCTCGTCTGGAAAGATACATGAACAGAGACGTGATTTGGTGTGTGGCGATACTAGTAGTATTGTGCGTGATCGGCGCGTTCGGTTGCCGATTTTGGCTGTCCGCATACATGGGTCTACCGATGGTGCCGTTTTTGCCGGTGTTGAAGGAACCGAGTGACGAGAGCTTACTGACGTTCCTGACATTCGTTATAATATTCCAAGTGATGATACCGCTGAGCTTGTACGTGACGATCGAGATGGCTAAGATGGGACAGGTATATCACATCGGCCACGATCCAGCCCTCCACGACACGGAAACCGGCCGTAAGGCGGAGTGCCGCGCGCTGAATATCACGGAAGAACTAGGCCAAGTGAGTACGACAATTTATTATATTAAACGAATTTGTGTAGGGTATTTTGTTTAGAATATTTTACGATCAATATTATGAAAATAAAAAAAAGTGAAAATTAGATTTGTATTCTGAAATTAATCCTTTTTTTTTTACACGCAATAAACGCAATCAATTTACTATAATATTTAATATTGATTGTTCTTTATAATTTTTAACATTGCATTGTTTTTTTGGACATAAAAATATCGCAGAGTTATACATTATATTATTACTTGGAATATTATCATTAAATGACAGGTACAGTACGTCTTTTCCGACAAGACTGGCACTCTTACGGAGAACAAAATGCTATTTAGGAGATGCGCGGTAGGTGGCCAGGATTATTCGCATATGGGTGACAACGAGAATCTGCTTCCGTGCTCGCGGCTTAAGGAGGACCTGCTCATAAGTACATTTCGACATCGCTTACAGGAGTTTCTTATTGTCTTAGCCACGTGTAACACGGTTGTCGTAAATTCTCAACCGCATCACGATATTATGAACTCTAGCGGGGTCATCGAGGAACCTCACAAAAACGGAACTGGCCTTATGAGGTTTGTATATGTTAGATCAATGAAGAAATGAAAAAAAATCTGATAAATTTGTTTCATCCTTGATGAAGAAGAAGATAATTAAATATGGCTACTTTTGTATCTTTTATTAAAAATTAGATATCTATCGCCATATTTATCATGAATTTTTTTTTCACAAAATTAACATTGAGATATTCGACAGAATAATGGAAACGGACGCGAACTCATTTCCGACTGTGAATTCTCCACCGGTACCATTGTCTCCGAGCAACAGAGCTGTTTGCACTTTATCTCCAGTATCACCAGTAATTAGTACGGCAAACACTTTTGACGATACTTCGAAATTTCCCTTTAAAATTTCCAGGTTAGTACAACGCTCAAGATATACAAGATACGAAGATATTTAACGGAGCAATATCTTTGTAGGCCAAAGTTGCTGAACGTACCGTCGATACCGAGTCTGGGCATGCTGGGGCGGAAATTTTCGCCGGAAGGACAGAAGGGACGCAGTAGTCCTGAAGTGAAGAACGGCGAGAGTCCGGCGATCTACGAAGCGGAGAGCCCGGATGAGCTGGCGCTCGTTCACGCGGCACGCGCTTACGACATCAAGTTAGTAAAACGGACACCCCGCAGCGCGATCATATCCTTCCCGGACAAGTCGACGCTCGCGTTCGAGATACTTCATGTAAGTGATTACGAGCGATGAGATCGCTCAAGAGAACGTAAATGGTGGAATACGATTCACCGTTGTCGTTCTTCGAACGCTTGCAGGTGCTGCCGTTTGATTCGAACAGGAAATGTATGTCGGTGCTGCTCAGACATCCTCACACCAGGGAGATAGTGCTGTACAGCAAGGGTGCCGACACGACGATATTACCGGCGCTTTCGTCGAGCGACGAGAACATCATCGCTTCGGCGAGTATTCGACAGTATCTGCAATCATACGCGCGTCAAGGTCTACGCACGCTGGTGATGGCGAAGAGAACGCTGACGGCTCAGGAATACGAGACGTGGCGACAGAAGCACGATGAGGTAGAATTGGCGACGGAGAATCGCGAGCGTCGCATACGCGACTCGTACGCGACGTTGGAATCGCACTTGACGTTATTGGGTGTAACCGGTATCGAGGACAAGCTTCAGGCCGGCGTGCCCGAGACAATGGCTGCCCTGGTCGCCGCAGGGATCGTCGTGTGGGTTCTAACAGGTTCGTGGAAAATCGCTTACTCGCGAGCCGGCGCACCGCGGCAAACCGGTTTAACATTGGCGAACACTATTTTTAGTGCGATCATCTTAGAGAGATACACACGAGGCGTTTCGCATTGAATTGTAAATGCATTCTCCCCCCCCCCCCCCCCCCCCCCCCC